>OZ024866.1:16900857-17005857 GCA_964017155.1 Oasisia sp. SBJ-2009
TCTGCCTCTGCCTCTGCCTCTGCCTCTGCCTCTGCCTCTGCCTCTGCCTCTGCCTCTGCCTCTGCCTCTGCCTCTGCCTCTGCCTCTGCCTCTGCCTCTGCCTCTGCCTCTGCCTCTGCCTCTGCCTCTGCCTCTGCCTCTGCCTCTGCCTCTGCCTCTGCCTCTGCCTCTGCCTCTGCCTCTGCCTCTGCCTCTGCCTCTGCCTCTGCCTCTGCCTCTGCCTCTGCCTCTGCCTCTGCCTCTGCCTCTGCCTCTGCCTCTGCCTCTGCCTCTGCCTCTGCCTCTGCCTCTGCCTCTGCCTCTGCCTCTGCCTCTGCCTCTGCCTCTGCCTCTGCCTCTGCCTCTGCCTCTGCCTCTGCCTCTGCCTCTGCCTCTGCCTCTGCCTCTGCCTCTGCCTCTGCCTCTGCCTCTGCCTCTGCCTCTGCCTCTGCCTCTGCCTCTGCCTCTGCCTCTGCCTCTGCCTCTGCCTCTGCCTCTGCCTCTGCCTCTGCCTCTGCCTCTGCCTCTGCCTCTGCCTCTGCCTCTGCCTCTGCCTCTGCCTCTGCCTCTGCCTCTGCCTCTGCCTCTGCCTCTGCCTCTGCCTCTGCCTCTGCCTCTGCCTCTGCCTCTGCCTCTGCCTCTGCCTCTGCCTCTGCCTCTGCCTCTGCCTCTGCCTCTGCCTCTGCCTCTGCCTCTGCCTCTGCCTCTGCCTCTGCCTCTGCCTCTGCCTCTGCCTCTGCCTCTGCCTCTGCCTCTGCCTCTGCCTCTGCCTCTGCCTCTGCCTCTGCCTCTGCCTCTGCCTCTGCCTCTGCCTCTGCCTCTGCCTCTGCCTCTGCCTCTGCCTCTGCCTCTGCCTCTGCCTCTGCCTCTGCCTCTGCCTCTGCCTCTGCCTCTGCCTCTGCCTCTGCCTCTGCCTCTGCCTCTGCCTCTGCCTCTGCCTCTGCCTCTGCCTCTGCCTCTGCCTCTGCCTCTGCCTCTGCCTCTGCCTCTGCCTCTGCCTCTGCCTCTGCCTCTGCCTCTGCCTCTGCCTCTGCCTCTGCACCTTCTTCTGCTACTGCCTCTGATATTGTCTTTGCTATTTCCTATGTGTGTCTGTTTATCTTAGTGTCTGTCCCCAGTTTTTTGTTTGTTTCACATTACAGTAGGTGGTTAAGTTGGAACATTAACATTGTCGTTATTAAGTACATATAGCTGGATGACTATATACTCAGGGCGCAGGATTTCAATTAACATGAATTTGAGGACACATATTATTGAGGTATGCAGCCTGTTATGTGAGAAGCAGCTATTGTTACATCCTATACATGTTGTAGTGATAAGGGAAAACTGTTCAATTTGCTATAGCACTTTATGTTACCAACAGTAACTTACTAACGCGTTGCTAATAGTAAAACAAATGTCAATGTACTTGTAGTCTATATTTTCGACATTAGTCATAATAAAATCAGTCATTAAATACATATCGTAATCGAGTTTTCACTTGTCTATATATTTCCACAAAAAACTACTACGTACTTCTAGCCGCATAGCGACATGTGAAACACCCGCCAGAGTTGACACCGCGGGGTTGACAGATGCCATCGCTACTCTTCACGCCCTGCCGGTATGTGACACGAAATAGGTCAAGTGTGCAGAACAACCAACGCGGCATTTCACAATGGCCCCGGTATTAGCTAATATAACACGAAACCAAAAACACAAAAGCACAGCACCTATAGCTTTACAATAACGACCAGATTGTGTCTACAAACAGTATTACTAAATCGTTTGAGAAAATAAAACATCGGAGACGATGTGCATAACTGGATACAAACCCTCTTCTCTCGAAGAAGCCTCTTATCTAGTACCATTTAAACAGGACGTTGTTTCTCGAAAGATAGCGCAATATATGTTGAAGTGGCACAAAAGAAGAAGACAATAATGGTTTACAAACAATCGTTTTATGCCTGCGTAAAACACTGACAATGTTCCACACGGATCACAATATCAATATCAAGACTACGGTATCACAACAAGAAGCAAAACTGCACTGTCACTCGAAACAAATAAACGAAGTGAGAGACGGAGAAGCATTGTTACTTATTTGTTTTAACAAGTGTACTTTGCCAAGCCTACGTAACGTGTGGATATGGTCCCTCTCTATGTTGAAAAAGAGTGTCCCATTTAACCAGGAAGATATCGATTAGAATGTCAACAGTTACATTTACATCCCGGTCGGCCAGCGGTACATTGCATATTTGCAGGGTTTATGTTCTCCAGGTGTGAGTACAATGATGCTAACTGCTACAATCACATCGTGGCTACTCCCAATGATGGTGTGGACGTTAATATTGGCATACGTCCCGGATTTGATTGTGTCAAAATCAAGTTTTATTATTATTATTATATGTCATTTATTCCGTTTACAAGAAACCAGGCTTTTTCTAGAATGTGTGCATCTTTCTGTGGTAGTTTAACAGACAGGTCCATCTTCAGCTACAACAGTCTACATGATTACTGACTGTGCTATAGCCTACATACACACACACACACTTACACATACCTACACACACACACACACACACACACACACACACACACACACACACACAAACAAACACACACAAACACACACACACACACACAAACACACACACATACACACAAGCATACACACACCAACAAACACACACAATCACGCCCATATGCGCGCGCACACACACACACACACAAACACATACGCACCAAAAACACACACACACGCGCATATGTGCACACACACAAACACACACACACATACGCACACAGAAACACACACACACACACGCACATATGCGCGCGCGCACACACACACACACACACACACACACATACGCATACACACACCAACAAACACACACACACTCACGCACATATGCGCGCGCACACACACACACATACGCACCAACAAACACACACACACACACAAACACACACAAACACACACACACACACACACACACACACACACACACACAAACACACACACATACACACAAGCATACGCACACCAACAAACACACACACACTCACGCCCATATGCGCGCGCGCACACACACACATACGCACCAAACACACACACACACACGCGCATATGTGCACACACACACAAACACACACACACACACACACACACACACACACACATACGCATACACACACCAACAAACACACACACACTCACGCACATATGCGCGCGCACACACACACACACACACACACACAGACACATACACACACACACACACACCCACACACACACACACACACACACACACACACACACACACACACATCGCACCACGTTAGTTAGGTGGCATTGCGTAAGTAATGTTATTTATGACACAACACGTGTAAACCAGTTGAATAGCCTCTACGGACGTCACCCATTTATGTTCACGGAAGGCGACCAGTTCGGTTTGACAGTAAAATTACAAAGATTTCGCTGGGTAATTAAAGCAACACCAACAGAGGTTCTCATGCAGAAGGTGACACGGGAAGTCCATCTCGCATTCTACCGATGTGCCGTGTCCTGGTCCAATTTCCTTTCCTGTATTGTTTAGTCTCGTATACTATAATCGTCTTTTTATGCCTGTGCCTGTCCCTCTGTCTGGTCCGGTGCCTGTCCCTCTGCCTGTCACTCTCCCTGTCCCTCTACCTGTCCCTCTGTCTGTCCCTCTGCCTGTCCCTCTACCTGTCCCTCTGCCTGTCCCTCTGCCTGTCCCTCTGCCTGTCCCTCTGCCTGTCCCTCTGCCTGTCCCTCTGCCTGTCCCTCTGCCTGTCCCTCTGCCTGTCCCTCTGCCTGTCCCTCTGCCTGTTCCTCTGCCTGTCCCTCTGCCTGTCCCTCTGCCTGTCCCTCTGCCTGTCCCTCTGCCTGTCCCTCTGCCTGTCCCTCTGCCTGTCCCTCTGCCTGTCCCTCAGTCTGGTCCGGTGTCTGTGCCTGTGCCGCTGCATCTTCTGCCACTGCCTCTCCTGCTGTCATTTCTAGTGTCTCTGTCTGTCTGTTTGTCTGTCTATCTGTCTTTCTGTCTGTCTTGTGTTGTTTTTGTTGTTGTTTCATATTGCAGTCGTTGGTTGAGTTGGGATAAACTTTATAAATCGTAAGGTCTGGACGACTGTATATTAAGGGTGCAGGGTTTCAATATATGTATTTCTGCCACATACTTATTGATGTAAGTAGGTTGCTCTGTATCATTGCTGTTTCTATGTAAGACACGCAAGACGACACTATGAAAAAGCAGCAGTTTTCCATTTAAAATATTGGATTATTCACACCTTTTGTCACATACAACATATGTTGCAGTGAAACGGGAAAAATGTCCCGTTTAACATAGCAAGTTGTGATTTCGAAATTAACTTTTCATCGCGTTAATAGTATTACAACATACGCCAATGCACTTTATCTTGTAGTTTATCTTTTCGACATTAACCACAATAAAATCGGTCATTATATTCATATCCTAGTGGTGTTGTTACTCGTTTTGTGAACAGTCGTTACGCATCGCTAATTGTTTATGTAACTGTGTACTTGTCTCACACAGTTATTAGTAGAAAAGTGGTGAGGTGAATACGGACATGAAATACACGGTATTTCAACACATGTTTTTCTACGACTGACTTAATAACATCCTCCATCCATCGTTAAACGTATTCTCCTGTAGGCGTGACGGCATGACACAGGCTCGACATGTCTTCCTGTTCTTTGGAAATGTTTAGGAGTAGATGTAGCTTGACCCAGAAGTACATAACTTGCTCGTATGTTTGTGTTTGTATGCGTTATGCAAATTAGTGATGTATAAACCATTTGAAGTTGATGTGTGGCTTTCCAAACTCGTTTCGACTTGAAGTGAATCCTCAGAACATTGTTACCAACAATTAAATACAAAACAAGCAGGTACATTTAACTACAATACTACAATATACAATGTTTGAAAGGGGTTAATTTGAAGTCAAGTCAATGACGTTTGTGTCAATATACCCCTGACACACATTTAAATAATGGTTACGAATTCATATTCAAAGTATGACATAAGTAAACATCTTTACACATAATATAGTTAAGAGAGATGGTCCACAACGAGAAATGTCTTAAATAAAAGATTCATGTATTTACGTTTCGATGCTTCATTTACGTTTAAATACTTCAGCCGCTATCGACATTGAAAGCGAGAACGACCGTAAACGGGATTGAACGAAATTACAAAAATATCATCTACACTAGTTATCTAAAAGCTACTGGATGTTTTACCTGGACAATATTTTCGGGAGACGGTGTTCAAGACACATAATAAGCAGCTAAAGACAACAGGATGATGCACGCCAGAAAATAATAACATTTGTTGGGCATTAGATTTCTTTGCTCGCCAGTGTATTTACACACACAAAAACTACTAAATATTCCTTGTCGTACCTGTGAACCTCCCGCTAGAGTTGACACCGCGGGGATGACAGATGTCATCACTGACTCGAGTCACGCCCTGCACGTGGCAGGGGCGTAGACAGGATTTTGCATTGGAGGGGGCCACTCGACAACCCAGCAAACGAATGTTTGCGAACGGGTAGAACGTAGAAAGAAAATATACACAGAAATCTTGAAACCCACTGTACTTTATGAGTCTATGAGTTATTAGTCGTCCGTCCCCACCATCCTAATTGTTTTTTCCGTAATTGAGGGGGGCATGGCCCCCTGGCCCCCCTCTGGCTACGCCACTGGCAAGTGGTTGTCAAGAAATAGGTAATGTGTGCATAAGAACTAACGCGGCATTCCAAGAGACAATAAGTGGACGCACAACATGACACGTCAACACGCAGTATTGCAACCGTTTGGTAACACATCATTTCAACATATTATTATCCAAATCATAACAGTCTATATTGTAATTTCTCCCCTACTCTCGCACTCTTTGAGGTACCTTTGCTGTCGTATGTTAGCAGTCACTCAGTCCCACGTACAATACCAGTAGTTCCACTGCGTGAATGGTGCCTTCGTCGTAACTTAATAACCCGTAGCCAGCCGTTGGTCTAATGGTACATGCAGTAATTTATAGCATCTTAAATAAAAAGGCGTAGAGAAATAACCGTAGGCAGACGCCAGCGTCTACGTCGACCACGACTACTGTTAATGAATAAGGTGTTTGAATCTGCGTGTAACGGACACATTCTGTACAGACAACTGGGTAGAGATGATGGTTGAAAACAACCAAAGATGTGTTGATCTAAATCAAACCATTATGTAACTTTTCATACTAAAAATTCCGAGACGGTTATTAAAGACACCTTTATATATCGATTTAATTATATTAGTTTTTTATCATTCCTAAGATTAATCATCTTGCTTAAATGATTGAATTTAAAGTCTTTTTAAATGGTTTAATAGAAGATAATTTATTTATACGGTTTGTTTCTAATGCTAACTACCTTTTGATTTGCTCTTGTAACTACGTGTAAGACAGTGGTGTATTTAAGGGTTTATATCATGGTTAGTACATTTTAAATGTAGATTTCTATTGCGTTTTTGCGTTTGTTTTCGAAACACCTGAGAGCAATGTTTCAATTCATCTGGAGCTATAAAATACTTCTACCATTATTCTTATTATCACGGATGTGTGGAAACCTGACAACTGCTGTCAGTATCAGGTAGCTGACAAAACTACTTTGCTTAGATTGACGAGTGACACTACGTCGTTTTACCCCAATTTATTGTATAGATTATTAGTAGTAACCGTATTACGTATTATCACATTATCACAAGTGCAGACACAACACATAACTGGATAGAACCCGTCTTCTCTCGATCGTCTGATATTTCTCTCAGCTAACCTAGTTCCTCGTGTTCCAATTAAACAGGAAGTTGTTTCTCGAAAGACAGTGCAATATATTTTCCAGTGGCACACAAGAAGAAGACAAAATGTTTTAGATCATAAAACACTGACAATGTTCTACAATGGTCACAATATCAATAATAAAATGTACCAAGAAAACTGCGTTGCATCTAGAAAAGAATAAACCGTGTGAGAGATAGAGAAGGATTGTTACTTATTGCGTCAACAAGTATATTTTGCCAAGTCTACGTAACGTAATGGATATGGTCCCTTTCCAGACTGACAAAGAGCGTCACACTTAACCAGGAAGATATCAATCAAAATGTGGCCAAGCTGTTAGCATTTGCATTTACATCCCGGTCAGCCAGCGGCGCATTGTTGTCTCGAAGGGCCTAGGTGTTCATGTTGTTAGTGCAACAAACCTCTTTCAGTGATGTTTATTGCTTCAATTACATCATGGTTACTTCCAGTGGTGTATTGTATGTTGCTTTTGGCACATGCCTTTTATGCACTTCACAAGAAAAAAGGGTTTACCCCCCATAAAGTATGCATCTTTCTGTGGTAGTTTAATAAACAGGCCTATTTTCAGATGCAGCACACTACATGATTACTTACTGTCCAATAGTCTAACGACACACACACACACTCACTCACACACACACACACACACACACACACACACACACACACACACACACACACACACACACACACACACACACACACACACACACATACACACACACACACACACACACACACACACACACACACACATACACATACACATACACACACTCTCTCTTTCACGCACACACTCACACACACACACCCACATACACACACACACACACACACACACACACACACACACACACACACACACACACACACACACACACACACATCATCATCATCATCATCATCATCATCATCACGTCGGTAAGGTGGTATTGCTTAAGTAGTGTTATTTATGACACTATAAATACATGTCAAACAGGTGAAGAATTTTTAGGGACGTCATCCATTTATGTGCACGGACGGCGAACAATTCGGCCTAACTTCCTTTTCTTAATTATTTAATCTTGTACACGACAGACGTGTCTTTACGTGTGATAATGACATTATTTTAGACAATTGGTATCTTATTTTTATAAAACGGAAAAAAGCCGTATTATCTGCTCAGTCGAGGCTTTCCCAAACACAGATTCACTTCCGAATTACATTTACAATGACACTAACTATAACTTTAAGCACAACGTTATAGAGACTAGCCACTAGCCCGGAAGTGAGTGTGGGCTTAGGGATTGCGCAATGGGTGTCACATCACATTCTTTGTGGCGTTGGTGAATGGCTAGATGTGTATGTAGATGAATGGATGGATTGATCGGTGGATGGATGGATGGATGGATTGATGGGTGGATGAATTGATGGATGAATGAATGGGTGGATGGATGGATGGATGGATGGGTGGATGGAGGGAGGGATGGAGGGATGGAGCGATGGAGGGATGGAGGGATGGAGGGATGGAGGGATGGAGGGATGGAGGGATGGAGGGATGGAGGGATGGAGGGATGGAGGGATGGAGGGATGGTTGGATGAATTGATGGAATGGATGAAATGTTAAACCATTTTCTGCATACGATGCTAACACGGTTCACTGAGTTGTCCACCTTAATCTGGCTGCATAATCAATCAGCAAGATCAAAGCTATTCGCATAATCACACAATTGAATAGACCTATGTCGGTATATTGTGGAGATGACACCCAAGTTACACATCAAGTGCTTATGATAAAGGATCATGTTTTAATTACGCACGTCTTACAAAAATTGCATGCATCCATTATAATAATACGTTAAGTATGTGAATAAGTATTACACGCGATATGTTTTGTTGTATTGTAATATAATAACGTATACTACTTATCCACATACTTCGTATGTGGATAAGTATTACACGTTCGTTCTGTCACTTACTGTTGCTTGAATGTTTCACGTGAGGTTGCAGTGATGTTTTACATGGAATCATACTGAAAACACGGACAGCCGACAGCGGTGATGAATGAAGTTTATTTGCATTTCCTTATAAAAATCAAATCGATTAATTCGCTAGGTGATGTTTCATTAATCTTTCAATAGAGATACCGAACAATATAAAGGAAAGTGTGGGTATGGCCCCTCTCCGGCAAGGTTGACTGTTTTTAGCAACAACATTTGTTTTGCTCAGTTTAACCTGGAAGGTGTAACTTAGAAGACAGCAGGCAGCGCGTCGCGGCGCGACGCCGTGATAGGTCATTGCCACGCCGTGCCGCGCCGCGCCGCGCCGCGCCGCGCCGCGCCGCGCCGCGACACGAAACGACACGACACGACACGACACGACACGCCACAAATCACGGTCGCTGATGTCGCATATTAATTTTTCAATGCAGTTGCCGAACACGGCAAACTCTAAGACCAGTGTGGGTATGGCCCCTCTCCGGCCCGGTTGACTGGTTTCGGCAACACAATTTATTTTGCCCCGTTTAACCAGGAAGATACTAACTCAGCGGCGCGGCGCCGTGATAGGTCCGTGCAGCGGTTCACTCGTGGCTGTCCACAGCTAGAGTCGCGTCAGTTAGTTCAGGATGTCTCTGCGTACGGCCGTTTTGTGTCTGCTTGCTGTGGGGTATGGTAAGTCATTATTGCCTGTTATACTTTATGAACATTAGTGAATATATCAATTGGATTAAATGAAATAAAAAGTATTTTGCTTGAAACGAACGGAAATGAAACTATTTAATTGCTAGGCGGATTCCTTCCAACAAACTCCACATATGGGCGTATATACGCCCACATAATCACATTCACACACACACACACACACACACACACACACACACACACACACACACACACACACACACACACACACACACACACACACACACACACACACACACACACACACACACACACACACACACACACACACACACACACACACACACACACACATAAATACATACACACACACTAACAATGACATACACTCACACCTCTTGACCCATCCCCTCCACCCCCTCACATTTCTGTCATATCAATATTGTCGGTAGTTGAGATGCGTAGCGATTATGTCGAGTTTTTTTTTACAATTGTTCAACACGATATTAGTTATGAGAAGTGTTTGGAGATGACAAAGCTGCTTTAGTGGAAATATACTACTTCTTGTGTCGCCATCATTTCTCACATTGTCATCCAGGAGTGCTGCAGTAATCGCCACTTGTTTCTGGTCATCACGTCTCCTTCTTTCAGCCCCTTCAACTCCATGACTTTCTTGATAGTTTATGCTCATTTCTCTCGTTTCCCTTTTCCAGTGACTGGCAAGTCTGCTGCTTTTCTCAGGTACAGGTCTTCCATATATTATATTTCCGTACAGGTCTTACATATATTTAGCGCTGTACGTGCTATAAACAGTGCTGAAACCTACTGATGTTTATATATATATAGCTGCAAGTAATGCTAATTATGACCTCTTATTATCTTAATTGTAAATAATTGCAAAAAACTAAACGCATAAATAAATCATTAACGTAAAATTTTATATACTTGGATCAAGTATAGTTTCGACAGTCACAGTAATTAAGCTGGTCAACGTAGACGATAATCTTTGGCATATATGTTCATAAACAACACTCAAAAAGAGGTCAGATGACATTCTGGACACGGAATTCGAATTCCAGATTGGTAAGCTGCATGCCGAAAGTACGCGCTAATCTTTGGCAAGTAGGGTGGGGTGGGGCATAGAGCCGGCGTGGGGTAACAAAATACTTTATATTACGTTCTGGTGGACGAATACAATCCTTCCACCTGGTGTCTACTCTGACAGAAATGCAGACACTGGAACACATACGATAAGTGAGTATTTGCATTTAATGCTTTGTTACATGTTACATGTTCGATGTAAAAGTTGTGTGTTTGTAATCATTTACTACATCAACAAGATTAAACATAGCCTTATGCAATAGTTGTTATATGCATAGAAGTGCATAGAGCTTCATTCACGTTTTGTGAAAATGGCCAATAAATAGAAATAGCGTGGAAATTGACATTTGTGTAAATTATGCATGTTGGGGCAAGAAGACCCTCAACGAGTAATCTACACTCGTGAATATGTCACAAAATATACTTATTTTTAATAGTTAGTAAGATGCTTTCATAGTAAGCGCCGCTCAGGGGTAGATCTTCGAACTCTCGACCTCGAGAACACGGGTTCGAATCCTATGCTGCGGTGTTAATACTTTGGGTAATTTTGTTTAACTCTACATTGCTCCAGTTCACTCAGCTGCATAACTGAGTACCTGGCTACAGACAGCGGTGGAAATGTGTACGAGCAGCTTTCGCGCATTAATTGTAGTACATGGCTGGATGCTTCCCAGAGAAGCCGAGATGGTGTCTGAGTGAACAGGTCTGTCAGGGAAGTAAAGTGTAAAGCGCTTTGAACAGTCCTGAGGATTGGTTACTGCGCTATATAATAACTTGCCTTTACTTTTTTTAAAGCTCTATTATTATGTTACAATTGTAATATATATAACGTTCCGCTCAAACGGTCAGTGTAGAATGTCATTCATCATTTATAATTTATAGAGACATACTGTTTGCAGATTTGTATGTTATGTGCTTAGTTAGCACCTTTTTATGTTTAGAGACGGTTCACAGTTACAAGCGCAATACCGAACGGGATGCCATATGGAGGCGAAGTTTTGAAAACTATCACGTGCATATACGTATGTTGTGAAGATACCATGATAACAGGGTTCTAACATGGGGTACCCTTGCGCTTGGGCCACACAATGTGACATTTGACAAACGTCGGCGTCCATAAGGCACGGATATTGCACGAGGTGTCAGCTTCAGCTAACAGCTGGTTTACGATTTTTCGATTTGTACAAATCACAATTGGATATGTCTACATACATGTCAGCACGGATATGAATTGTTGCCACACAAGGAGTGCGCCAGGTGGGGAAGGAGGATGCCTTGCCATCAACTGCCTGACCACTTTCAGCCCTGTCACCAACAGCCT
Source organism: Oasisia sp. SBJ-2009 (assembly GCA_964017155.1). Classification (NCBI taxonomy): domain Eukaryota; kingdom Metazoa; phylum Annelida; class Polychaeta; order Sabellida; family Siboglinidae; genus Oasisia; species Oasisia sp. SBJ-2009. Next base: position 16,912,740 of record OZ024866.1, read on the forward strand.
GACCATCCTCCGCATTGTCACCAACTGCGTGACCATTGTAGAGCGCAATGGCTCAGACGGCAGGGTTAGAGCTTCGGACTCTCGACGAAGAGAACCTCAGTTGGAATCCTGTGCTACGGTGTTAATACCTTGGGCAAGTGTTTTCACTCTACATTGCTCCAGTTCACTCAGCTATATAACTTGAGTATCTGGCTATATACTGTGGTGGATAAGTGTACGAGCAGCCTTCGCGCATTAATTGCAGCATGTGGCTGGATGCTTCCCAGATAAATTGAGACTATTTACATATTATGTATATATAATATGCTATATAATATATATAATATATATATATATATATATATATATATATATATATATATATATATATATATATATATATAATACACCGATTTCGTTGCGCCGTGTGCATAGGGTTTCGTGTTCCGTTTGTTAAATCAGACATTTAAAAATAGTCTGTGCCATTGGATATCTTGGAATTATGCGCTGCGATTGGGTTCTATATTCAGAGTCGGATCCCAAATGTGAAACGAACTCGACGTCCGAATTCTTTGCAATAGAAGGACAATACCGGAAGTACAGCTGCGAGGTGACGTATGCCGGGAAGTGGGCTCCAGTGATGATATGGAGCATTGGAGGAGAGAAGATAACAGATGTTAAAAATGAAACGAAAGGCAATACTGTGAAGTTCAGCATCGTTATTAAGATAGTTATCCCGTCGGAGATAGCTTGTGAAACCAAATTTGTTCAGCCAAAACGTGAGACCCTTCCACAGAATGCCGCAACTAACGCTCCTGATTACAGTAGATCGTACAGTGTACGAGCGCCTATTATTTGTTGTAGGTACCTTTTGTTTGATTTCGTGTGTATGTGTTTACGATAATGAACTAATGGTCTTTTAAATTAGCACGAAAAAGCAATGTTGTTTACGAGTGATTATATAAATAATATATTACTGCCATTTAAAAACGTCAATAATTAGAAATGGTATGTATGTGCCTGCTTGTTTGATTATACGTGTGTTTGCTAATGCGTGCGTGCATCTGTGTGTAGTTGTTTATGTTTATGTTTGTGTTTGTGTTTGTGTTTGTGTTTGTGTTTGTGTGTGTGTGTGTGTGTGTGTGTGTGTGTGTGTGTGTGTGTGTGTGTTTATGTGTGTGTGTGTGTGTGTGTGTGTGTGTGTGTGTGTGTGTGTGTGTGTGTGTGTGCAGGCGTGTGCGTGCGAATGTGTGCTCGTGCGTGTTTGTTACTGCGTAGTGTATCCGTGTATGTTTTGCTAGTCATCGCGGTACTATCATGCAACAGCAGTATTAAAGTAATTAAATGATCCGTTTCGAAAATAGGTCTTTGGTATTTTATGTCCACCCTCGTTGGGTGGGTGTGTTTCCGTGTGAATCAGACACGAATTGTTGTATGCATTCGGCTGTAGAGCGCCATGGAAACCAGATTAGAAAAGTTATGTAAGAATTTGAAAAAAAACCTTGATGATAACAAATAACTACATAATTTATGTTTACCTATCAATCCGAAATAGATAAGTTTTTGAAATGCCTTAATTGTCGATTGAATAACATAAGGTAAATTAGTTATGCACATGCGCAGGGGCGCACTCTCTTTCCTGTCTGTCTGTCTGTCTGTCTGTATGTCTGTCTGTCTGTCTGTCTGTCTGTCTGTCTGTCTGTCTGTCTGTCTGTCTGTCTGTCTGTCTGTCTGTCTGTCTGTCTGTCTGTCTGTATGTATGTCTGTCTCTCTCACACACACACACACACACACACACACACACACACGCACGCACGCACGCACGCATGCACGCACGCACGCACGCACGCACACACACATATACACACACACACACACACACACACACACACACACACACACACACACACACACGCAAGCACACACACAGGCGTGCACACATACGCATACGATACTTTTTTGTTCTAACTCGTTAAGTTTTGTCGCAGACGGTCCAAGAAACGTAGTTTTGTCACCGGAACAGAAGGTTTACAAACCTGGGACGACACTACAAGTGACGGCCGACTACTACCCACAAATAGGGAGCTACAAATGGGTGGATACTGAAACAAACACAACCTTATCTACAGGAGACTCTGTCACACTCACGACTGGTATGGCTGGAGTAGTATTCCTCAACGTGACACTTTGCAACACTATGCCGATTCCCCCGTTATACGACGTTTGCTGCGAACTGTCGCTGACATTCCGTGTACGCTGTAAGTATTGCATGCGTGCTGATGTATACTATTAAATCGCTGACATATGTGTAACGATATATTGAGGATTTGTACAAAGTGAGGTGCCGACTTCATTAAGCACAGGTACTAAAGGAATTATGATTATATCTGGCAAAGTCAATTATTGCTTCGATCCGTGGTAGAAGATCCAATTGTTAAGTATAAACTTGACAGAGACAACCACAAGTATTACCTTTGCTCTTTCATACATTGATTCACCTATCTATATCGATAACATTATTATTTTCCTTGTAGCCCTTCCTATATTTGATCGCAAGTATTTATTATTAACAATTATAAAAAACATGCTAAACCTGTGGTCATTATCAAGCAGGGATATTATTAGTTAGTGCGAGTAAGTTTTGAGTTTGGATTGTTACAATATACTGTTGCTTCTTCCTTATACAGCTGATGTAGACGAAGCTGCTGTCGCTGGCTCTCCTGTTACCTCCACGACTTGCCTTATCACAATTAACAGAAAGACGGACACACGTGAGGACATACATCTTCAAATAAAGTTATTAAATGCTATTGTTTAACACTGACAAGGCGTTATTAGTTTGGTCGGAGGATATGCAAAGTGACATTATGTCTTGAATTAAAACAGTAGTAATTATGGCATGAATTAAAACTGTTGTATTATTCTTTTCTTTTTTGCAATATTCTTGGAATCAAATATTTTATTTTAAAGATACTAATTAATCATATAATTGATTCATTTATTTATTAATATAATATTAAACACACAGGTGTACACAATAAATATCTGCTTATTTATAATTGATACGCGCGATTTATTATGTAGAAATAACGTACATCCCGATAACGTACATCTATGTAGTTTAATAACACATACATAACGCGATAATGCGGAACCAATGATTACAATTAAAATGTTCATAAATTGTCCTTCAGCTTCTATGACTCTATGGCTAGATATGTACAGGCAGTAAATGTAAATATACACATACACTCACACACACACAAACACACACACACACACACACACACACACACACACACACACACACACACACACACACACACACACACAAACAAAAGCCCCAATGTGTATTGCTACGTAACGAGAGTAGATAGGGCTACCATTGTTTTGAAATCTAACACCGGTTTTTCTTGTCCAATTAGGTTCGCCAACAACAGACGTCACCAATGCAGAGATGCCGCCTTCAGGTCCTACAACAGTTGCAGCCAAAGAAAAAGTTGACGGTGGATGTAAGTGCGGTTTGACTTCGATGTTGCATTGTACATCGACCGGAACATATGCTGTCGTGACCGTGATGATTTATTAACACAAACTGCTAATACTCGTAGAAATCACGTGCATCCGGCACATACTTTAAACTCTGAATGGGTCTTTTTATTTGGTCAATAGAATTGGTTATTGTAAATTTTCAAAACATCCTCAACATTAGACTCAGACATATGACCACTGCTGACTAAATCAACGTATAGTAATACTACTGGTCGAACACAAAGGCCTAGAGACCATTGCATCACTGGTACATTACTAGGAACCATGTAAGCCTGTTAACCGATCAAACAGAGACAGCAATAATAAAAAGTACTTCTTAGAATATATCACATACGACGTTCTGCATAATATCTTATATGTATTCGTGCCAATATTACATAACGTCGTTGCTTCGTGCAGCGTCGAAAGAAATCGTGAAATTAAATAAATCGCGCTTGTTTTGCAGTTTAACAATTTAATGGATAAGATGAACTAGTTATTTCTTACGAATACGAATACATTTATTTCAGGTAAAAACCCATATACAATTGGTACATACATTAGCACATCTACGTAGATATAACACTTCAAATATGTTACAAAAATGAATAGATAAAAATATATAAAGTTATAAGTTAGATAAGTGTAAAATTGTATAAAAAAACAAATAAAATAATTAGCAATATACAGGATGTGATTGTATAATAAATATGCAATTAATTCAGGTAAATAAACGCCGTTTGAAAAGTAAGTTATATAAACAACTTACTGACTTTAAAAATATATATAATAATAATAATAAATAAATAATAATAAAGTTATATGCGAGACATGATGACTATCTTACAGATTAACTGTGTATAACGAATTGGCCCAGCTAATCCACATTGGACCATTTAATATTTCATAACAATTGTACATAATCCTAATCAAGTCGTTATTTATGTTATAAATGCGTTTTTTTAAACCATAAATGTTCTTACGCAGTAGGGCGTCAAATGTTGCTATAGCATTACTAGCAAACATGCCACTCGCGCTGTCCCGTCGGCTATATCCCAAAATCCGCCTATGCATATTGTTGTAGGCAACTTTAGCTTTCAAATAAGAGCCCTTATTAAAGTTAACTCATAATTGGCAGCAATAAGTTGTACAACAATACGCATGAAACAGATATAGTTTAACACCGACGGAACAGTGGTGACATTTTCTGATAATGCTATTAGACCTAGCATAAAAATTACGTAGATGTCTCAAAATATCACCGTCATCTTTCAGGTCATTGCATATTATCACATCTAAATATTTTGCTTCTTTGACATATGCAAGCTTGTTTACATTCATATATATATCTGGACATTTCAGGTTAAAACCACGTGGTTTGAAGACCATACATAACGACTTGATAGGGTTATATTCAACATCATTTTCAAGGCCGAACTTTGCACATATGTTCAGCAAACCCTGAAGCCCACTAGGACTAGGAGCAATAACACATATGTCATCAGCATAGAACACGTGATTAATGCAGCAGTTGTGTATATGGCAACCTATACCAGCACTATTTAGCATATTGCTCAGATCATCAATGTATACGATAAATAAATATGGGGACAAAATCCCACCTTGTCGAACACCATTCGAAATATTAAAAAACTCTGATGTTGTAGAACCCCATTTTATACAGAAAGTTTGGGTTCTGTACCAGTACAACAGGATACGTATAAGTATAACAGGCACACCTCGATTAAGCAATTTTCTAAAAAGCGTCCAATGGTTGACTCTGTCAAATGCTTTTGAAGCGTCTAAAACACATGAATATATAGGGCTATTGTTACTTTTGTAGTACTGAATAACATTTTTTTAAAGCAAATATACAGTGTTCAGTGGAGTGTCCCTTCTTAAATCCAAATTGATTGTCGGTTGTATTAAGATATGGTGTCAACATCTCCAGCAATATCATTTCCAATATTTTTGAGGCAACGGTTACAAGCGCAATTGGTCTGTAGTTGTTTACATTGCTCGTGTCTCCAGACTTATTTTTTATCAACGGAATTATAATAGTTTTCATAAAGTCATCAGGTAGATGACCATGAGAAATCACTCTATTATAAAAAATGGACAACAGTATAGTTATACGCCTATCTGAATGAATAAAATGTTCGGCAGATAGCCCATCGTTACCACATGCTTTTCCACATTTCAACTTATCAATAGCTTTTTTTACCATGCAAGGAGTTATGACTAAGTTATTTTCATAACACAAATATTCTGTGTTATGTACACGCTCTTTCACATTTTGCATATTTGCATATGTGGTTACATTATTTAATAAGGACTCAAAATGTGTTTTCCACATGGCGGATATGGCCGTAGGTTCATTAGCGCCATTGACAGTTGTAGCATTGGGTAAACCTTTTTTGTGTGTTTTGGATACGTTTTTCCAAAAACTGACTGCATCTTTAGCTTGCATCGATTTAGCCATGGCATCTGCTCGAGCCATATCTTCGCGTTGTTGACACTGTTTAAGCAGATATTTAAAATGCAACCTAGTTTTCCGCATTAGTTCACAAAATGGGCCATGCTTAGGTTTTCCCATATCACGCCATAAAATATAGTAATATCTAGCTTCACTGTGTGCGCTTCCTTAACATAATCATTTCATCCAGGTACAATGTAGTCTTGGCACAATGTTTTTTTGCATGTAGTAATCGTTTCAAGACTAGACACCCGAAGCGCATTACATATATCATCAAATAAATTGTCAATGTCACTTATATGCTGTCTGTTTGAACAGTTAGGATTAGTGCACGTACACAAGTCTGTAATGTGTATTCTGTCTAGATGAACAGCACTACACTTTCCATATTCTTTGATATTACAATCTTTTGCATTAGACCATCTAAAGATAGGAGGCATTTTGTCAGCATGTTTCTCAGTATTAACACATCTTTCTGCAGTTAGAGCAGTAGAGATCACTAGTCCTACAGGGAGGTGATCCGAACTAGGACATTTATCTAATATATATAAATCAGTGATCATCGAGTTTACACTGTGAGAGCAGATAAAGTGATCTAACCATGATGTAGAGTTGTGAGCATCACTTACATATGTATACGTATTGCTAGCTCGACCAAGAATCTCATGATCTGAGATAACCAAACCAATATTCTCACACATAGCAATTAATTCAAATTCAAAAGGACTGTTAACAGCAGCATTAAAATCACCAGTGATAACAACATTGGTTGTGTCCTTTTCTTCAATTATAGACGCAATTTTACCCAAGTAGTTACAAAATTCCTCAAAGTTGTCAGATGACTGGTAAGGCAGGTATACATTTAAAATAAACAATTTGCCATCATTTGTATCAATGTCAATTCCAAGTAATCTATTATCTTGTAGATCACAAATTGTACATGTATGTGAAATCGATTTTCTCCATAAAACGCCAATACCACCAAATGGGCGTCCAACTTGTATACCGAGTTGGTCATTCATAGCACTGACCGCATATGCTTCAATAGAACGCAATAGAGAGACATCTTCACTGGAAAGCCATAGCTCTTGCAAAATTATGACATCAAACTGTTCACAAAGCAGTATAATATCATGAACAGATGACTTAAAACCATGACAGTTAAACGTTACAATTTTCCATCCATTAAGTATTGTATGATTGAATGTTAGCTAGAAACAATGCAATCTGGGTTTCAAATATCCACTTATTCAAGGAAAGCACGGACCATAACACCAGACGGCCACACCCTAGAGTCTAGCAGTAGGTATTGATCACGAGGTGGCAGTCTAACACAGAAAGACGAGTAGGTGTCAAATTTCGTTCTCAAAGGTTCGCATGACACAGACAAGCCAGTCTCTCGTTTGACGTGTGTCGCCAGGTCTTTGGGGTTAGTCGATCTTAATGTTATTGATATTGATATACACTAATTACGTTTTAGATGCTGACTACAATACCGGCCTGATTATTGGCGGCACCGGTGCGCTGTTGGCCGTTGTGTTGTCTATTATGGTCATCGTCCTCTGTGTCAGTGTACGGCGTCTAAAGGCAGGCGTAAATGACTTGAAAGAAGAAGGTACAGGACAATAACAAACAGTGTTTTGTGAAAACAGGCAACACACTAAAGTTTGCATCAACATATTTATGAAAGATGTATTATACTAAATAATGTCGCTGCAATTGCCTATATTCCATGTTAATGTCATGAATTTAATATCACGCATTGCTATCGGTGTTGACTTTACTGGTTCATCTGAAATAAGGGTGCTTTTAGTTTTTATATATTAAATTATTGCATAACAATATGCCTGTATTTGTTGTCTGAGCACTGACTAAGCTAATCAGCAGTAAATGAGTTAACGCTTTAAGTAATAATTTTGTGCCAATTTATGTCGTCATTACTTTGTTTTTATATGACCTGCAGAGGTAATTTACTAAACATATATGCCACAGTTAACACTCTAAGCACGCATCTATGCACGCGTGCAACAAGTAGAATAGCAAACATTCACACTTACACCCAAACACACATACACGTGCACGTGCACGTGCACGTGCACGTGCACGTACACGTACACGTACACGTACACGTACACGTACACGTACACGTACACGTACACGTACACGTACACGTACACGTACACGTACACGTACACGTACACGTACACGTACACGTACACGTACACGTACACGTACACGTACACGTACACGTACACGTACACGTACACGTACACGTACACGTACACGTACACGTACACGTACACGTACACGTACACGTACACGTACACGTACACGTACACGTACACGTACACGTACACGTACACGTACACGTACACGTACACGTACACGTACACGTACACGTACACGTACACGTACACGTACACGTACACGTACACATACACATACACATACACATACACGCACACAAGCACACAAACACACACACGCACATGCACATGCACATGCACACAAACACACACACACGCGCGCGCACACACACACACACACACACACACACACACACACACACACACACACACACACACATTATTTAAATATAATCTAGGGCAACAACGCTATTGACTAGTCATTAATGTCAACGTGGTATCTTATGCATTAACATCGTTTGTTTCAGTAACAAATATGAGAGAGCTAATGACGTCACAGACGGCTTCGGCCATTCGCGAACAACCTACTAGCAGCTATCAAGGTTTGCACGAACCTGACAGCAACTACCAAGGACTGTACGCGTCAATTCCTGCTGGTGGCCAGAGTGGCAGAAACAAGTCGTACGCCCAACTTCGTGGTGTTAGACCGACAACAAGAAGGACAGCTCATTGAACACTTACGACACCACTTTACAAGTATAACGTGCGGTTGTGTTTAATATGTTATGGCGTGCTTACTAAGTTCCTTTCAATTATTAAGATGATACTAGTGAAACAATGGGTTAAACCCAGTCTGCTGCCTAAGTTGGGAAGTGTTAATATTTTTAATTAAATAGTTTGCTATTATGTACACGTACGTGGTGGTAATTCATATTTAGACTACACTGTATCCGTCTCTCTGCCTGCGCCTGCGCCTGCCCCTGCGCCTGCGCCTCTGGGTCCGTATTCTCGAAGAAAATTAATTCGTACGTAAGAATTTTCGTAAATATGGCGGATTTCTACGTAGCTGCGAAAATTCGTAAGTTCGTATTCTCGAAAGCGTTAAGAATTTTCGCAGCTACGAATTTCGTATCTTACGTACGGAAATCTCGCGAGGGTTTGTTTGCGTTGCAACGGGCACAATCACAGATTTCTTGGATGTTTTACCGTTTTAGTTCTGCTCACATGTTCTGGCAGTGAATGAAAAAAAGGACAACACGGATAATTATCCAAGGAAAACTGGTGATTAGTCAGTGTAGATGCGATGCATAACACAATGATGCTGAGCCACTGAGAAATATTCATGCACATAAAATAACAGGCATAACACAAGCGAAGCATTTGATCAGAAAATAAAGAAACAGAACGCAAGCAAGGACACACACGGCTGTCAGTGTCAAACAGAATGCTGAGTTGACAGTCAATGGAATGTCAAGGTTTACAGTTGCAGTGATTACGAATTTGCTGCTACCCGAGGACTAACTACGTTAACATAGCTTGCCTACAGGTTAGTGTGAGTACAATTATACGATAAAACGTTCGTACGTGTGTAATGTCGGTTATCTAAGACTAAGACTCGGCGACAAATCAACGAAATGCGAGATTTAAATAATAAGACTAATCACTGAGTCAGTGCCTCAGTGTAATTTGTTACGCCAGGACTAGGACCTAGGTGTCGCATTGTCTGAATAACCGTTCTAGGTACACAGGGAAAATTATGACACAGGTGTGCGTCATGGGGTTTCAACATGACCTTGTTAATTATATCTTAGTATTTATTCATTTAAAGCAACATGTTCGCGCTAGAAGTAGGAACTGGGACAAATTCATAAATATAAACTGTGTCAGATGGTATTTTAATGTATGAGACTAACTCTAATATATTGGTGAAGTATAAAGATTATCTCAAAGTCAAAGATCAGTAGTCCATATACACTGTACATATATGTTTTAGTGATATATAATTATTAAAAAAAATTTAAATACATTGTCACTCTAAATAATATAATTATAATTACATAGGTACTTTCATGTACAATTTTGCATTGCATGCTGTCAACTATAATATATTCTGTATACTTACAGAACAGCCCAGCATAATCTACCAAATACCAAGATGACACACTCAGACTGCAAACTGGTACGAATAACAGGTGAGTTACAATATGTTGTCATTGTGTGATGGTATGTGCATCTTGGCACATACCCATAATTTGACAGATCACCTAAACCACCCTATCCTACTTATGTGCAGTACTGATATATAATCAAACGGCATAATGCCTTGTATTATGACGTCTTCTTTTGTCAGCATGCTGCTTACAACTCAGTTAACATATTGATGGCATAACAATAAAGAAAACTGTTTCTAAGAAATAATTACTAAGGAGTGACCATTTAAAATAGGTCTCCACATCTGAAAATTGTCTTTACCCAAAATGTATGCATAAACAAGCTATGTTATATGTTGCACCTGTTTACAACTTAGATATTGCATACCATACACAGTATTCACATGGATGTAATGTATTGTCTGTATTTGCCTCTGAGCTTCATTGATGACAATATGTTAACTTATTCTTATGATTTAAATTACTCATTAAGTTATACTAACCTCTGTGGGGTAGGTAGTATCCATCTAACCCAAGTATCATAAATTAATATATGTATATATGTAAACATCCCTGCATTGTGTGTGTAAAAAATATGTTTGTTTCTCAGCTATAATAGAATAAAAAATTGACTAGAATGGCTTGTATTGATTAACAAGTGAAAGTGAAATATAAATTACTTATGATGTGTTATATAAATCACATAATATGTATATTTTCAGAGAGACAGTGGATGAGAATGACTGTTGCACCTTGCATTTTGAAATATGCAGATTACAACTGACCTTGCTGCAGCACCAAGATGACAGTTTAGCTACATACCATTCTGAGGTTGTCAACAGTTCTATCAATAATGCACAATGTGTGCTACACCATGGGGTTGTGCAGCAATGACATCAACATTTTATTACATTCACTTGGTTCTCCATTGCCAGCAATGCTATCTGTGGATGTGGCACATTTCGTCCCAGTGCAATGTTTTTGGAAATACACTGAAACTTGAACATGCTATGAACACTAGAAATACTACATGTATATTGAATTATTGTGTATGTGAATACTATATTGATTTAGTGTGTCTATTCCTATCAGTGGTGGTTTTGTGTGGATAACTTGGAATTATAATATTACAGTGTTCTAAAATGTTAATAATGGTACTTATATATATTTTTTTAAAGAAAACAAGGATTTCTAGGATGCACATAAATCATATGTAAAATTATTCAAATATCTTACATGGTATTCTAAGAATCTACTGGTAGCAACAGTATGTTAATAATCTTCTTTATATTGATCAGAATTACAAGTGCTGATCTGTAAAATACAAGATCAAAATATATATATTTGTGTCACTGTCACTTGTTTTGGAGAGAAAATTAATGCGATTACTGGCACCCCTTACAAAAAATGCCATTGAATGGTACTAGGGGTTATTATGGCCAAGGGTATTTGAATGGTATCTGAATGTGTTTTAAAGATATTTTGGATTCCTTGTTCAGTGGTATTGAATAGTATTTTAAATTACCATTGAGAGAACCACTGAATCCTAAAATATCATTGAATGGTTCAATGGTACAGAATGATACTGAATGGTATTCAAATGTAATCAGTGGCATACCATTGACTTTTTTGTAAGGGACCTTCAAATGAATAATTGCACATCATACATCATGCTCATTTTGTTGAAAAAGGTAGGTGTATTTGCATAACTACAGTACTGTCATTGTTTGACAAATTATGTTTTAATAAAATATGCAATCAATAAATACGTGTTGGCACAATATTCGTGCACTCTAAATGTGCTGGTAGTACTGATTGAATACCATTTATATTTTATACCTTGCTAAATAAAACCACCCCACAGATGTCAGATGGGAAAGTTTTACCTTTTAATGTACTGGAAATGTTCATATTGTGTAATAATATTTATTTGTTAATCATATACCCAGGATGTTTGAATTTGTTTTATAAAAAATAGTGTAATTATATGTTGGAGAATAAATGATATATATGAACACGTCATTGCATTCAATTCAATATAGTGCAATACAGAGGTATTATAAAAACGGAAAGGTTCATGTGTAGCTAAACGTGCCTACACAAATAATAACTGTAGAGTACGCTGTCTGCAAATAATGCGGCGAATTACTAATCCGTCCCGCTTAATGGCTGGTCCCGGTTATTGATATTTTTATTGTGGCTTTTTGCATTGACGCAATGGATCTATGCGGAATCTGCTTTCAAAGACGGTATTTATGCAATTACAACGGCCAATAAAATAGAGACACACACACATAAGTGTCAATGAAGCATACACTATTTATTGAATATATGTTGGCGATGTTGTAATACAATAATAACTGAGAAATGTATGTGTAACTAATACAACAGTTACGAAAAAGTTACGGCACCTATCTCGATTTCGTAAGTTAGGGTGAAAAATACGCCATATTTACGAATTTTCTTATCTTAACTGTTTCGAGAATAGCATTTACGAAAATTCGTAACTTACGAAATTTCGACGCCATATTTACGAATATTCTTATCTTAACTGTTTCGAGAATAGCATTTACGAAAAATCGTAACTTACGGCAGTTTCGACGCCATATTTGCGAAAAGATGGCGCTAAGAAATTCGTAAGTCGTTCGAGAATACGGGCCCTGACTACTTCCAGAAGCTTGTGCTGTTTATGTCATATCCCAGCAAACACATGACGTCCAGGCAACGTTGCCTTTTGGTCACGATTTGGTAATGTCACCAATGACGTTACACAACGGTTGTGACAACGTCACGTCGCAACGTTGGGTGATGACGCTCAGGCAACGTTATGACGTGACGTCATCTTGACGTACCTTAATGGTCGCAAAATGGTCACGATTTAGTTATGTCACCAATGACGTTGCACAACTGTTGTGACAACGTCACGTCGCAACGTTGGGTGATGACGCTCAGGCAACGTTATGACGTGACGTCATCTTGACGTACCTTAATGGTCGCAAAATGGTCACGATTTAGTTATGTCACCAATGACGTTGCACAACTGTTGTGACAACGTCACGTCGCAACGTTGGGTGATGACGCTCAGGCAACGTTATGACGTGACGTCATCTTGACGCAAAATGGCAGTCAATATGTTCACTCTATACATGCTGATTCACTTATACGCACTTAATTAGTAATACACTTATGCTAACAAATGACAACACAGCGTGGCGGCATGACTTACACCTTTAGAACTGTATGACGAACACAAATGGGAGAATAATCACACGAATAGACCTTAGGCTGATAGCTGATGCGAGCAAACAACGAAACATGCCAAAGCCAAGGAAGTAAAAGAAAGCAGAATGACTACAACAGTAACGTTAACACAAATAAATCGTTCTCATTGAAATTCTAAATTAGAACACATCATATGTTGACCATGTAAACGCTAGCAACGTCAATATTAAAATTAAAACAAAATGACTAAGGTAATTATATTTACAACGCCTCCTCTCAGTAAGACAGACTCTTCCTTGTCCATCAACCGCCTGCCTTACGTTGAGGTAGAACACTTGTATATGTTATGTAACTCAGGGTGTTGCCAATGCGATAACCAGCTGACTAAACCAGAGACACGCAACAGCTACAGGAGTCAGAGCACAGTTAGACTTCCTGGCAGAAAAGCGTGCTCAGTTTGGTCAATATTGAGGGTCAGAACACATGCATGCATTTTAAGAGAGCCTGAGATATGCTTTTTCGACGAAATTTGATCAGCATATCAGTGACATGACTGCAGTGATTGTGTTAAAATGAAAAAAAATTCTCAGGTCCAGTTTCCTTATAATCTGACAAAACGTTAACATGGCCGCCAATGGGAAAATCAACAGTGCCCTGTGCCCTAATAACTGGGTTAGGAAGCTCCATGGCAACAGAAATGCTAGGTGCCATTTTTGCATTTCAGATGATGTTGCTGCTACAGAGGTGTGTGAGAATTGTAGTTTTGTTCACAAATGGTCACTGTTATGTGTGAAAAAGTTCTTGAAAATGTAAATATATGCCAAATATGAAATATGGTGCTAGTAATTGTATACCTTTACACAGGGGACACAAACAAAGTTATGATGGCTGGCACATTGTGAGAGCTATTTTGTAGAAAAACAGAATCATTCATGCTGACTCTAGTCTAGTGTAGTCTAAAAAAGACTCAATGCATGCCATGTATCAACTTTATTATTTTGGATTGACATATGCTTTGGGCATGGGCAATTTGAAGACTACTTATTAAACCTGGACATTGAAATGATGCTGAAGTCAAACTTACTATTTTAAGTGGTGTAGAATGCTCTGGACTGTATGTAGTGAAGAGACTGCTGTCATTTCAACGTTGACGGTGACATTTTTGTGTTGGAGGTTCTCTGCATGCATGACTCAGATGTATCGCTCTTAACTGCATAGGCCAGGTAACTCAGCCATTTCTCCATTGTGGTCGCATGTATTGGTATGTCTCGGCAAGTTGATCATGTATTTTGAAACTAGGGCTATATACTGTATATTGAGTGTACAGACGCGTTGCATTGAAATGTGCATGTGCATGTATGTGCACACACATATGCGTGCATATATGTATATGCACGTAGGCAGGCGCGAGCACACACACACTATCTCTGGTTTTGTCTAGTCATTATGTGCCTTGAATAGCTGTGTCAGTCTTCATCCAACTGTGTTGAACGCAGTGAGTAAGGAGGCTCACAGAGTTGTCAAAGTTGCCAAAATTGTATATGTTCTCCCCTTTTTATCACAGGTATCACTGCTAATATGAAATATACCTTTTAGGCCTTGTATTTTCTGCTTTAACAATGTGTGAAATAAAATGTATGTCCTAAATTACCATTTCAGTGCCAGTTGTTATAAGCAATGTGCATATTGCCCATGGCCAAAGTAACTATCATTGTCATTGACACAGTATGGTTCCAATGTAATATTTTATTCTCTCATACATAAAGTGTTATGTCAAAGGACCATGATATGGTTGACTTTTTTCTCAAACCACCAACATTAAGTCTTATTTCCACCACACTACAGAATGCATTCCCAATGCTTATTTTTAGCATCCTTCATTGCACCAAATGCAGACTAATTCCAATGAATATTGTCACTGAATACCATAATACAACTTTTAGGAGCCAAGCCCATCTTGTCAGTCTAAAATCCTCATCAAGAGTGCCTGGATGGTCAATTTTTTATGGGGGGTGGGGTAACTTGATAAGCTATGTATTATTTGCTTAAAGAGATATGTCAAGACTGAATATATGACATGAAAGAGGAATAAGTCATCTGTCTATCTATACCACTGACACATGTCTGTCACTAGCTGTCCTCAAAGGAAAGTCCAAGAGGCATCAGGATTTATGACAGGCTTACAGGAAGTGTGACTGGGCATGCCTTTGATGTGACATTGGCCTGTAAGCTCTGTGAGGATACAGCAATCATTGATCCATTGTTCTGAGCATGTGCACTAATTGGGCTGTGTAATGGCATTAAATTTGACAAGTTGTGTTACCTCACTTTTCTGAAATCCCCATTTTAAAGTGAAATATGGACATTATTATGTAGGGTAGGAGTGACATAACTGTTTTTGAATATATTTTTTATTTCACAATATGGTAACAACAGACTATGCATGATTTTCTTACAGATTATATGGTTGGCTGTCACAGACATATTCTCTATGCATATATACGCAAGCTGTAAGTCAATTGCAGTGTGGTCAGCACCATAAGAGGTTTTTTATTTATTTATACAATATTGGACCATAAAATAAGGCGCGGGTGGTCATTTGTAAAGTGGGTAAAAAAATACCAGATTAAGGGATGACATTGATTTTTTTGGCCTTCTGCATGATATATATGTAGCTTTCAAAAGAGCCTAAATTAAAGGATTTTTAAAAAATTCAAAATTCCTATTAGAGGTCAGAGCACAGTTAGACTTCCTGGTCTAACCCATACGAATGTAGTACCTTAATAATTGTGTCATTTGAGATTTTGAAAAAAGAAATTAATGTGAAATGAGTACCGTAGGACAGGCATACCAGTAGGTTAAGTGCTATGATATATCTGCAGTGCAATGACGCATGTTAGGCAGAGTGTAGTTGGCGTAGTGATTTTTAGCCATTTTTTCTTACATGACCCTGCGAATGCAGAAAAGCCTACTCAGTTTAGTCAATATTGAGGGTCAGAACACATGCATGCATTTTAAGAGAGCCTGAGATATGCTTTTTCGACGAAATTTGATCAGCATATCAGTGACATGACTGCAGTGATTGTGTTAAAAAAAGCCAATGGGAAAATCAACAGTGCTCTGTGCCCTACAACCAACGATGTCGCCCCAGACAAAAGTTCAGTCGTTTCTGGCGCTTTCGTTGTTTTCGGTGCTTTCGTTGTTTTAAGGCCTTCCGTTGATTTCGGACGTTTCGTTTCTTGTGGCTGTACCAGCAGCGACACCACGCGGCTGGTTCGCTTACCATCTGCAGACCTGACAAATACACGAATACAAATTGCGAATATATATATATATGTATTTTCATTGACTTGGAGCTAATCGTTTGCTGTGTCATTGACGAGCGATGTGTGTGCATGTGTGTGCATGTGTGTGCATGTGTGTGCGTGTGCGTGTGGTGTGTATGGAGTGAGTGTCGTGCGTGCGTGCGTGTGTGTGCGCGCGTGTATGTGAGTGTGTGTGTGTTTGTGTGTGTGAGTGTGTGTGTGTTGTGTGTGTGGTGTATATATGTGTGTGTGTGTGTGTGTGTGTGTGTGTGTGTGTGAGTGTGTGTGTGTGTGTGTGTGTATGGTATTTACGTGAGAATGTGTATGTATGCGTGTGTGCGTGCGCACGCACTAATGTGCAATAGTCAAGTGATAGAAGCAGTATCTCGCAACGCGACCGACAGCATGATGATGATGATGTGCGTGCGCGCGTATATGTGAAAGAGTGCGTGTTTTTTGGCGTGTGTGTGTGTGCGTGCGTCTGCCTGCGTCTGTATTCATGGGTTGATGTGTTTCGGGTGTTCCTAAACTTTCCCATCTTTTGGTATCACTGAGATGCCAAAACCAGCGCATGCCACTACGTGATGTTAACAGTGTTACGAGGTTTTGAATTGATGTCATACTATCTAAACCAAAAAGGAACACTCACTTTGTCCGTAGATATATCTCTGACGACACAGGCTGTTTGGAGTGACACTCTCCCCACCTGTGTCCGCCGTCCCCGCTACAGTCGACCCTTAAACCCGGCAGCTCAACGTTCACCTCCAGGCCGCCGTCAGACGTCACACTGGGACAAGGAGACACCACGCTACAGTTCAGTGAACACATCCAGGGGACACATGCACGCCGCTCACCGGCACATGAAAGAAAGGCACAGTGAAACTCGATAGCCTCGTTGTATCTACCACATAATGTATCTGTAACAAGACACGCACATTTCCATTATAAATCATCACACATGTGTCACGGACCAACGGTTTTTTGGGTCAGGGGAATGCATTCGCGAACTGCATGAGACCAGTGAACCATTTCACCTGTCATTGCGTGACGCTACGTAGCGTAGTCCCGGAAGAAGTAGCCGAATTGATGAATCCAGTAAGTTGGGGTTTGTTTACATCACAAAGCGCGAGACTTCCGCCAATACTTGCCAACAATGTTGATAAACGCAGTATATGAGAATTACTAACTACTGCGCCATAACATCTAGAGCAAACATTACTGAATATATTTGACAATGACAAAATGTTGCCAGTCAGTTTCTGTCATAAACACAATCTTCCGAAATGACAATTTCAACAAAACATACGACGAAAACCGTGTTTTCACACAGTAATTTTGTTGACCGCTTATCGGCGTTTGCTAAGCAACGTGAATACATACATTTAATACCAGTGTGTACTCCTATTGCATTTTTCTGGCTCGTAACGAATTGCATACGTAAAAATATCCATGTTTACATTATGTATTCTAACAAAAAAGCGCAAATTTTATCCACTGTAATCAACTACTTTTGATACGGGTTAACTATCAGCCTGCTACACCGTTTTTCTTTCTTCATTAGACTTATTTGGCTCCTGGCGGCGGGACGCGGTAGGCGATTCCAAATGCGTCGAGACGCGCCAACTCCTTAGATCCCAAGGCATTCGCAAACCTCTCCCAGTCTTCATCCCGTAAGGAGTCTCTCTCGTCCTCGGACATGGCGTTTTCCCACGCCGCCTTGTGCCACGCCCTCTCGGCCATGGCTAGGACGCGGGGAAACAACATCTGGTGGGACTGTTCCTTCGTTCGCACTGTTTCCGACCAGAGGTGTCCCTGGATTCCTGAAGGAGAAAATCGCCGTCAGGATTTGTTCTTCTCTCAAATGTGTACCGTCGCTTGATTACTATCCTGACAAACGCTCGATCAAAAGGGCGGCATGTGTGATATTAGTTAACGGTTTGGCAAATCAAGGGAATCTGTTATCACCATTACGGTGATTGATGCATGCATCTGGCGATGACACAATTATCTCAAAAGAGAATTTTGGAATTTCGAACAAGTACCGACGCTACTTCTCTTCAATGATAGATAAACTACTGGAATATTGATCAAGTCGTTTAGCTTTGCATTACCTGGACGCCTCCGGCCTGACTGCCCATCCAACTTCGCACGCACACACGCACGCACGCACACACGCACAAACATTGTAACGGCCGTTTCTTGAGTTGCAGTCTTTGTTAAATGTATTGCACTTGCAGGCCTTGCCTTTTGAGGAGCGCGCTCGCGCTCAATCGCGCTCCTTCTTTTGCTTTTATCTCCCAACACTTCTTTTGGTTTCTGCTTCTAATGAGAGGTGGTCGGCAATGGCTGACCCGATGTAGATGAAGAGGTGGACTCATGGTTGTTTATGGCCGGAGGAGTGACCACATTCTGTCCATTATGTTATAATTGTTTCAAATTGATTGTTATAGTGGTACACATATTAACAGTTGAGTCCAGCCACACGTGTCACATCACCGTTAAGATCATTAGTGGCGTGATACAAGGTGAAAATTCCTCAGAAAATAAGCTTGGTTAATCCAAGATATATGACACATGGTCATTTTACAAATTACTCACCAACGATGTCGTCCCTGTGATCCGCGTCCAATGGGGTGCACGCCTGCTTGGTGCAGACGTGCACTCGGTCTAGCGGATGTCCCATGCGGTCTGTGTCCATGTTGTCGTAGAGGCTATCGGGAAGGAAGTGGAACACCTTGCGTGTGTCGATGTACCTCGTCGCCCAATAGTAGCCTCGCTCCTCGGGGTCCGGCTCTTGTGGGTGGTCGAAGTAGAGATGTGTGGCGTGGGAGACGACGACCTGAAAGACGCGTGGCATTAGTTGCTATGAAGCTGTTGTTTGACTCATTGATACAAACATAGGTACGTAATAGATACGTAATTTGAATTATCTGCTTGACAAATGTAAAATATCTAAACCACTTATAAGGTCATCTCACTGTTTTACTCCGTCATTAACGTTGCATGAGTAAGTGTAGACTATTACAAACACACACGATCACATGTGCACATACACACAAACACACACACACACACACACACACACACACACACACACACAACGTACACACACAACGTACACACACAACGTACACACACAACGTACACACACAACGTACACACACATACACACATACACACACACACACACACACACACACACACACACACACACACACACACACACATTAACAAATCATCGTTGAATGGTACACACATAGAGGCCTAACCGGAATCCTTTACCAGACCAGTATCCGTGGAGAACCCCTCACCTTGAACCCGTGATTGGCGAGTCTGTAGGCACGGTGACCTACGCCCCACTCCCAAACATTCTGCCACGCGTAGGCGAACACCTCTTTATTTGGGAAGAGGGAACGACCGAAAGGCTCGTTCCCCTGACCCATCAGCCCGTCTTCCTACCCCGCCAGGTCGAGTCCCTCCTCGTGCACCAGCTCCGCCACTTTCTCCGCGAACCGTCGCTTCAGACTGTGTCTGTCGGTCGCAACACCGCCCGACAGAGCCTTGCACGCGGGCGAGTCGACCCAGGCCCCGTGAGCCACCTCGTCTCCCCCGAAGTGGAACACCTTCAACGGCTGGGCGACTTCGTGCATCTTCTTCACTTCACGCACCACGTGACGCATGAATCTGTCAGTATAAACGAAGAACATACATTTAAAATGGAGAAGTTAATCCTAGTACAACTACGGCCTACATGTCTTCGCATTGTCGATGAATGATAAAACACTGTGTTACTACTTACGCGTGTAAGAAGAGAACTAGAACTCTGCCATGGACGGTCCCAAGCCCGGCTGAGAAAAGAGGAGGGTTGGGCAAAGGGCTAACAACCCTTTCCCGTAAAAAAACAGATTGTTACGAAAACATCGACCAAAGGAACTCTACTGAACTTGGGAGAGGGAGGGCCTCCTGGGGAGAGTATGACGCCATGCAGTGAAAGCCGTAAGGAAGCTACATCGCCGATACCCTTCTTATCTTCCAAGAAAATCTCGAAAATCGGAACATGGAATGTGAGAACCATGTTCGAAACAAACAAAGCAGCCCAAATAGCAAGGGAACGACGGGCCTACAACATCACAGTACTAGGGCTATGTGAAACAAGGTGGACACAGTCAGGGCAAGTCAGACTGAATACGGGAGAAATGATTCTCTATTCGGGGCATGAAGAGGAAGATGCACATCATACAGAAGGCGTGGCATTCATGTTGTCACATGAGGCACAGAATGCTCTCATTAACTGGGAAGCAGCGGGACCAAGGATCATCTGTGCCTCGTTCAAAACAAAGAAAGAAAACATCAAGCTCAACATCATTCAGTGTTACGCACCCACAAACGACAAGGACGAAGAAACAAAAGAAGACTTTTACAACAAACTGCAGACATTGTGTGACAAACTGAAGGAGAAGGACATGACAATACTCATGGGAGACTTGAACGCCAAAATCGGATCAGACAACAGCGGGTACGAAGAAGTCATGGGCAGACAGGGACTTGGCAAAATGAAAGAAAATGGCGAGATGTTGGCCGACTTTTGTGCATTTAACAATATGATCATCGGAGGCAGCGTGTTCCCGCATCGCAGGATTCACAAGGCAACCTGGGTATCACCGGACCACAGGACAGAAAATCAAATAGACCATATCTGCATAGGACGAAAGTTCAGAAGATCAATGCAGGATGTGAGAGTGCAGAGAGGGGCAGATGCAGCCTCAGACCACCATCTAGTGCTGGCCAGAATGAAGATGAAGCTAAAGAAGAGAGAAGTCAAGCGAAGCACCAGAACGCAGTACAATGTGGACTTCCTACAGGACAGGGTGACAAAAGAGACCTTCCGACTTACAGTCAGAAACAAATACGAAGCCCTACAAGATATCCTTGATGAAGGAAACATGGACATAGACACACAATGGCAACAGATCAAGGAGATGTGGACCAGCACATGCAGCGAAGTTCTGGGAAAGAAGAAATACCAACAAAAAGACTGGATTTCTGCAGAGACTGTCAACAAAGTGCAAGTGAGGAAGGAAAAGAAAGGTGCAGTTAACAACAGCCGAACGAGAGCAGCAAAAGCAGCAGCACAGGAAGAGTATACAGAGGCAAACAGAACAGTCAAGAACAGCGTAAAAACAGACAAGGCAAACTTCATTGAAGAACTAGCCAAAGAAGCAGAGGATGCATCAGCACAAGGAAACATGAAACAATTGTATGATGTAACAAGAAAATTAGCAGGAAAGTACAAGAACACAGACAGACCCATCAAAGATAAGAATGGCAATGTACTTACCAGTGATGAAGACCAGTTGAAGAGATGGAGGGAACATTTTGAAGAACTGCTAAACCGGCCACCACCTCAGAACCCTCCAGACATCGCACCAGCGGAAGAAGTACTCCAGATAAACTGCGAAAGACCAAGTAAGGCAGAAATTGAAAAAGCCATTCAGCACATGAAGAGAGGGAAAGCTTCCGGCCCAGACAAAATTCCTGCAGAGGCAATCAAGGCTGACATAGAGACCTCCACCGAGATACTGCATGACCTATTCGGGAAGATATGGGAACAAGAAGAAATACCAACGGAATGGAAAGAAGGGTACCTTGTGAAGCTCCCAAAGAAAGGCGATATGCAAGAATGTAAGAACTATAGAGGGATAATGCTCCTATCAGTACCCGGAAAGGTCCTCAACAGAATAATCTTGGACAGACTGAAAACAGGTGTAGATGCCAAGCTCAGAGACCACCAAGCTGGCTTCCGGAAAGACAGATCCTGCACCGACCAAATTGCAACACTGAGAATCATTGTCGAACAATCCATGGAATGGGACTCATCACTGTATATAAACTTCGTTGACTACGAGAAAGCATTTGATAGCCTTGACAGAGACACGCTGTGGAAACTCCTACAGCACTACGGCATACCTGAGAAATTTATATCTCTGATAAGAAGTAGTTATGAAGACATGGCATGCAGGGTCATTCATGCAGGACAACTAACGGACTCCTTCATGGTGAAGACAGGTGTGAGGCAAGGATGTCTTCTGTCACCGTTCCTATTCCTGCTCGCCATAGACTGGATCATGAAAAAGACTACAAAAAATAGAAGAAATGGGATCCAGTGGACACCATGGAGCCAATTGGAGGACCTGGACTTTGCGGATGACCTCGCTCTCCTCTCACACAGCCATAAACAGATGCAGGAAAAAACAGAGCAGCTAAACACAGTGTCAACACAGCTTGGACTCAACATCAACAGAAGCAAGACAAAGACTATGAAAGCCAACACAAAGAACAACAACCCCATTACATTGAACGGAGAGCCACTGGAAGAGACAGATGCATTCACATACCTGGGCAGTACAATAAACAAAACTGGAGGGACAGAAGAAGATGTCAAAGCAAGAATCCAGAAAGCAAGAGTGGCATTCATCATGTTGAGAACAATTTGGAGAGCAAAACGAATCAAAATTAACACCAAGCTGAGATTGTTTAACTCAAATGTGAAGGCAGTTTTGCTCTACGGAGCGGAGACATGGCGAACCACACAGAAGACACTAAAGAAAATACAGACCTTCATCAACAAATGCCTGCGCAGAATACTACACTTGAAGTGGACAGACAAGGTACCGAACACCACACTCTGGAAAACAACCAAGCAACTACCCATAGAAAATGAAATAAAGAAGAGAAAATGGAGGTGGATAGGACATACACTAAGGAAACCACCAGAATCAATCACCCGTCAAGCCATCACATGGAACCCCCCAGGGAAGAGAAGAAGAGGTAGGCCACGAAACACCTGGCAGAGAGACACAGAAAAAGATACAAAAGAGATGGGGTACACCTGGAAAGAAATGGAGAAGATGGCCACAGACAGAAAACAGTGGCGTTCCTTAGTCGATGGCCTATGCTCCGAGCGAGCGAAAAGGCATAAGTAAGTAAGTGTAAGACTATTCCACAACCTAGTGGTATCAGGTCTTGCAGCAATAGACCATGTTGGACCACGTTGGTGTTGTATGGCATCACGTGAAGGCTTATCGTGAAAAGTCACATTAGTTCGCGAAGACGCCTAGCTGAGACTAACTACTTTTAATGTAAGGGACACCGCAGTATTTTCTATTTTCAATTTGGTGTAGTTCGCAAGGGGCCATCACATGATCACAAGCTCAACAATGTTAGTGTGTGCTTATCTGAACATATTTCCTATATGGCTAGGCTTGTGGAATTATGGTTCTAATATCGTTAAATTAGATGGTGCCGAATCCGGCTACCGGACCGATTGCAAGACAGCGAAAGCCCAAGCACACAACGCCTTTGTTGATCTCGCTACGTTGGCTTCATGTTCGCTGGCGTATCCAGCATAAACTATTGTACTGGTCCAAGTATTTGCTGCCTTGCAACTGCTCGCATCACTACACAGGTTATTCGAGATTTTGTAACATTGTTTTGAACTTGTCGAATGTAGATTAACGTGATGTACGCCGTCAACATAATGAAATTAGAATTAAGAACATGACGGTCCTGAGTTAAACAAGGCGGAACTGCCCACAACGGTATAATGGAGACATGTTTTATGATTACCGATATGTCGTGTTGAGACACGGGTCCATCGCATTATCGTTAAACATCTGCACGGATAAGTAATCCGAAGTGTCTTCTGGGTGTCTCAGACGGAACTCGTCTCTCGTTGCCATGGCGACGATGGCGGCGCGCGCGTGACCCGGACTGTCGAACTCCGGGATGACCTGGACGTGGCAGGCCGCGGCTCGGACGAGGATCTCCTTGTAGTCGGCCTGCGTGTAGAATCCGCTCCCGGGACTGGAAGCTGTCGGTCCGCTGCCGAGCTGTGGCACTATACACGTCTTCTCCGACAAGTCGTGACAGCGCTTGCTTCCGACCTGACAGAACACATGTTAAAATAAAGTAAACGTTCAACCTCTGCACACAATTTTAATCCAGCATTACTCCAGCTGCTGTTGAGGAAGTGAGGCAAATACTTATATATCTTTTACATATAAATGTTGCAATCTAGATCATTGTCAATTGTACTGTTGAAAGCATGTATTAACTCTACATTACCGAAAAATAACTTCACAAATTATAGGCCTGTTCCTAATCTCAGCTTCATTTGCAAGACACTTGAAGTGTACGTTATGGCAAAACGCCTTGAAACTCATATTAATTTAAATAATATATTAAATGTGTTCTAATCTTCATAAAAAAAACTTCATTTTACGCAGACTGTTCTCCTGAAAATTACTTAATGACATAACTTTAAATTTGGATAATACTTACTGCACTTACCTTGCTTTATCAGGTGCTTTTGATACTATTAATCAAACTATTCTCATGCAACGTTTGTCTTTGTGGTACGGTGTATGTGGTGCAGCTTTACACTGGTTTAAATCTTATCTCAGTGTTAAATACCAGAGAGTTGTGATTGGGGATTGTTTGTACGAATACGTGAGTGCGTTTATGTATGCTTGTGTTAGAAAAATACCTAGGGCTAACCCGTTGAGACATATTCCTTGTGTCGTTAGTACGATAACTGAACCATCTATCCATGTATCACCTGCGTCAGTTCCGGCAGTCCGGGGATCTCGAGTCTCCAGCCCTCGTCGTCCGCCAGGTGGAGGTGGAGTTTGTTTAGTTTATACGTTGCCATGACATCGATCAGTTGCAGAACTTCCTCCTTCGAGCGGAAGTTACGCGACACATCCAGCAACAGGCCGCGGTAGTGATAGCGTGGTTGGTCAGCGATGTGTCCGGCCGGAATGCCTCGAGTGTCGTTGGCCAGACTTATTAACGTCTTGACAGCGTAGAAGACGCCAGCTTTGTCTCGGCCCACGATGCGCACGGACGGTGTGTCGGCGTCCACTTCGATACGGTAACTCTCGGACACTGTGGTGACCGTGTCTCCCACCGTGACGTCACCCGTTTCAAGAGTGACGAAATGGCTGCCCGGTTTTTGCTCCTCCTGCCGTAGTTTCAGATTATCTATCAACAATGAACATCACATTGGGCTAATATAAAAATAACTCGATCAAAAAGCATGCATTTTGGATTTGATTGTGACATACAGTATATAAACAAGATGTCTGCGCTACTAGTATCTATTTGTTTACAATGCACATGGTTGTAATTTAATATGCGATACATGCAATACGCCACCGTATATTGTTCACTATCCTATATAGGGATTTGTATCTATCCAAATCGTGTGTTCATGTAAAACCTTAACTTTAGTGTGCACACAAACGTAGGAATATGTAAACAAAAAGTACCTGCGAGAATGTTCGCTTCCGTGGCCAGAGCCTCTGTCTTCACGACGACCCACGGTGAACCTAATTTAATTCTCCGCGACCCATCGACAACAACGTCTAGCGGAGTCGGTACCACGGCAACGTCCGGCGGGGCTGTCTTCTTCACGTTGTCATTCACGAGGAAGCGATCAACCGGCGTCAAAGGCTTGAAGCAGTCGTTCGGACAGCGCTTCAACTGCACCGGCTTCGTCAACGGCGTAACAAATTCCAGACTCTCACCCGCCGTGCTCTTTATTAGAGCAGGAGTAGCACCGGAAGTGACGACATACCAGTTGGGCATGACGTCAGTTACGGCCACCTGCCAGTACTGGGCACGGAATGCGATAGTGACATTCTCTCCTGGCTGGATCTCCGTGAATCCGACGGACGGCACGATCTTGTGCTGACATCCGTTGATGTGGAAGGCCTTGAAGCCGCTGCTGCCCAACTCGGCGCCGTCAGGACGGATCGTCGCCGGCTCAATCAGCATACCTATACATGTGTTTACACATATAGGACTTACATAATTGTTTAAATTACACACGCGCACACGCCACACACACACGCACTCACGCACGCACTCACACACGCACGCACACGCGCGCGCGCACACACACACACACACACACACACAACTAGTCATCAGCTAAGCAAAGAATTGTATACGAAGTTAAGGGAGGTGTACAAATTGAGACAAAAGAACAAACATATTTAAAAGTTACAACTGTGACAAATATTTAACGTCATCATTTTAATACACAACACACAATTCACCACAGTGTAATTTCGTAGACACACGATGTCGTTTTAATCATCACGGCTTAGCACTTTGCGATACAGTTTTTAAAGTTGATTGTATGCAAGCCTTCAACATAAATTCTATAAATAAAAACACTACCGAGATCGAACAGTAATGTGCATTTATACGATAGATCTAACTCTGTGATTTATGCACATACAGCCCTGACTACTTCCAGAAGCTTGTGCTGTTTATGTCATATCCCAGCAAACACATGACGTCCAGGCAACGTTGCCTTTTGGTCACGATTTGGTAATGTCACCAATGACGTTACACAACGGTTGTGACAACGTCACGTCGCAACGTTGGGTGATGACGCTCAGGCAACGTTATGACGTGACGTCATCTTGACGTACCTTAATGGTCGCAAAATGGTCACGATTTAGTTATGTCACCAATGACGTTGCACAACTGTTGTGACAACGTCACGTCGCAACGTTGGGTGATGACGCTCAGGCAACGTTATGACGTGACGTCATCTTGACGTACCGCAATGGTCGCAAAATGGCAGTCAATATGTTCACTCTATACCCGCTGATTCACTTATACGCACTTAATTAGTAATACACATATGCTAACAAATGACAACACAGCGTGGCGGCATGACTTACACCTTTAGAACTGTATGACGAACACAAATGGGAGAATAATCACACGAATAGACCTTAGGCTGATAGCTGATGCGAGCAAACAACGAAACATGCCAAAGCCAAGGAAGTAAAAGAAAGCAGAATGACTACAACAGTAACGTTAACACAAATAAATCGTTCTCACTGAAATTCTAAATTAGAACACATCATATGTTGACCATGTAAACGCTAGCAACGTCAATATTAAAATTAAAACAAAATGACTAAGGTAATTATATTTACAACGCCTCCTCTCTGTAAGACAGACTCTTCCTTGTCCATCAACCGCCTGCCTTAAGTCGAGGTAGAACACTTGTATATGTTATGTAACTCAGGGTGTTGCCAATGCGATAACCAGCTGACTAAACCAGAGACACGCAACAGCTACAGGAGTCAGAGCACAGTTAGACTTCCTGGCAGAAAAGCGTGCTCAGTTTGGTCAATATTGAGGGTCAGAACACATGCATGCATTTTAAGAGAGCCTGAGATATGCTTTTTCGACGAAATTTGATCAGCATATCAGTGACATGACTGCAGTGATTGTGTTAAAATGAAAAAAAATTCTCAGGTCCAGTTTCCTTATAATCTGACAAAACGTTAACATGGCCGCCAATGGGAAAATCAACAGTGCCCTGTGCCCTAATAACTGGGTTAGGAAGCTCCATGGCAACAGAAATGCTAGGTGCCATTTTTGCATTTCAGATGATGTTGCTGCTACAGAGGTGTGTGAGAATTGTAGTTTTGTTCACAAATGGTCACTGTTATGTGTGAAAAAGTTCTTGAAAATGTAAATATATGCCAAATATGAAATATGGTGCTAGTAATTGTATACCTTTACACAGGGGACACAAACAAAGTTATGATGGCTGGCACATTGTGAGAGCTATTTTGTAGAAAAACAGAATCATTCATGCTGACTCTAGTCTAGTGTAGTCTAAAAAAGACTCAATGCATGCCATGTATCAACTTTATTATTTTGGATTGACATATGCTTTGGGCATGGGCAATTTGAAGACTACTTATTAAACCTGGACATTGAAATGATGCTGAAGTCAAACTTACTATTTTAAGTGGTGTAGAATGCTCTGGACTGTATGTAGTGAAGAGACTGCTGTCATTTCAACGTTGACGGTGACATTTTTGTGTTGGAGGTTCTCTGCATGCATGACTCAGATGTATCGCTCTTAACTGCATAGGCCAGGTAACTCAGCCATTTCTCCATTGTGGTCGCATGTATTGGTATGTCTCGGCAAGTTGATCATGTATTTTGAAACTAAGGCTATATACTGTATATTGAGTGTACAGACGCGTTGCATTGAAATGTGCATGTGCATGTATGTGCACACACATATGCGTGCATATATGTATATGCACGTAGGCAGGCGCGAGCACACACACACTATCTCTGGTTTTGTCTAGTCATTATGTGCCTTGAATAGCTGTGTCAGTCTTCATCCAACTGTGTTGAACGCAGTGAGTAAGGAGGCTCACAGAGTTGTCAAAGTTGCCAAAATTGTATATGTTCTCCCCTTTTTATCACAGGTATCACTGCTAATATGAAATATACCTTTTAGGCCTTGTATTTTCTGCTTTAACAATGTGTGAAATAAAATGTATGTCCTAAATTACCATTTCAGTGCCAGTTGTTATAAGCAATGTGCATATTGCCCATGGCCAAAGTAACTATCATTGTCATTGACACAGTATGGTTCCAATGTAATATTTTATTCTCTCATACATAAAGTGTTATGTCAAAGGACCATGATATGGTTGACTGTTTTCTCAAACCACCAACATTAAGTCTTATTTCCACCACACTACAGAATGCATTCCCAATGCTTATTTTTAGCATCCTTCATTGCACCAAATGCAGACTAATTCCAATGAATATTGTCACTGAATACCATAATACAACTTTTAGGAGCCAAGCCCATCTTGTCAGTCTAAAATCCTCATCAAGAGTGCCTGGATGGTCAATTTGTTATGGGGGGTGGGGTAACTTGATAAGCTATGTATTATTTGCTTAAAGAGATATGTCAAGACTGAATATATGACATGAAAGAGGAATAAGTCATCTGTCTATCTATACCACTGACACATGTCTGTCACTAGCTGTCCTCAAAGGAAAGTCCAAGAGGCATCAGGATTTATGACAGGCTTACAGGAAGTGTGACTGGGCATGCCTTTGATGTGACATTGGCCTGTAAGCTCTGTGAGGATACAGCAATCATTGATCCATTGTTCTGAGCATGTGCACTAATTGGGCTGTGTAATGGCATTAAATTTGACAAGTTGTGTTACCTCACTTTTCTGAAATCCCCATTTTAAAGTGAAATATGGACATTATTATGTAGGGTAGGAGTGACATAACTGTTTTTGAATATATTTTTTATTTCACAATATGGTAACAACAGACTATGCATGATTTTCTTACAGATTATATGGTTGGCTGTCACAGACATATTCTCTATGCATATATACGCAAGCTGTAAGTCAATTGCAGTGTGGTCAGCACCATAAGAGGTTTTTTATTTATTTATACAATATTGGACCATAAAATAAGGCGCGGGTGGTCATTTGTAAAGTGGGTAAAAAAATACCAGATTAAGGGATGACATTGATTTTTTTGGCCTTCTGCATGATATATATGTAGCTTTCAAAAGAGCCTAAATTAAAGGATTTTTAAAAAATTCAAAATTCCTATTAGAGGTCAGAGCACAGTTAGACTTCCTGGTCTAACCCATACGAATGTAGTACCTTAATAATTGTGTCATTTGAGATTTTGAAAAAAGATATTAATGTGAAATGAGTACCGTAGGACAGGCATACCAGTAGGTTAAGTGCTATGATATATCTGCAGTGCAATGACGCATGTTAGGCAGAGTGTAGTTGGCGTAGTGATTTTTAGCCATTTTTTCTTACATGACCCTGCGAATGCAGAAAAGCCTGCTCAGTTTAGTCAATATTGAGGGTCAGAACACATGCATGCATTTTAAGAGAGCCTGAGATATGCTTTTTCGACGAAATTTGATCAGCATATCAGTGACATGACTGCAGTGATTGTGTTAAAAAAAGCCAATGGGAAAATCAACAGTGCTCTGTGCCCTACAACCAACGATGTCGCCCCAGACAAAAGTTCAGTCGTTTCTGGCGCTTTCGTTGTTTTCGGTGCTTTCGTTGTTTTAAGGCCTTCCGTTGATTTCGGACGTTTCGTTTCTTGTGGCTGTACCAGCAGCGACACCACGCGGCTGGTTCGCTTACCATCTGCAGACCTGACAAATACACGAATACAAATTGCGAATATATATATATATGTATTTTCATTGACTTGGAGCTAATCGTTTGCTGTGTCATTGACGAGCGATGTTGTTAATTACTTGACATACGTCTAAAATTAACAAACGGATATTTGATGTTCTAATTCATGTGGTTGTAGTATATACAGTTGCCTTTCGTATTAACCTACGTACATATCATACGTCTATGTGCGTACGTGCGTGTATTTGTGTATGATATTTGCGTGAATGTGTATGTATGCGTGCATCCGCATGTGTGTGTGTGTGTGTGTGTGTGTGTGTGTGTGTGTGTGTGTGTGTGTGTGTGGTGTTTGCGTGTGTGCATGTGTGTGCATGTGTGTGCATGTGTGTGCGTGTGCGTGTGGTGTGTATGGAGTGAGTGTCGTGCGTGCGTGCGTGTGTGTGCGCGCGTGTGTGTGAGTGTGTGTGTGTTTGTGTGTGTGAGTGTGTGTGTTGTGTGTGTGTGTGTGTGTGTGTGTGTGTGTGTGTGTGAGTGTGTGTGTGTGTATGGTATTTACGTGAGAATGTGTATGTATGCGTGTGTGCGTGCGCACGCACTAATGTGCAATAGTCAAGTGATAGAAGCAGTATCTCGCAACGCGACCGACAGCATGATGATGATGATGTGCGTGCGCGCGTATATGTGAAAGAGTGCGTGTTTTTTGGCGTGTGTGTGTGTGCGTGCGTCTGCCTGCGTCTGTATTCATGGGTTGATGTGTTTCGGGTGTTCCTAAACTTTCCCATCTTTTGGTATCACTGAGATGCCAAAACCAGCGCATGCCACTACGTGATGTTAACAGTGTTACGAGGTTTTGAATTGATGTCATACTATCTAAACCAAAAAGGAACACTCACTTTGTCCGTAGATATATCTTTGACGACACAGGCTGTTTGGAGTGACACTCTCCCCACCTGTGTCCTCCGTCCCCGCTACAGTCGACCCTTAAACCCGGCAGCTCAACGTTCACCTCCAGGCCGCCGTCAGACGTCACACTGGGACAAGGAGACACCACGCTACAGTTCAGTGAACACATCCAGGGGACACCTGCACGCCGCTCACCGGCACATGAAAGAAAGGCACAGTGAAACTCGATAGCCTCGTTGTATCTACCACATAATGTATCTGTAACAAGACACGCACATTTCCATTATAAATCATCACACATGTGTCACGGACCAACGGTTTTTTGGGTCAGGGGAATGCATTCGCGAACTGCATGAGAGCAGTGAACCATTTCACCTGTCATTGCGTGACGCTACATAGCGTAGTCCCGGAAGAAGTAGCCGAATTGATGAATCCAGTAAGTTGGGGTTTGTTTACATCACAAAGCGCGAGACTTCCGCCAATACTTGCCAACAATGTTGATAAACGCAGTATATGAGAATTACTAACTACTGCGCCATAACATCTAGAGCAAACATTACTGAATATATTTGACAATGACAAAATGTTGCCAGTCAGTTTCTGTCATAAACACAATCTTCCGTAATGACAATTTCAACAAAACATACGACGAAAACCGTGTTTTCACACAGTAATTTTGTTGACCGCTTATCGGCGTTTGCTAAGCAACGTGAATACATACATTTAATACCAGTGTGTACTTCTATTGCATTTTTCTGGCTCGTAACGAATTGCATACGTAAAAATATCCATGTTTACATTATGTATTCTAACAAAAAAGCGCAAATTTTATCCACTGTAATCAACTACTTTTGATACGGGTTAACTATCAGCCTGCTACACCGTTTTTCTTTCTTCATTAGACTTACCTGGCTCCTGGCGGCGGGACGCGGTAGGCGATTCCAAATGCGTCGAGACGCGCCAACTCCTTAGATCCCAAGGCATTCGCAAACCTCTCCCAGTCTTCATCCCGTAAGGAGTCTCTCTCGTCCTCGGACATGGCGTTTTCCCACGCCGCCTTGTGCCACGCCCTCTCGGCCATGGCTAGGACGCGGGGAAACAACATCTGGTGGGACTGTTCCTTCGTTCGCACTGTTTCCGACCAGAGGTGTCCCTGGATTCCTGAAGGAGAAAATCGCCGTCAGGATTTGTTCTTCTCTAAAATGTGTACCGTCGCTTGATTACTATCCTGACAAACGCTCGATCAAAAGGGCGGCATGTGTGATATTAGTTAACGGTTTGGCAAATCAAGGGAATCTGTTATCACCATTACGGTGATTGATGCATGCATCTGGCGATGACACAATTATCTCAAAAGAGAATTTTGGAACTTCGAACAAGTACCGACGCTACTTCTCTTCAATGATAGATAAACTACTGGAATATTGACCAAGTCGTTTAGCTTTGCATTACCTGGACGCCTCCGGCCTGACTGCCCATCCAACTTCGCACGCACACACGCACGCACGCACGCACACACGCACAAACATTGTAACGGCCGTTTCTTGAGTTGCAGTCTTTGTTAAATGTATTGCACTTGCAGGCCTTGCCTTTTGAGGAGCGCGCTCGCGCTCAATCGCGCTCCTTCGTTTGCTTTTATCTCCCAACACTTCTTTTGGTTTCTGCTTCTAATGAGAGGTGGTCGGCAATGGCTGACCCGATGTAGATGAAGAGGTGGACTCATGGTTGTTTATGGCCGGAGGAGTGACCACATTCTGTCCATTATGTTATAATTGTTTCAAATTGATTGTTATAGTGGTACACATATTAACAGTTGAGTCCAGCCACACGTGTCACATCACCGTTATCATCAATAGTGGCGTGATACAAGGTGAACATTCCTCAGAAAATAAGCTTGGTTAATCCAAGATATATGACACATGGTCATTTTACAAATTACTCACCAACGATGTTGTCCCTGTGATCCGCGTCCAATGGGGTGCACGCCTGCTTGGTGCAGACGGTCACTCGGTCTAGCGGATGTCCCATGCGGTCTGTGTCCATGTTGTCGTAGAGGCTATCGGGAAGGAAGTGGAACACCTTGCGTGTGTCGATGTACCTCGTCGCCCAATAGTAGCCTCGCTCCTCGGGGTCCGGCTCTTGTGGGTGGTCGAAGTAGAGATGTGTGGCGTGGGAGACGACGACCTGAAAGACGCGTGGCATTAGTTGCTATAAAACTGTTGTTTGACTCATTGATACAAACATAGGTAGAATCGCACATGACGTAATTTGAATTATCTGCTTGACAAATGTAAAATATCTAAACCACTTATAAGGTCATCTCACTGTTTTACTCCGTCATTAACGTTGCATGAGTAAGTGTAGACTATTACAAACACACACGATCACATGCGCACATACGCACAAACACACACACACACACACACACACACACACACACACACACACACACACACAACGTACACACACAACGTACACACACAACGTACACACACAACGTACACACACAACGTACACACAACGTACACACACACACACATACACACCACACACACACACACACACACACACACACACACACACACACACACACACACACACACACACACACACACACACACACACACACACACACACACACACATACATGTCTAGGGTTCGAACCGAGGACTTACGTTCCAACCTCCCAAACCGAGGACGTCGTTAATAATGTCAATTGGTGTGGGAATTTGTCAAAGATGCTTTATTTGCATTCTAAATAACTACACAATTGTAACAAAATATAGTTTAAAGCAATTTAACTAAATTTAATACTTTTGACGCATTCATATCTAATAGAGGACACTCTGGTAACACACTTGGTAACACATCGTTCGTTCTTCTTTATACAAACGAGGACTTACAACCGAGGACGCACATACGTTTATACACTGTATGATCTGGACCATACAATTGAGGACACTTTTTTTATCTATTCCAAGAGACACGTTTACACTTTCACGATTTGAGCCATACAATGGAGGACTAACAACCGAGGACACACATACAAATATATGTACACACACACGCATATTACATAGGCTAAATTATGTGTCCTCTGTTTGGCAATACACACATCCTCAGTTGTAAGTCTTACATATGCATATTACCAAACAGAAGACACACATCATTTAACATACAGCATGATCTGGCCCGTACGATCGAGGACTTTCAATTGAGGAAACACGTTTGTAACCGAGGACTCACAATTCTTTACGCATTATAAGCGTCCTGTTTGCCTTCAACACATTGATATTACGTTTCGCCTGGAAATTGTTTTACCATTCATTGGCTGGTGTAAGGACGAGTTAGGATATGGCAACAGCTGCCCTGAAGAACTTAAAACAATACATTTTAGGGGATAAAAATGTAGAATGACATCGGAATAATGAAGATATTAACATTCGTATATGTTAGATGCTTTATTCGCATTCCAAATACCTACATCAATGTAACAAAATATAATGTCATGAAATGTAACTACAAATTAATGCTTAATAATTAATACGCTTTCCTGTCTAATAGAGGATACTCTGATAACAGTCATCGTCCATTCGTCATTATTCATTGAAGAATTTATAACCGAGGACACACATATGTTTATACACTTTACGATCTGGACAATACGAGTGAGGACACATTTTGTTTATCTAGTCGACACGTTTTCACTCCAACGAGTTCAGTAATACAATGAAGGATTAACAACCAAGGGCACACTGATCTAACCGAGGACACTCACACATAAAAAATGTATGTATATATATATATATAATATATATATATATAACACTGTCTGGACTGTACGATCGAAGACTTACAACCGAGGATATGCATACACTGTATTACCAAACAGCAGACACAGATAATTTAACATACAGCATGATCTGGACCGTACGTTTGAGGACTTTCAATTGATGAAACACATCTGAAATTTATTTACGTATTATATGCGTTCAATTTGGCAAATAGAGCCATCGATATATAGTTATTATATCCGTTGCAATATTATGTCTTCACCTGTACATTCTTTTTCATAATTCAATGGCTAATGTAAGGACGAATTATGACGTGGCAACAGCTGCCCTCAAGAACTTAAAACAACACACTTTTAGGGGAGAAAAAGATAGAATAACATCGCAATAATGAAGATATTAACATTCATAAATGTCTGAGTATGTGTAACATTCCACCCCCGACAAGCGTCTTGGTTGCAACACCGCCTGGTTGCACTACAACTTTAAAATCTTGGAACGATTATTTCTTAAATAGTCTTTGATGTTGTTCCAGCTGCGAGATTGCAAAACAGCATGACGCCGTTGCAAATTAGTAATGTCCGTTTTCCCCGGAAGTCGGAAGTACAGTATGTTGTTTAAACCTGCAACAGCCGCAATTTCATCTTTGGTCCAGGCTTTTCGCTTCCTTGTTCTCTTCATTCCTGGAACAGTTTTAGTTTCAATTTTGTATTGTAATTTCAAATTTTCAAGTACAGTTTCAATTAACCGAAATAGTATGTCCCTTGTAGACATATAACACCGATATATCATACTAATGAAGCTACGATTTATCTAAACGCATCTTAATTAATTGCATCATTGTCCATGGTAGGTATCGGAATGATAATACAATTAAACAAATGCACATCATTGAGTATTATAACAAAACATGGTACAACTGTTCTTATTACAGTATGTTTTTTCAAATAAAATATGAAGTGAGCTTATCAACACAAATAAAACATACTTAACATTTTCAAAATAAATCTACAGTGTATTTGTTTTCACGACATATTTCTGACATGATAAGTCACCTTCAGCGTGGCTTGTCTCGGGTGTTTCTTCGTTTTTGTCCCTGTTTTCTTCCATGGCGC
Organism: Oasisia sp. SBJ-2009; assembly: GCA_964017155.1. Classification (NCBI taxonomy): domain Eukaryota; kingdom Metazoa; phylum Annelida; class Polychaeta; order Sabellida; family Siboglinidae; genus Oasisia; species Oasisia sp. SBJ-2009. The sequence continues at coordinate 16,949,392 of OZ024866.1, forward strand.
ACTCTACCAAATGTAAGGAAGTGTCACACACATAAACAAGATCATAATTCATTATTGTAAAAACAATCCTATCGTATGTTTAGCACATTTGATTGTTTAGCTCTATGTTTTAACCAATCTAATTAATAATATAGCTATACATGAACTGTAATTGATATAAAGTGTTCAATTAATACCAAAGCATCACAAATAGTGTAAAACAATAACTAATTACTTTCTTTAACAGTGGAATATTTCATTATTGCTATTCCAAAAAATCGTCTAATTTTGGATTACGTATATTTGTTCTCCGTTATCCCATCATACGTTACCTTCAGTATGGTCCGTCTCAGATGTTCCGTCATCTTCTTCCGTGTCTTCTTCTAAGTCGCCATCTATAAATTTACATTACATGTCACACATATAAACAAAAAATACGACAAACGAAAACGGCAATATACTTACCACATGCCTGTATATGCAACCTTTCAAACAGAAATTCTTTAACATCAGAATAATGAGCAATTCGTTATTATAATATCAACAATTCTGTATAATGGACGAAGGAATATTGAACACTTAAATTGATTATAAGGAGGCCATCAAATATATATGTATATATATATATATATATATTTATATATATATATATACATATATATATATATATATATATATATATATATATATATATATATTATATATATATATATATATATATATATATATATATATATATATATATATATAAAGACTGCCATAAACACTTACGTTCACTGACATGTTCTGTGTCTTTCGTGGTCATCTCGTCGAGTGACCTTCCGTGTTGTGAAGATAAGCTGCCTCTTTCAAGATGAAGAAACAACTTGGACAGCTTAGCAACACGCAGCACGGTGTCAGGAAGACGGTAGTACTGACGATGAACCCGGATATCGTGCCCCATATATCCTGCCAGCAGATCTAGCTCATTTTCTTTAAGCGCCAACATCTGAGACGATGTTGCAACTTGCTTTCTTAGTTTTAAGGATCGCATGGATTGTGGATCTGATACGCCAGACAATTCGGCGTGTTTCTTCATACAATCAGAACTTCTGATATGTTCCATGCTGTCATAGCTCGACCGTGCAAACACATGTTTGTTTCCAGCGGCAACACCGGCCTCTCCTCTTTTTTCAGTAAGGGTTGTCATCTGTGTAATTATGTCACTGCTCAGAATGACAGGCACAGTACGCCCCCTCTTCCCTACAACTTCGACAACCTCAAAAAGACGACACAACTGCTGTTCTAATTTGCTGAGACCATAGTCACTGCTGGTGCTCGCTGTGTGCCTTTTGTGAAAATCCTGTAGTTTCATCTTGGAGACTTCGCCCTGTCTTCTTCTGTTGAATAAGATGATCTGCGTAAGAGTAACCTCGTTGAGGAGATTCCATGCGTTCTTGGCGCTTTCTCCTGTCGCTGCTGTCAGGATATCGACTTGCGTCTTCGCAGTGTCTCGAAGATACTCAGTCATCTTCACAACGTTCGCACTTGTCGGGAGTGCTTGAGGCTTGTTACGCTTTCCGTCGTGTAGTGTGCTTTGTGCAGGTCCAGCAATTTCCTCCTTCCACTTAATATCAAGCAGTCCAGCGAAGTTGTCGGCGAAGTTGTCGGCGACAGTCTGCTTGTCTCCAGATTCCAACGCAGTAGCTTTCACTATGGTCGCACATTTCTTTATGGAATGGCCGATTTTCAATGCCAATGATGGCACCTTGAAGATATTCTGACTAGGGGTGAATCCGGCAATATCTTGAACAGCTCTGACTATGTCAGCTAGTTTGCCAGCATGAATGAAGTCTTGCAGTGACGCATTTGGCTGATTGGCGTTTCGCCGTAGCTGCATAAGTAGTCGCCCAAGTTCACGGAGTTTGTTTCTGATATGATTGTGCTGGTCTTTGTCGTGACCAATTCTAAGAAACTCCCTTCGTGCCAGTTCCAGGATCAAACTATCACTCTTCACTATCCTGCTAACCGTATCTGAATTCATGGGCACGAGCAATGCTTGCAGTTCATGTCTGACACCTACAGGAGGCGGCATCAGTAACTTGCTTTTGGTCATCATGCGTTCATGCAACTGTTTCGACCCCGTGCTCTGAGAAGAACTCGCTGCCGCTGCATCATGTGTAGATCTGCTTGGTTTCAACGGGCACCGATGTTTCCATAAGTCCTTCATTACATAATACCCGTAGCAATATGGACATGGTCCATAATCTTCGGCATTTACGTGTCCACTGGGTCTATAGCCAACGATGACAACAATTTATTTTGAGAATTTATTTCGTTTAAGTAATGTTAGTAATTTTATACTGTAACTAAATGCGTATAAATGTATATAAGATAAGCAAACATATTATTCATTGTATATGACAGGTCAGAGAATGTTTGACAGCAGCTGAGTGTAGGCTGTAGCGTGTGGGCAAGCTTGACCTTGACCTGGCTAAGCTTGGCAATCTTCCAGTTAACTGGCCTAAATTATTACTATTAAGGCCTTTTCAAAACGGTTTGGCGAACGTTTTTGGATGCGTATGTGCTCGGAATGTCATTCTACATAATTTCCAGTAGAAAGAAGTAAGATATTTTTTTTAAATTATGTTTTAGATCAATTTAATGCCGTAAATTTAATGCCGACATAAATAAGCCGATGTCACATGGCGCGAGCAGTAAGGGCATGCCACGTGTACACGCAGCACGGCCGCAAAACCTAAGGCGACGTCTTGCGTGTGCATTTCGAAGTCGAAACAAAAAACAATTAGCAATATTTTATAAATGCATGCTTAAAACAGATAAGTATGCATTATACAGAATAAGAATTAATTATGTAGCCTTAGTTTTGGGGATATATTCGCAAATAGCAATACATCGGTCATCGCCTTAGCGGTAGTGATGCGTCTTGGACTTGGCCTGGGCTGTTACGTGCTGTGACATCGTCATCGGTTAGTTTGCTTCGACTCGACGGCATTAAATTGATTTAAAATACACTTTTAAAATATCATCTTACTTCTTTGTTCTTTGTTTTCACCACGTCTCACCTTGATCTGCTTCAATTTCTGTAGTTCTGATCTGATCGACGCTGTGTATCGCGCTCCGACTTCGCCATGTTGTGTTTTTGCATGAGCGTGAAATAATGATATCCCCAAGAAGCCACAACCATGTGATCGTCCGGTCACGTGATTTGCCCCGCATTTCGCTGAATAATCGAGGACGCGGTAAACCGTCCGAATACACACAGCTGTAAAAGTTAGCTTCCAGTGGCTCAGCGGTGTGTACACACGGTCCGCACTGTTATATATGATCGAGGCCTGGCGCGGATTTTCGTAAAATTTGAATATTTTCCACTTCCAGAATGTCGACAATGCGCTCACGTTCTTAACACCAACCGAGGACGTCCTCGGTTCAACCGAGGACGTCCTCGGTTGGGACCCTGTCCTCGGTTAGAAGGTGTGTATTCATGTATAAGTCCTCGGTTGTCACCATACACACGAGCACACACACACACACACACACACACACACACACACACACACACACACACACACACACACACACACACACACACACACACACACACACACACACACACACACACACACACACACACACACACACACACACACACATGCACACACACACTTTATTTGCATTCTAAATAACTACACAATTGTAACAAAATATAGTTTAAAGCAATTTAACTAAATTTAATACTTTTGACGCATTCATATCTAATAGAGGACACTCTGGTAACACACTTGGTAACACATCGTTCGTTCTTCTTTATACAAACGAGGACTTACAACCGAGGACGCACATACGTTTATACACTGTATGATCTGGACCATACAATTGAGGACACTTTTTTTTATCTATTCCAAGAGACACGTTTACACTTTCACGATTTGAGCCATACAATGGAGGACTAACAACCGAGGACACACATACAAATAGATGTACACACACACGCATATTACATAGGCTAAATTATGTGTCCTCTGTTTGGCAATACACACATCCTCAGTTGTAAGTCTTACATATGCATATTACCAAACAGAAGACACACATCATTTAACATACAGCATGATCTGGCCCGTACGATCGAGGACTTTCAATTGAGGAAACACGTTTGTAACCGAGGACTCACAATTCTTTACGCATTATAAGCGTCCTGTTTGCCTTCAACACATTGATATTACGTTTCGCCTGGAAATTGTTTTACCATTCATTGGCTGGTGTAAGGACGAGTTAGGATATGGCAACAGCTGCCCTGAAGAACTTAAAACAATACATTTTAGGGGATAAAAATGTAGAATGACATCGGAATAATGAAGATATTAACATTCGTATATGTTAGATGCTTTATTCGCATTCCAAATACCTACATCAATGTAACAAAATATAATGTCATGAAATGTAACTACAAATTAATGCTTAATAATTAATACGCTTTCCTGTCTAATAGAGGATACTCTGGTAACAGTCATCGTCCATTCGTCATTATTCATTGAAGAATTTATAACCGAGGACACACATATGTTTATACACTTTACGATCTGGACAATACGAGTGAGGACACATTTTGTTTATCTAGTCGACACGTTTTCACTCCAACGAGTTCAGTAATACAATGAAGGATTAACAACCAAGGGCACACTGATCTAACCGAGGACACTCACACATAAAAAATGTATGTATATATATATATATATATATAATATATATATATATAACACTGTCTGGACTGTACGATCGAAGACTTACAACCGAGGATATGCATACACTGTATTACCAAACAGCAGACACAGATAATTTAACATACAGCATGATCTGGACCGTACGTTTGAGGACTTTCAATTGATGAAACACATCTGAAATTTATTTACGTATTATATGCGTTCAATTTGGCAAATAGAGCCATCGATATATAGTTATTATATCCGTTGCAATATTATGTCTTCACCTGTACATTCTTTTTCATAATTCAATGGCTAATGTAAGGACGAATTATGACGTGGCAACAGCTGCCCTCAAGAACTTAAAACAACACACTTTTAGGGGAGAAAAAGATAGAATAACATCGCAATAATGAAGATATTAACATTCATAAATGTCTGAGTATGTGTAACATTCCACCCCCGACAAGCGTCTTGGTTGCAACACCGCCTGGTTGCACTACAACTTTAAAATCTTGGAACGATTATTTCTTAAATAGTCTTTGATGTTGTTCCAGCTGCGAGATTGCAAAACAGCATGACGCCGTTGCAAATTAGTAATGTCCGTTTTCCCCGGAAGTCGGAAGTACAGTATGTTGTTTAAACCTGCAACAGCCGCAATTTCATCTTTGGTCCAGGCTTTTCGCTTCCTTGTTCTCTTCATTCCTGGAACAGTTTTAGTTTCAATTTTGTATTGTAATTTCAAATTTTCAAGTACAGTTTCAATTAACCGAAATAGTATGTCCCTTGTAGACATATAACACCGATATATCATACTAATGAAGCTACGATTTATCTAAACGCATCTTAATTAATTGCATCATTGTCCATGTTAGGTAACGGAATGATAATACAATTAAACAAATGCACATCATTGAGTATTATAACAAAACATGGTACAACTGTTCTTATTACAGTATGTTTTTTCAAATAAAATATGAAGTGAGCTTATCAACACAAATAAAACATACTTAACATTTTCAAAATAAATCTACAGTGTATTTGTTTTCACGACATATTTCTGACATGATAAGTCACCTTCAGCGTGGCTTGTCTCGGGTGTTTCTTCGTTTTTGTCCCTGTTTTCTTCCATGGCGCACTCTACCAAATGTAAGGAAGTGTCACACACATAAACAAGATCATAATTCATTATTGTAAAAACAATCCTATCGTATGTTTAGCACATTTGATTGTTTAGCTCTATGTTTTAACCAATCTAATTAATAATATAGCTATACATGAACTGTAATTGATATAAAGTGTTCAATTAATACCAAAGCATCACAAATAGTGTAAAACAATAACTAATTACTTTCTTTAACAGTGGAATATTTCATTATTGCTATTCCAAAAAATCGTCTAATTTTGGATTACGTATATTTGTTCTCCGTTATCCCATCATACGTTACCTTCAGTATGGTCCGTCTCAGATGTTCCGTCATCTTCTTCCGTGTCTTCTTCTAAGTCGCCATCTATAAATTTACATTACATGTCACACATATAAACAAAAAATACGACAAACGAAAACGGCAATATACTTACCACATGCCTGTATATGCAACCTTTCAAACAGAAATTCTTTAACATCAGAATAATGAGCAATTCGTTATTATAATATCAACAATTCTGTATAATGGACGAAGGAATATTGAACACTTAAATTGATTATAAGGAGGCCATCAAATATATATGTATATATATATATATTTATATATATATATATATACATATATATATATATATATATATATATATATATATATATATATATATATATATATATATATATATATATATATATATATATATATATATAAAGACTGCCATAAACACTTACGTTCACTGACATGTTCTGTGTCTTTCGTGGTCATCTCGTCGAGTGACCTTCCGTGTTGTGAAGATAAGCTGCCTCTTTCAAGATGAAGAAACAACTTGGACAGCTTAGCAACACGCAGCACGATGTCAGGAAGACGGTAGTACTGACGATGAACCCGGATATCGTGCCCCATATATCCTGCCAGCAGATCTAGCTCATTTTCTTTAAGCGCCAACATCTGAGACGATGTTGCAACTTGCTTTCTTAGTTTTAAGGATCGCATGGATTGTGGATCTGATACGCCAGACAATTCGGCGTGTTTCTTCATACAATCAGAACCTCTGATATGTTCCATGCTGTCATAGCTCGACCGTGCAAACACATGTTTGTTTCCAGCGGCAACACCGGCCTCTCCTCTTTTTTCAGTAAGGGTTGTCATCTGTGTAATTATGTCACTGCTCAGAATGACAGGCACAGTACGCCCCCTCTTCCCTACAACTTCGACAACCTCAAAAAGACGACACAACTGCTGTTCTAATTTGCTGAGACCATAGTCACTGCTGGTGCTCGCTGTGTGCCTTTTGTGAAAATCCTGTAGTTTCATCTTGGAGACTTCGCCCTGTCTTCTTCTGTTGAATAAGATGATCTGCGTAAGAGTAACCTCGTTGAGGAGATTCCATGCGTTCTTGGCGCTTTCTCCTGTCGCTGCTGTCAGGATATCGACTTGCGTCTTCGCAGTGTCTCGAAGATACTCAGTCATCTTCACAACGTTCGCACTTGTCGGGAGTGCTTGAGGCTTGTTACGCTTTCCGTCGTGTAGTGTGCTTTGTGCAGGTCCAGCAATTTCCTCCTTCCACTTAATATCAAGCAGTCCAGCGAAGTTGTCGGCGAAGTTGTCGGCGACAGTCTGCTTGTCTCCAGATTCCAACGCAGTAGCTTTCACTATGGTCGCACATTTCTTTATGGAATGGCCGATTTTCAATGCCAATGATGGCACCTTGAAGATATTCTGACTAGGGGTGAATCCGGCAATATCTTGAACAGCTCTGACTATGTCAGCTAGTTTGCCAGCATGAATGAAGTCTTGCAGTGACGCATTTGGCTGATTGGCGTTTCGCCGTAGCTGCATAAGTAGTCGCCCAAGTTCACGGAGTTTGTTTCTGATATGATTGTGCTGGTCTTTGTCGTGACCAATTCTAAGAAACTCCCTTCGTGCCATTTCCAGGATCAAACTATCACTCTTCACTATCCTGCTAACCGTATCTGAATTCATGGGCACGAGCAATGCTTGCAGTTCATGTCTGACACCTACAGGAGGCGGCATCAGTAACTTGCTTTTGGTCATCATGCGTTCATGCAACTGTTTCGACCCCGTGCTCTGAGAAGAACTCGCTGCCGCTGCATCATGTGTAGATCTGCTTGGTTTCAACGGGCACCGATGTTTCCATAAGTCCTTCATTACATAATACCCGTAGCAATATGGACATGGTCCATAATCTTCGGCATTTACGTGTCCACTGGGTCTATAGCCAACGATGACAACAATTTATTTTGAGAATTTATTTCGTTTAAGTAATGTTAGTAATTTTATACTGTAACTAAATGCGTATAAATGTATATAAGATAAGCAAACATATTATTCATTGTATATGACAGGTCAGAGAATGTTTGACAGCAGCTGAGTGTAGGCTGTAGCGTGTGGGCAAGCTTGACCTTGACCTGGCTAAGCTTGGCAATCTTCCAGTTAACTGGCCTAAATTATTACTATTAAGGCCTTTTCAAAACGGTTTGGCGAACGTTTTTGGATGCGTATGTGCTCGGAATGTCATTCTACATAATTTCCAGTAGAAAGAAGTAAGATATTTTTTTTAAATTATGTTTTAGATCAATTTAATGCCGTAAATTTAATGCCGACATAAATAAGCCGATGTCACATGGCGCGAGCAGTAAGGGCATGCCACGTGTACACGCAGCACGGCCGCAAAACCTAAGGCGACGTCTTGCGTGTGCATTTCGAAGTCGAAACAAAAAACAATTAGCAATATTTTATAAATGCATGCTTAAAACAGAATAAGAATTAATTATGTAGCCTTAGTTTTGGGGATATATTCGCAAATAGCAATACATCGGTCATCGCCTTAGCGGTAGTGATGCGTCTTGGACTTGGCCTGGGCTGTTACGTGCTGTGACATCGTCATCGGTTAGTTTGCTTCGACTCGACGGCATTAAATTGATTTAAAATACACTTTTAAAATATCATCTTACTTCTTTGTTCTTTGTTTTCACCACGTCTCACCTTGATCTGCTTCAATTTCTGTAGTTCTGATCTGATCGACGCTGTGTATCGCGCTCCGACTTCGCCATGTTGTGTTTTTGCATGAGCGTGAAATAATGATATCCCCAAGAAGCCACAACCATGTGATCGTCCGGTCACGTGATTTGCCCCGCATTTCGCTGAATAATCGAGGACGCGGTAAACCGTCCGAATACACACAGCTGTAAAAGTTAGCTTCCAGTGGCTCAGCGGTGTGTACACACGGTCCGCACTGTTATATATGATCGAGGCCTGGCGCGGATTTTCGTAAAATTTGAATATTTTCCACTTCCAGAATGTCGACAATGCGCTCACGTTCTTAACACCAACCGAGGACGTCATCGGTTCAACCGAGGACGTCCTCGGTTGGGACCCTGTCCTCGGTTAGAAGGTGTGTATTCATGTATAAGTCCTCGGTTGTCACCATACACACGAGCACACACACACACACACACACACACACACACACACACACACACACACACACACACACACACACACACACACACACACACACACACACACACACACACACACACACACACACACACACACACACACACACACACACACACACACACACACACACACACACACACACACACACACACACACACACACACACACACACACACACACACACACACACACACACACACACACACACACACACACACACACACATTAACAAATCATCGTTGAATGGTACACACATAGAGGCCTAACCGGAATCCTTTACCAGACCAGTATCCGTAGAAAACCCCTCACCTTGAACCCGTGATTGGCGAGTCTGTAGGCACGGTGACCTACGCCCCACTCCCAAACATTCTGCCACGCGTAGGCGAACACCTCTTTATTTGGGAAGAGGGAACGACCGAAAGGCTCGTTCCCCTGACCCATCAGCCCGTCTTCCCATCCCGCCAGGTCGAGTCCCTCCTCGTGCACCAGCTCCGCCACTTTCTCCGCGAACCGTCGCTTCAGACTGTGTCTGTCGGTCGCAACACCGCCCGACAGAGCCTTGCACGCGGGCGAGTCGACCCAGGCCCCGTGAGCCACCTCGTCTCCCCCGAAGTGGAACACCTTCAACGGCTGGGCGACTTCGTGCATCTTCTTCACTTCACGCACCACGTGACGCATGAATCTGTCAGTATAAACGAAGAAGATACATTTAAAATGGAGAAGTTATTCCGAAGTAATCGCAGTAATAGGCACACGTGACGCATACATCTGTCAGGATAAACGAAGAAGATACATTGAAAATGGAGAAGTTAATCCTAGTACAACTACGGCCTACATGTCTTCGCATTGTCGATGAATGATAAAACACTGTGTTACTACTTACGCGTGTAAGACTATTCCACAACCTAGTGGTATCAGGTCTTGCAGCAATAGACCATGTTGGACCACGTTGGTGTTGTATGGCATCACGTGAAGGCTTATCGTGAAAAGTCACATTAGTTCGCGAAGACGCCTAGCTGAGACTAACTACTTTTAATGTAAGGGACACCTCAGTATTTTCTATTTTCAATTTGGTGTAGTTCGCAAGGGGCCATCACATGATCACAAGCTCAACAATGTTAGTGTGTGCTTATCTGAACATATTTCCTATATGGCTAGGCTTGTGGAATTATGGTTCTAATATCGTTAAATTAGATGGTGCCGAATCCGGCTACCGGACCGATTGCAAGACAGCGAAAGCCCAAGCACACAACGCCTGTGTTGATCTAGTTACGTTGGCTTCATGTTCGCTGGCGTATCCAGCATAAACTATTGTACTGGTCCAAGTATTTGCTGCCTTGCAACTGCTCGCATCACTACACAAGTTATTCGAGATTTTGTAACATTGTTTTGAACTTGTCGAATGTAGATTAACGTGATGTACGCCGTCAACATAATGAAATTAGAATTAAGAACATGACGGTCCTGAGTTAAACAAGGCGGAACTGCCCACAACGGTATAATGGAGACATGTTTTATGATTACCGATATGTCGTGTTGAGACACGGGTCCATCGCATTATCGTTAAACATCTGCACGGATAAGTAATCCGAAGTGTCTTCTGGGTGTCTCAGACGGAACTCGTCTCTCGTTGCCATGGCGACGATGGCGGCGCGCGCGTGACCCGGACTGTCGAACTCCGGGATGACCTGGACGTGGCAGGCCGCGGCTCGGACGAGGATCTCCTTGTAGTCGGCCTGCGTGTAGAATCCGCTCCCGGGACTGGAAGCTGTCGGTCCGCTGCCGAGCTGTGGCACTATACACGTATTCTCCGACAAGTCGTGACAGCGCTTGCTTCCGACCTGACAGAACACATGTTAAAATAAAGTAAACGTTCAACCTCTGCACACAATTTTAATCCAGCATTACTCCAGCTGCTGTTGAGGAAGTGAGGCAAATACTTATATATCTTTTACATATAAATGTTGCAATCTAGATCATTGTCAATTGTACTGTTGAAAGCATGTATTAACTCTACATTACCGAAAAATAACTTCACAAATTATAGGCCTGTTCCTAATCTCAGCTTCATTTGCAAGACACTTGAAGTGTACGTTATGGCAAAACGCCTTGAAACTCATATTAATTTAAATAATATATTAAATGTGTTCTAATCTTCATAAAAAAAAATTCATTTTACGCAGACTGCTCTCCTGAAAATTACTTAATGACATAACTTTAAATTTGGATACTACTTACTGCACTTACCTTGCTTTATCAGGTGCTTTTGATACTATTAATCAAACTATTCTCATGCAACGTTTGTCTTTGTGGTACGGTGTATGTGGTGCAGCTTTACACTGGTTTAAATCTTATCTCAGTGTTAAATACCAGAGAGTTGTGATTGGGGATTGTTTGTACGAATACGTGAGTGCGTTTATGTATGCTTGTGTTAGAAAAATACCTAGGGCTAACCCGTTGAGACATATTCCTTGTGTCGTTAGTACGATAACTGAACCATCTATCCATGTATCACCTGCGCCAGTTCCGGCAGTCCGGGGATCTCGAGTCTCCAGCCCTCGTCGTCCGCCAGGTGGAGGTGGAGTTTGTTTAGTTTATACGTTGCCATGACATCGATCAGTTGCAGAACTTCCTCCTTCGAGCGGAAGTTACGCGACACATCCAGCAACAAGCCGCGGTAGTGATAGCGTGGTTGGTCAGCGATGTGTCCGGCCGGAATGCCTCGAGTGTCGTTGGCCAGACTTATTAACGTCTGGACAGCGTAGAAGACGCCAGCTTTGTCTCGGCCCACGATGCGCACGGACGGTGTGTCGGCGTCCACTTCGATACGGTAACTCTCGGACACTGTGGTGACCGTGTCTCCCACCGTGACGTCACCCGTTTCAAGAGTGACGAAATGGCTGCCCGGTTTTTGCTCCTCCTGCCGTAGTTTCAGATTATCTATCAACAATGAACATCACATTGGGCTAATATAAAAATAACTCGATCAAAAAGCATGCATTTTGGATTTGATTGTGACATACAGTATATAAACAAGATGTCTGCGCTACTAGTATCTATTTGTTTACAATGCACATGGTTGTAATTTAATATGCGATACATGCAATACGCCACGTATATTGCTCACTATCCTATATAGGGATTTGTATCTATCCAAATCGTGTGTTCATGTAAAACCTTAACTTTAGTGTGCACACAAACGTAGGAATATGTAAACAAAAAGTACCTGCGAGAATGTTCGCTTCCGTGGCCAGAGCCTCTGTCTTCACGACGACCCACGGTGAACCTAATTTAATTCTCCGCGACCCATCGACAACAACGTCTAGCGGAGTCGGTACCACGGCAACGTCCGGCGGGGCTGTCTTCTTCACGTTGTCATTCACGAGGAAGCGATCAACCGGCGTCAAAGGCTTGAAGCAGTCGTTCGGACAGCGCTTCAACTGCACCGGCTTCGTCAACGGCGTAACAAATTCCAGACTCTCACCCGCCGTGCTCTTTATTAGAGCAGGAGTAGCACCGGAAGTGACGACATACCAGTTGGGCATGACGTCAGTTACGGCCACCTGCCAGTACTGGGCACGGAATGCGATAGTGACATTCTCTCCTGGCTGGATCTCCGTGAATCCGACGGACGGCACGATCTTGTGCTGACATCCGTTGATGTGGAAGGCCTTGAAGCCGCTGCTGCCCAACTCGGCGCCGTCAGGACGGATCGTCGCCGGCTCAATCAGTCGGATGTGGCAGAGGTAGAGCTCCCAGTCGGGCGACGCGATCGTCTCGTCTCCGTCATTCTTCAGCACGATCTCAGCCTCGAACAAATTCCCGTTGCCGTTTCTCACTACCGTGTACGTCACTCCAAGGTTCTCGCCCAAGTAGTCCACTAACGTCTGGCTCTCCATTGCTTCTACTAAAACAATAAATAACAGCAGCGATGCATGAATCAGTGATTGATTGCATATTGTCAGTCAAACTCGCAGCATTGTCACCAGCTCACCGCTATGGTGACACTTTGTAGGGCCTATAAATAATATTCGTGCGTTTTACCCTTTTCATCTTGAAATCTCCAGTATTCAATGCTGCAAAACGCGCATTACACAGACCTGTTCAATCGAATATTATCAATACCTTTCTGGGAAACAATTAAGGCGCGAATGTTGCTCGTATAGAAATATCCACTACTGCCTACAGAAGGTACTAAAGGTACTGATTCACTCAGTTGAGTGAATTGGAGCAAATAGAGTAAACAAGTACAACGTACCGAATTTTGAACAGGTCCATCATTACTTTCCCATCATTTTAATGTAATTATTTAGGGCACATGTAAATGCCTTCATTGGGTGTCGCAATGCCGTCTCAATGTATTGGCACCAAGACAGGGTTAATACTGGAGGAGCTGAGTCGAAGCTTCAGCACCACTTCTACGGCAGTGCTGTCCCGGGTAGATCATCGGTAAACGGGGAAGGATGACAGGGCCTGAGTGTTGATTTGTTTTTTTGCGGCGACATTAAAACATGTGTTTGTGACTTCTTCCTTCAATGTACACACCTCCCGGTTGCAACCTCCCACGTGGCTCGCCAAAACACCACGTTAAGAACTTTTAATTGGAAACATATTGGCGTCTGATCCTATCTTCGTCGGCCATCAAAATTATAAAAACCACACCTTTTCCTAATTTTGGAGGGGTTAATCACATCTCCAGTCGCTTCGTAAACTTTGAATATCAGCGGACTAAGCCTCGCCATATGTGGCACCTATGAAATATCACTTTTAATAACTGATCCTTACCTGACGTGCTGGCTAACCAGAACCACGCGACTAGAATGTAAGTTGTCACATCGCTCGTCATGATTCAATGTATCCTGTGCTCCATTCACTAGGAGATTGGTGTGACCGGAAACGAAGAACCTGAGACGGAGAGAGATGACTTGTTCTTAGGCGTGTGACAGGAACTGTGTCACCTGAAAAATAAACATTTTCTTTTATCGCTGTGCGTCCAGTCTTTTTGGATACGAAATAGGATTCGTTGTGGTGTCCATTGCCCGCTGCTCACTGAGAATTTGCCAGTATTTAGAAAGACAACAACGGAATATGTGTGTTCAGTTCGTGAGAGAGAGATATATATATATATATATATATATATATATATATATATATATAGAGAGAGAGAGAGAGAGAGAGAGATAGATAGATAGATAGAGAGATACAGAGAGAGATACAGAGAGAGAGAGAGAGAGAGAGAGAGAGAGAGACAGAGAGAGAGAGAGACAGAGAGAGAGAGAGAGAGAGAGAGAGGGACGGGCGGTCGGTCGGGCGGGCGGGCGGGCGGGCGGGCGGGCGGGCGGGCGGGCGGGTGGGCGGGCGGGCGGGCGGGCGGGCGGGTGGGCGGGCGGGCGGGTGGGCGGGCGGTCGGGCGGGCGGGCGGGCGGGTGGGTGGGTGGGTGGGTGGGTGGGCGGTCGAGTTGTTAATATGATAATGTTCTGCTCATTGGTAACACCCAATATTTCCTTATCTTTATTTGACTATTTTCGCCAAAAAAATTCATTACTAGTGAATTAATTAACCAAACAAATGAATAGTTAACACTGATTTCGTGTTAATTGTTGCAAACAATTAAAGCTGCACTAAACCAAACATCAACATCGCTGAACGAAGAAGCATGCACTAATGAACCCAGCAATAAAGCATGAAATGTTGTCCGTAGGCACAAAACATAAATATGTATATATAGACTGGCGTAGACGTGCGAAAACAACTGTCTGGAAAATGGCCCGTTATCTAAGTTTCTCATGCAGAACGAAAGGTATTTTAAGAACATTGTATTCATCAGCAGTATGATGGCTGGCACATTGTGAGAGCTATTTTGTAGAAAAACAGAATCATTCATGCTGACTCTAGTCTAGTTTAGTCTAAAAAAGACTCAATGCATGCCATGTATCAACTTTATTATTTTGGATTGACACTGTGTTGGTACAAACAGGAGTTACTATCTGCATCAGGACATATGCTTTGGGCATGGGCAATTTGAAGACTACTTATTAAACCTGGACATTGAAATGATGCTGAAGTCAAACTTACTATTTTAAGTGGTGTAGAATGCTCTGGATTGTATGTAGTGAAGAGACTGCTGTCATTTCAAAGTTGACGGTGACATTTTTGTGTTGGAGGTTCTCTGCATGCATGACTCAGATGTATCGCTCTTAACTGCATAGGCCAGGTAACTCAGCCATTTCTCCATTGTGGTCGCATGTATTGGTATGTCTCGGCAAGTTGATCATGTATTTTGAAACTAGGGCTATATACTGTATATTGAGTGTACAGACGCGTTGCATTGAAATGTGCATGTGCATGTATGTGCACACACATATGCGTGCATATATGTATATGCACGTAGGCAGGCGCGAGCACACACACACTATCTCTGGTTTTGTCTAGTCATTATGTGCCTTGAATAGCTGTGTCAGTCTTCATCCAACTGTGTTGAACACAGTGAGTAAGGAGGCTCACAGAGTTGTCAAAGTTGCCAAAATTGTATATGTTCTCCCCTTTTTATCACAGGTATCACTGCTAATATGAAATATACCTTTTAGGCCTTGTATTTTCTGCTTTATCAATGTGTGAAATAAAATGTATGTCCTAAATTACCATTTCAGTGCCAGTTGTTATAAGCAATGTGCATATTGCCCATGGCCAAAGTAACTATCATTGTCATTGACACAGTATGGTTCCAATGTAATATTTTATTCTCTCATACATAAAGTGTTATGTCATAGGACCATGATATGGTTGACTTTTTTCTCAAACCACCAACGTTAAGTCTTATTTCCACCACACTACAGAATGCATTCCCAATGCTTATTTTTAGCATCCTTCATTGCACCAAATGCAGACTAATTCCAATGAATATTGTCACTGAATACCACAATACAACTATTAGGAGCCAAGCCCATCTTGTCAGTCTAAAATCCTCATCAAGAGTGCCTGGATGGTCAATTTTTTTATGGGGGGTGGGGTAACTTGATAAGCTATGTATTATTTGCTTAAAGAGATATGTCAAAACTGAATATATGACATGAAAGAGGAATAAGTCATCTGTCTATCTATACCACTGACACATGTCTGTCACTAGCTGTCCTCAAAGGAAAGTCCAAGAGGCATCAGGATTTATAACAGGCTTACAGGAAGTGTGACTGGGCATGCCTTTGATGTGACATTGGCCTGTAAGCTCTGTGAGGATACAGCAATCATTGATCCATTGTTCTGAGTATGTGCACTAATTGGGCTGTGTAATGGCATTAAATTTGACAAGTTGTGTTACCTCACTTTTCTGAAATCCCCATTTTAAAGTGAAATATGGACATTATTATGTAGGGTAGGAGTGACATAACTGTTTTTGTATATTTTTTATTTCACAATACGGTAACAACAGTCTATGCATGATTTTCTTGCAGATTATATGGTTGGCTGTCACAGACATATTCTCTATGCATATATATGCAAGCTGTAAGTTGCAGTGTGGTCAGCACCATAAGAGGTTTTTTATTTATTTATACAATATTGGACCATAAAATAAGGCGCGGGTGGTCATTTGTAAAGTGGGTAAAAAAATACCAGATTAAGGGATGACATTGATTTTTTGGCCTCCTGCATGATATATATGTAGCTTTCAAAAGAGCCTAAATTAAAGGATTTTTAAAAAATTCAAAATTCCTATTAGGGGTCAGAGCACAGTTAGACTTCCTGGTCTAACCCATACGAATGTAGTACCTTAATAATTGTGTCATTTGAGATTTTGAAAAAAGAAATTAATGTGAAATGAGTACCGTAGGACAGGCATACCAGTAGGTTAAGTGCTATGATATATCTGCAGTGCAATGACGCATGTTAGGCAGAGTGTAGTTGGCGTAGTGATTTTTAGCCATTTTTTCTTACATGACCCTGCGAATGCAGAAAAGCGTGCTCAGTTTGGTCAATATTGAGGGTCAGAACACATGCATGCATTTTAAGAGAGCCTGAGATATGCTTTTTCGACGAAATTTGATCAGCATATCAGTGACATGACGGCAGTGATTGTGTTAAAAAAAGCCAATGGGAAAATCAACAGTGCTCTGTGCCCTACAGCCAACGATGTCGCCCCAGACAAAAGTTCAGTTGTTTCTGGCGCTTTCGTTGTTTTCGGTGCATTCGTTGTTTTAAGGCCTTCCGTTGATTTCGGACGTTTTGTTTCTTGTGGCTGTACTAGCAGCGACACCACGCGGCTGGTTCGCTTACCATCTGCAGACCTGACAAATACACGAATACAAATTGCGAATATATATATATGTATTTTCATTGACTTGGAGCTAATCGTTTGCTGTGTCATTGACGAGCGATGTTGTTAATTACTTGACATACGTCTAAAATTAACAAACGGATATTTGATGTTCTAATTCATGTGGTTGTAGTATATACAGTTGCCTTTCGTATTAACCTACGTAAATATCATACGTCTATGTGCGTACGTGCGTGTATTTGTGTATGGTATTTGCGTGAATGTGTATGTATGCGTGCATCCGCATCCGCATCCGCATCCGCATCCGCATGTGTGTGTGTGTGTGTGTGTGTGTGTGTGTGTGTGTGTGTGTGTGTGTGTGTGTGTGTGTGTGTGTGTGTGTGTGTGGTGTTTGCGTGTGTGCATGTGTGTGCATGTGTGTGCATGTGTGTGCATGTGTGTGCATGTGTGTGTGTGTGTGCGTGTGCGTGTGGTGTGTATGGAGTGAGTGTGTTTGTGTGTGTGAGTGTGTGTGTGTTGTGTGTGTGGTGTGTATATATGTGTGTGTGTGTGTGTGTGTGTTTGTTTGTGTTTGTGTTTGTGTTTGTGTTTGTGTTTGTGTTTGTGTTTGTGTTTGTGTTTGTGTGTGTGTGTGTGTGTGTGTGTGTGTGTGTGTGTGTGTGAGTGTGTGTGTGTATGGTATTTACGTGAGAGTGTGTATGTACGCGTGTGTGCGTGCGCACGCACTAATGTGCAATAGTCAAGTGATAGAAGCAGTATCTCGCAACGCGACCGACAGCATGATGATGATGATGTGCGTGCGCGCGTATATGTGAAAGAGTGCGTGTTTTTTGGCGTGTGTGTGTGCGTGCGTCTGCCTGCGTCTGTTTTCATGGGTTGATGTGTTTCGGGTGTTCCTACACTTTCCCATCTTTTGGTATCACTGAGATACCAAAACCAGCGCATGCCACTACGTGATGTTAACAGTGTTACGAGGTTTTGAATTGATGTCATACTATCTAAACCAAAACGGAACCCTCACTTTGTCCGTAGATATATCTCTGACGACACAGGCTGTTTGGAGTGACACTCTCCCCACCTGTGTCCTCCGTCCCCGCTACAGTCGACCCTTAAACCCGGCAGCTCAACGTTCACCTCCAGGCCGCCGTCAGACGTCACACTGGGACAAGGAGACACCGTGCTACAGTTCAGTGAACACATTCAGGGGACACCTGCACGCCGCTCACCGGCACATGAAAAAAAGGCACAGTGAAACTCGATAGCCTCGTTGTATCTACCACATAATGTCTCTGTAACAAGACACGCACATTTCCATTATAAATCATCACACATGTGTCACGGACCAACGGTTTTTTGGGTCAGGAGAATGCATTCGCGAACTGCATGAGAGCAGTGAACCATTTCACTTGTCATTGCGTGACGCTACATAGCGTAGTCCCGGAAGAAGTAGCCGAATTGATGAATCCAGTAAGTTGGGGTTTGTTTACATCACAAAGCGCGAGACTTCCGCCAATACTTGCCAACAATGTTGATAAACGCAGTATATGAGAATTACTAACTACTGCGCCATAACATCTAGAGCAAACATTACTGAATATATTTGACAATGACAAAATGTTGCCAGTCAGTTTCTGTCATAAACACAATCTTCCGAAATGACAATTTCAACAAAACATACGACGAAAACCGTGTTTTCACACAGTAATTTTGTTGACCGCTTATCGGCGTTTGCTAAGCAACGTGAATACATACATTTAATACCAGTGTGTACTCCTATTGCATTTTTCTGGCTCGTAACGAATTGCATACGTAAAAATATCCATGTTTACATTATGTATTCTAACAAAAAAGCGCAAATTTTATCCACTGTAATCAACTACTTTTGATACGGGTTAACTATCAGCCTGCTACACCGTTTTTCTTTCTTCATTAGACTTACTTGGCTCCTGGCGGCGGGACGCGGTAGGCGATTCCAAATGCGTCGAGACGCGCCAACTCCTTAGATCCCAAGGCATTCGCAAACCTCTCCCAGTCTTCATCCCGTAAGGAGTCTCTCTCGTCCTCGGACATGGCGTTTTCCCACGCCGCCTTGTGCCACGCCCTCTCGGCCATGGCTAGGACGCGGGGAAACAACATCTGGTGGGACTGTTCCTTCGTTCGCACTGTTTCCGACCAGAGGTGTCCCTGGATTCCTGAAGGAGAAAATCGCCGTCAGGATTTGTTCTTCTCTAAAATGTGTACCGTCGCTTGATTACTATCCTGACAAACGCTCGATCAAAAGGGCGGCATGTGTGATATTAGTTAACGGTTTGGCAAATCAAGGGAATCTGTTATCACCATTACGGTGATTGATGCATGCATCTGGCGATGACACAATTATCTCAAAAGAGAATTTTGGAATTTCGAACAAGTACCGACGCTACTTCTCTTCAATGATAGATAAACTACTGGAATATTGACCAAGTCGTTTAGCTTTGCATTACCTGGACGCCTCCGGCCTGACTGCCCATCCAACTTCGCACGCACACACGCACGCACGCACACACGCACAAACATTGTAACGGCCGTTTCTTGAGTTGCAGTCTTTGTTAAATGTATTGCACTTGCAGGCCTTGCCTTTTGAGGAGCGCGCTCGCGCTCAATCGCGCTCCTTCTTTTGCTTTTATCTCCCAACACTTCTTTTGGTTTCTGCTTCTAATGAGAGGTGGTCGGCAATGGCTGACCCGATGTAGATGAAGAGGTGGACTCATGGTTGTTTATGGCCGGAGGAGTGACCACATTCTGTCCATTATGTTATAATTGTTTCAAATTGATTGTTATAGTGGTACACATATTAACAGTTGAGTCCAGCCACACGTGTCACATCACCGTTAAGATCATTAGTGGCGTGATACAAAGTGAAAATTCCTCAGAAAATAAGCTTGGTTAATCCAAGATATATGACACATGGTCATTTTACAAATTACTCACCAACGATGTCGTCCCTGTGATCCGCGTCCAATGGGGTGCACGCCTGCTTGGTGCAGACGTGCACTCGGTCTAGCGGATGTCCCATGCGGTCTGTGTCCATGTTGTCGTAGAGGCTATCGGGAAGGAAGTGGAACACCTTGCGTGTGTCGATGTACCTCGTCGCCCAATAGTAGCCTCGCTCCTCGGGGTCCGGCTCTTGTGGGTGGTCGAAGTAGAGATGTGTGGCGTGGGAGACGACGACCTGAAAGACGCGTGGCATTAGTTGCTATGAAGCTGTTGTTTGACTCATTGATACAAACATAGGTACGTAATAGATACGTAATTTGAATTATCTGCTTGACAAATGTAAAATATCTAAACCACTTATAAGGTCATCTCACTGTTTTACTCCGTCATTAACGTTGCATGAGTAAGTGTAGACTATTACAAACACACACGATCACATGTGCACATACACACAAACACACACACACACACACACACACACACACACACACACACACACACACACAACGTACACACACAACGTACACACACAACGTACACACACAACGTACACACACAACGTACACACACATACACACATACACACACACACACACACACACACACACACACACACACACACACACACACACACACACATTAACAAATCATCGTTGAATGGTACACACATAGAGGCCTAACCGGAATCCTTTACCAGACCAGTATCCGTAGAGAACCCCTCACCTTGAACCCGTGATTGGCGAGTCTGTAGGCACGGTGACCTACGCCCCACTCCCAAACATTCTGCCACGCGTAGGCGAACACCTCTTTATTTGGGAAGAGGGAACGACCGAAAGGCTCGTTCCCCTGACCCATCAGCCCGTCTTCCCACCCCGCCAGGTCGAGTCCCTCCTCGTGCACCAGCTCCGCCACTTTCTCCGCGAACCGTCGCTTCAGACTGTGTCTGTCGGTCGCAACACCGCCCGACAGAGCCTTGCACGCGGGCGAGTCGACCCAGGCCCCGTGAGCCACCTCGTCTCCCCCGAAGTGGAACACCTTCAACGGCTGGGCGACTTCGTGCATCTTCTTCACTTCACGCACCACGTGACGCATGAATCTGTCAGTATAAACGAAGAACATACATTTAAAATGGAGAAGTTAATCCTAGTACAACTACGGCCTACATGTCTTCGCATTGTCGATGAATGATAAAACACTGTGTTACTACTTACGCGTGTAAGAAGAGAACTAGAACTCTGCCATGGACGGTCCCAAGCCCGGCTGAGAAAAGAGGAGGGTTGGGCAAAGGGCTAACAACCCTTTCCCGTAAAAAAACAGATTGTTACGAAAACATCGACCAAAGGAACTCTACTGAACTTGGGAGAGGGAGGGCCTCCTGGGGAAAGTATGACGCCATGCAGTGAAAGCCGTAAGGAAGCTACATCGCCGATACCCTTCTTATCTTCCAAGAAAATCTCGAAAATCGGAACATGGAATGTGAGAACCATGTTCGAAACAAACAAAGCAGCCCAGATAGCAAGGGAACGACGGGCCTACAACATCACAGTACTAGGGCTATGTGAAACAAGGTGGACACAGTCAGGGCAAGTCAGACTGAATACGGGAGAAATGATTCTCTATTCGGGGCATGAAGAGGAAGATGCACATCATACAGAAGGCGTGGCATTCATGTTGTCACATGAGGCACAGAATGCTCTCATTAACTGGGAAGCAGCGGGACCAAGGATCATCTGTGCCTCGTTCAAAACAAAGAAAGAAAACATCAAGCTCAACATCATTCAGTGTTACGCACCCACAAACGACAAGGACGAAGAAACAAAAGAAGACTTTTACAACAAACTGCAGACATTGTGTGACAAACTGAAGGAGAAGGACATGACAATACTCATGGGAGACTTGAACGCCAAAATCGGATCAGACAACAGCGGGTACGAAGAAGTCATGGGCAGACAGGGACTTGGCAAAATGAATGAAAATGGCGAGATGTTGGCCGACTTTTGTGCATTTAACAATATGATCATCGGAGGCAGCGTGTTCCCGCATCGCAGGATTCACAAGGCAACCTGGGTATCACCGGACCACAGGACAGAAAATCAAATAGACCATATCTGCATAGGACGAAAGTTCAGAAGATCAATGCAGGATGTGAGAGTGTAGAGAGGGGCAGATGCAGCCTCAGACCACCATCTAGTGCTGACCAGAATGAAGATGAAGCTAAAGAAGAGAGAAGTCAAGCGAAGCACCAGAACGCAGTACAATGTGGACTTCCTACAGGACAGGGTGACAAAAGAGACCTTCCGACTTACAGTAAGAAACAAATACGAAGCCCTACAAGATATCCTTGATGAAGGAAACATGGACATAGACACACAATGGCAACAGATCAAGGAGATGTGGACCAGCACATGCAGCGAAGTTCTGGGAAAGAAGAAATACCAACAAAAAGACTGGATTTCTGCAGAGACTGTCAACAAAGTGCAAGTGAGGAAGGAAAAGAAAGGTGCAGTTAACAACAGCCGAACGAGAGCAGCAAAAGCAGCAGCACAGGAAGAGTATACAGAGGCAAACAGAACAGTCAAGAACAGCGTAAAAACAGACAAGGCAAACTTCATTGAAGAACTAGCCAAAGAAGCAGAGGATGCATCAGCACAAGGAAACATGAAACAATTGTATGATGTAACAAGAACATTAGCAGGAAAGTACAAGAACACAGACAGACCCATCAAAGATAAGAATGGCAATGTACTTACCAGTGATGAAGACCAGTTGAAGAGATGGAGGGAACATTTTGAAGAACTGCTAAACCGGCCACCACCTCAGAACCCTCCAGACATCGCACCAGCGGAAGAAGTACTCCAGATAAACTGCGAAAGACCAAGTAAGGCAGAAATTGAAAAAGCCATTCAGCACATGAAGAGAGGGAAAGCTTCCGGCCCAGACAAAATTCCTGCAGAGGCAATCAAGGCTGACATAGAGACCTCCACCGAGATACTGCATGACCTATTCGGGAAGATATGGGAACAAGAAGAAATACCAACGGAATGGAAAGAAGGGTACCTTGTGAAGCTCCCAAAGAAAGGCGATATGCAAGAATGTAAGAACTATAGAGGGATAATGCTCCTATCAGTACCCGGAAAGGTCCTCAACAGAATAATCTTGGACAGACTGAAAACAGGTGTAGATGCCAAGCTCAGAGACCACCAAGCTGGCTTCCGGAAAGACAGATCCTGCACCGACCAAATTGCAACACTGAGAATCATTGTCGAACAATCCATGGAATGGGACTCATCACTGTATATAAACTTCGTTGACTACGAGAAAGCATTTGATAGCCTTGACAGAGACACGCTGTGGAAACTCCTACAGCACTACGGCATACCTGAGAAATTTATATCTCTGATAAGAAGTAGTTATGAAGACATGGCATGCAGGGTCATTCATGCAGGACAACTAACGGACTCCTTCATGGTGAAGACAGGTGTGAGGCAAGGATGTCTTCTGTCACCGTTCCTATTCCTGCTCGCCATAGACTGGATCATGAAAAAGACTACAAAAAATAGAAGAAATGGGATCCAGTGGACACCATGGAGCCAATTGGAGGACCTGGACTTTGCGGATGACCTCGCTCTCCTCTCACACAGCCATAAACAGATGCAGGAAAAAACAGAGCAGCTAAACACAGTGTCAACACAGCTTGGACTCAACATCAACAGAAGCAAGACAAAGACTATGAAAGCCAACACAAAGAACAACAACCCCATTACATTGAACGGAGAGCCACTGGAAGAGACAGATGCATTCACATACCTGGGCAGTACAATAAACAAAACTGGAGGGACAGAAGAAGATGTCAAAGCAAGAATCCAGAAAGCAAGAGTGGCATTCATCATGTTGAGAACAATTTGGAGAGCAAAACGAATCAAAATTAACACCAAGCTGAGATTGTTTAACTCAAATGTGAAGGCAGTTTTGCTCTACGGAGCGGAGACATGGCGAACCACACAGAAGACACTAAAGAAAATACAGACCTTCATCAACAAATGCCTGCGCAGAATACTACACTTGAAGTGGACAGACAAGGTACCGAACACCACACTCTGGAAAACAACCAAGCAACTACCCATAGAAAATGAAATAAAGAAGAGAAAATGGAGGTGGATAGGACATACACTAAGGAAACCACCAGAATCAATCACCCGTCAAGCCATCACATGGAACCCCCCAGGGAAGACACGAAACACCTGGCAGAGAGACACAGAAAAAGATACAAAAGAGATGGGGTACACCTGGAAAGAAATGGAGAAGATGGCCACAGACAGAAAACAGTGGCGTTCCTTAGTCGATGGCCTATGCTCCGAGCGAGCGAAAAGGCATAAGTAAGTAAGTGTAAGACTATTCCACAACCTAGTGGTATCAGGTCTTGCAGCAATAGACCATGTTGGACCACGTTGGTGTTGTATGGCATCACGTGAAGGCTTATCGTGAAAAGTCACATTAGTTCGCGAAGACGCCTAGCTGAGACTAACTACTTTTAATGTAAGGGACACCTCAGTATTTTCTATTTTCAATTTGGTGTAGTTCGCAAGGGGCCATCACATGATCACAAGCTCAACAATGTTAGTGTGTGCTTATCTGAACATATTTCCTATATGGCTAGGCTTGTGGAATTATGGTTCTAATATCGTTAAATTAGATGGTGCCGAATCCGGCTACCGGACCGATTGCAAGACAGCGAAAGCCCAAGCACACAACGCCTTTGTTGATCTCGCTACGTTGGCTTCATGTTCGCTGGCGTATCCAGCATAAACTATTGTACTGGTCCAAGTATTTGCTGCCTTGCAACTGCTCGCATCACTACACAGGTTATTCGAGATTTTGTAACATTGTTTTGAACTTGTCGAATGTAGATTAACGTGATGTACGCCGTCAACATAATGAAATTAGAATTAAGAACATGACGGTCCTGAGTTAAACAAGGCGGAACTGCCCACAACGGTATAATGGAGACATGTTTTATGATTACCGATATGTCGTGTTGAGACACGGGTCCATCGCATTATCATTAAACATCTGCACGGATAAGTAATCCGAAGTGTCTTCTGGGTGTCTCAGACGGAACTCGTCTCTCGTTGCCATGGCGACGATGGCGGCGCGCGCGTGACCCGGACTGTCGAACTCCGGGATGACCTGGACGTGGCAGGCCGCGGCTCGGACGAGGATCTCCTTGTAGTCGGCCTGCGTGTAGAATCCGCTCCCGGGACTGGAAGCTGTCGGTCCGCTGCCGAGCTGTGGCACTATACACGTCTTCTCCGACAAGTCGTGACAGCGCTTGCTTCCGACCTGACAGAACACATGTTAAAATAAAGTAAACGTTCAACCTCTGCACACAATTTTAATCCAGCATTACTCCAGCTGCTGTTGAGGAAGTGAGGCAAATACTTATATATCTTTTACATATAAATGTTGCAATCTAGATCATTGTCAATTGTACTGTTGAAAGCATGTATTAACTCTACATTACCGAAAAATAACGTCACAAATTATAGGCCTGTTCCTAATCTCAGCTTCATTTGCAAGACACTTGAAGTGTACGTTATGGCAAAACGCCTTGAAACTCATATTAATTTAAATAATATATTAAATGTGTTCTAATCTTCATAAAAAAAACTTCATTTTACGCAGACTGTTCTCCTGAAAATTACTTAATGACATAACTTTAAATTTGGATAATACTTACTGCACTTACCTTGCTTTATCAGGTGCTTTTGATACTATTAATTAAACTATTCTCATGCAACGTTTGTCTTTGTGGTACGGTGTATGTGGTGCAGCTTTACACTGGTTTAAATCTTATCTCAGTGTTAAATACCAGAGAGTTGTGATTGGGGATTGTTTGTACGAATACGTGAGTGCGTTTATGTATGCTTGTGTTAGAAAAATACCTAGGGCTAACCCGTTGAGACATATTCCTTGTGTCGTTAGTACGATAACTGAACCATCTATCCATGTATCACCTGCGCCAGTTCCGGCAGTCCGGGGATCTCGAGTCTCCAGCCCTCGTCGTCCGCCAGGTGGAGGTGGAGTTTGTTTAGTTTATACGTTGCCATGACATCGATCAGTTGCAGAACTTCCTCCTTCGAGCGGAAGTTACGCGACACATCCAGCAACAAGCCGCGGTAGTGATAGCGTGGTTGGTCAGCGATGTGTCCGGCCGGAATGCCTCGAGTGTCGTTGGCCAGACTTATTAACGTCTGGACAGCGTAGAAGACGCCAGCTTTGTCTCGGCCCACGATGCGCACGGACGGTGTGTCGGCGTCCACTTCGATACGGTAACTCTCGGACACTGTGGTGACCGTGTCTCCCACCGTGACGTCACCCGTTTCAAGAGTGACGAAATGGCTGCCCGGTTTTTGCTCCTCCTGCCGTAGTTTCAGATTATCTATCAACAATGAACATCACATTGGGCTAATATAAAAATAACTCGATCAAAAAGCATGCATTTTGGATTTGATTGTGACATACAGTATATAAACAAGATGTCTGCGCTACTAGTATCTATTTGTTTACAATGCACATGGTTGTAATTTAATATGCGATACATGCAATACGCCACCGTGTATTGCTCACTATCCTATATAGGGATTTGTATCTATCCAAATCGTGTGTTCATGTAAAACCTTAACTTTAGTGTGCACACAAACGTAGGAATATGTAAACAAAAAGTACCTGCGAGAATGTTCGCTTCCGTGGCCAGAGCCTCTGTCTTCACGACGACCCACGGTGAACCTAATTTAATTCTCCGCGACCCATCGACAACAACGTCTAGCGGAGTCGGTACCACGGCAACGTCCGGCGGGGCTGTCTTCTTCACGTTGTCATTCACGAGGAAGCGATCAACCGGCGTCAAAGGCTTGAAGCAGTCGTTCGGACAGCGCTTCAACTGCACCGGCTTCGTCAACGGCGTAACAAATTCCAGACTCTCACCCGCCGTGCTCTTTATTAGAGCAGGAGTAGCACCGGAAGTGACGACATACCAGTTGGGCATGACGTCAGTTACGGCCACCTGCCAGTACTGGGCACGGAATGCGATAGTGACATTCTCTCCTGGCTGGATCTCCGTGAATCCGACGGACGGCACGATCTTGTGCTGACATCCGTTGATGTGGAAGGCCTTGAAGCCGCTGCTGCCCAACTCGGCGCCGTCAGGACGGATCGTCGCCGGCTCAATCAGTCGGATGTGGCAGAGGTAGAGCTCCCAGTCGGGCGACGCGATCGTCTCGTCTCCGTCATTCTTCAGCACGATCTCAGCCTCGAACAAATTCCCGTTGCCGTTTCTCACTACCGTGTACGTCACTCCAAGGTTCTCGCCCAAGTAGTCCACTAACGTCTGGCTCTCCATTGCTTCTACTAAAACAATAAATAACAGCAGCGATGCATGAATCAGTGATTGATTGCATATTGTCAGTCAAACTCGCAGCATTGTCACCAGCTCACCGCTATGGTGACACTTTGTAGGGCCTATAAATAATATTCGTGCGTTTTACCCTTTTCATCTTGAAATCTCCAGTATTCAATGCTGCAAAACGCGCATTACACAGACCTGTTCAATCGAATATTATCAATACCTTTCTGGGAAACAATTAAGGCGCGAATGTTGCTCGTATAGAAATATCCACTACTGCCTACAGAAGGTACTAAAGGTACTGATTCACTCAGTTGAGTGAATTGGAGCAAATAGAGTAAACAAGTACAACGTACCGAATTTTGAACAGGTCCATCATTACTTTCCCATCATTTTAATGTAATTATTTAGGGCACATGTAAATGCCTTCATTGGGTGTCGCAATGCCGTCTCAATGTACTGGCACCAAGACAGGGTTAATACTGGAGGAGCTGAGTCGAAGCTTCAGCACCACTTCTACGGCAGTGCTGTCCCGGGTAGATCATCGGTAAACGGGGAAGGATGACAGGGCCTGAGTGTTGATTTGTTTTTTTGCGGCGACATTAAAACATGTGTTTGTGACTTCTTCCTTCAATGTACACACCTCCCGGTTGCAACCTCCCACGTGGCTCGCCAAAACACCACGTTAAGAACTTTTAATTGGAAACATATTGGCGTCTGATCCTATCTTCGTCGGCCATCAAAATTATAAAAACCACACCTTTTCCTAATTTTGGAGGGGTTAATCACATCTCCAGTCGCTTCGTAAACTTTGAATATCAGCGGACTAAGCCTCGCCATATGTGGCACCTATGAAATCTCACTTTTAATAACTGATCCTTACCTGACGTGCTGGCTAACCAGAACCACGCGACTAGAATGTAAGTTGTCACATCGCTCGTCATGATTCAATGTATCCTGTGCTCCACTCACTAGGAGATTGGTGTGACCGGAAACGAAGAACCTGAGACGGAGAGAGATGACTTGTTCTTAGGCGTGTGACAGGAACTGTGTCACCTGAAAAATAAACATTTTCTTTTATCGCTGTGCGTCCAGTCTTTTTGGATACGAAATAGGATTCGTTGTGGTGTCCATTGCCCGCTGCTCACTGAGAATTTGCCAGTATTTAGAAAGACAACAACGGAATATGTGTGTTCAGTTCGTGAGAGAGAGAGAGAGAGATATATATATATATATATATATATATATATATATATATATATATATAGAGAGAGAGAGAGAGAGATAGATAGATAGATAGATAGATAGAGAGATACAGAGAGAGAGAGATACAGAGAGAGAGAGAGAGAGAGAGAGAGAGAGAGAGAGAGAGAGAGAGAGAGAGAGAGAGAGAGAGGGACGGGCGGTCGGGCGGTCGGGCGGTCGGGCGGTCGGGCGGGCGGGCGGGCGGGCGGTCGGTCGGTCGGGCGGGCGATCGGGTGGGCGGGCGGGCGGGTGGGCGGGCGGGCGGGTGGGTGGGTGGGTGGGCGGTCGAGTTGTTAATATGATAATGTTCTGCTCATTGGTAACACCCAATATTTCCTTATCTTTATTTGACTATTTTCGCCAAAAAAAATTCATTACTAGTGAATTAATTAACCAAACAAATGAATAGTTAACACTGATTTCGTGTTAATTATTGCAAACAATTAAAGCTGCACTAAACCAAACATCAACATCGCTGAACGAAGAAGCATGCACTAATGAACCCAGCAATAAAGCATGAAATGTTGTCCGCAGGCACAAAACATAAATATGTATATATAGACTGGCGTAGACATGCGAAAACAACTGTCTGGAAAATGGCCCGTTATCTAAGTTTCTCATGCAGAACGAAAGGTATTTTAAGAACATTGTATTCATCAGCAGTGTGTGCGTGCGTCTTTATTGTCGCTGTGCATGCAAGCTGTAGTAAAACGTCGTCAGGAGGATTGCACCGGTGTCAGTTGAGGTCGTAGTGCAGTTAGCCACTGACGTTTGTTGAGGTGTTTCCAGCCAGGGCCTCGGTGTGAATGTTCATGACCACGGGGTTGACACAAGTGGCCGGCACAAGGTGAGTGTATTAGCAGTATTGGCAACACGCATGCATGCCTTGTCATCGTACGAAGCGAATTTACCAAAGAGCGGCCAATCGGCAGTACCCAGGGGCGGGCAGGCCTAGAGCGGGTAGTTTGTGGGGACACAAAACTGTCGCCCTTAAATTGTTGCAAGAGTAGATGTATATGGACGTATGAGGACGTGCATGCATGTCCGGGTAGCGATACTGTTAGCAAATACCGCAGACATGCCACATGATATGGATTACCCGTAGCCGATACGGATTTTGGCAGTTTTTAAAGTGATACGACCGTACTCCATTTTGATACGGATTTTAACTAAATTTATGGAGACATTATTTTTAACCACATTATGTCCTTGTATGCGTCACAAAACTATACAGCATCATGGAATAATAATTTACTGTTAGTGACTAAGTAAATTGATTCGAAACGAACGAACTAAGCCACCGATTAGTTTATTGTAGCGCGTTGGTAAATGTGTTGTTCTGAAAACTGCGGCAGGTGGCTCAACGGGTGGGAACGGGGCGCATGACGATTATGAAAAGCAGTACAGGAAATGGATCTCGACGCCAAATTCGACGAAATCGCCTGCATATCTGATTTCAAGATATTGACGCTTGCCACTGAAACCTCGATATAAGCGCAAACTGCTGAAATAAATTGTTATTATTTGATGACACTATCTGTTTTGCGGTATGCAGTTTAAACGTGTTGAAGACATTGAAGTGAAGCAAAACTTCGGTAGTTTTCCTGTTAACTGGCCTAAAGTATTGGGGCCTTTTCAAAACGGGTTTACCACGTTTTTTTCGATGTGTATGTGTTTGGAATGTCATTCTGCATCACATCCGCTAAAACAAGTCGGATTTTTTATTGTATTTTATGTCAATATATATATATATATATATATATATATATATATATATATATATATATATATATATATATATATTAGCGGCAGTGGTGCAGAATGACATTCCAAATACAAACATAATCCAGACTTTCAAAAATTGTCAAAGGAAAAGACTCGCTCAAC
Organism: Oasisia sp. SBJ-2009; assembly: GCA_964017155.1. Classification (NCBI taxonomy): domain Eukaryota; kingdom Metazoa; phylum Annelida; class Polychaeta; order Sabellida; family Siboglinidae; genus Oasisia; species Oasisia sp. SBJ-2009. The sequence goes on from OZ024866.1 coordinate 16,980,479, forward strand.
CAGGACTGCAGACGTCCACAGTGCCCATCAAAGCTTATTTTCCTAAAAGCCAGTGGTACCACAAGAGGGCACAGTGAAAAACTTCAAACCCAGAGAGCAACTGGCTACAGACACCACTTCTTCTCGACCAGAGTTGTTAAAATGTCAGACGACACAGTTCAGGACAGTAAACAACGAACTGAAGTCACACCTCAGAATAGATTGGTGAGGTCACCCAGACCTGTATGATTATAATATTTCAAATTAACCAACCTTGACTATGCAAACCGAATAAAAACATATGAAAAACAAATACATCTATAGAGAAACTGCAACATCAGAACGCTAATGTTGAGGCGGTCTCAATGCTCAGTTTGGGGCAATTATTGACCGGTCTTGAGGTAAGATCGTCAGGTAAGATGATTTAGAACTCAGTTCATAGAGACAAACGTGACAGTAACAATATAGGTGACAGAGACAAACATGACAGTGATAACTCAGTTCATAGAGACAAACGTGACAGTAACAATATAGGTGACAGAGACAAACATGACAGTGATAACTCAGTTCATAGAGACAAACGTGACAGTAACAATATAGGTGACAGAGACAAACATGACAGTGATAACTCGGGTCATAGAGACAAACGTGACAGTGACAATATAGGTGACAGAGACAAACATGACAGTGATAACTCAGTTCATAGAGAACAAACGTGACAGTGACAATATAGGTGACAGAGACAAACATGACAGTGACAATATAGGTGACAGAGACAAACATGACAGTGATAACTCAGTTCATAGAGACAAACGTGAGAGTGACAATATAGGTGACAGAGACAAACATGACAGTGATAACTCAGTTCATAGAGAACAAACGTGACAGTGACAATATAGGTGACAGAGACAAACATGACAGTGACAATATAGGTGACAGAGACAAACATGACAGTGATAACTCAGTTCATAGAGACAAACGTGAGAGTGACAATATAGGTGACAGAGACAAACATGACAGTGATAACTCAGTTCATAGAGAACAAACGTGACAGTGACAATATAGGTGACAGAGACAAACATGACAGTGACAATATAGGTGACAGAGACAAACATGACAGTGATAACTCAGTTCATAGAGAACAAACGTGACAGTGACAATATAGGTGACAGAGACAAACATGACAATGATAACTCGGGTCATAGAGACACACGTGACAGTGACAATGTAGGTGACAGAGACAAACATGACAGTGATAACTCAGTTCATAGAGACAAACATGACAGTGACAATATAGGTGACAGAGACAAACATGACAGTGATAACTCAGTTCATAGAGACAAACGTGACAGTAACAATATAGGTGACAGAGACAAACATGACAGTGATAACTCAGTTCATAGAGACAAACGTGACAGTGACAATATAGGTGATAGAGACAAACATGACAGTGATAACTCGGGTCATAGAGACAAACGTGACATTGACAATATAGGTGACAAGGACAAACATGACAGTGATAACTCGGGTCATAGAGACAAACGTGACAGTGACAATATAGGTGACAGAGACAAACATGACAGTGATAACTCGGGTCATAGAGACAAACGTGACATTGACAATATAGGTGACAGAGACAAACATGACAGTGATAACTCGGGTCATAGAGACAAACGTGACAGTGACAATATAGGTGACAGAGACAAACATGACAGTGATAACTCCGGTCATAGAGAACAAACATGACAGTGACAATATAGGTGACAGAGACAAACATGACATGTGATAACTCAGTTCATAGAGAACAAACATGACAGTGACAATATAGGTGACAGAGACAAACATGACAGTGATAACTCAGTTCATAGAGAACAAACGTGACAGTGACAATATAGGTGACAGAGACAAACATGACAGTGATAACTCCGGTCATAGAGACACACGTGACAGTGACAATATAGGTGACAGAGACAAACATGACAGTGATAACTCAGTTCATAGAGAACAAACATGACAGTGACAATATAGGTGACAGAGACAAACATGACAGTGATAACTCAGTTCATAGAGAACAAACGTGACAGTGACAATATAGGTGACAGAGACAAACATGACAGTGATAACTCCGGTCATAGAGACACACGTGACAGTGACAATATAGGTGACAGAGACAAACATGACAGTGATAACTCAGTTCATAGAGACAAACATGACAGTGACAATATAGGTGACAGAGACAAACATGGCAGTGATAACTCAGTTCATAGAGACAAACGTGACAGTAACAATATAGGTGACAGAGACAAACATGACATGTGATAACTCAGTTCATAGAGACAAACGTGACAGTGACAATATAGGTGACAGAGACAAACATGACAGTGATAACTCGGGTCATAGAGACAAACGTGACATTGACAATATAGGTGACAGAGACAAACATGACAGTGATAACTCGGGTCATAGAGACAAACGTGACAGTGACAATATAGGTGACAGAGACAAACATGACAGTGATAACTCGGGTCATAGAGACAAACGTGACATTGACAATATAGGTGACAGAGACAAACATGACAGTGATAACTCGGGTCATAGAGACAAACGTGACATTGACAATATAGGTGACAGAGACAAACATGACAGTGATAACTCGGGTCATAGAGACAAACGTGACAGTGACAATATAGGTGACAGAGACAAACATGACAGTGATAACTCGGGTCATAGAGACAAACGTGACATTGACAATATAGGTGACAGAGACAAACATGACAGTGATAACTCAGTTCATAGAGACAAACGTGACAGTAACAATATAGGTGACAGAGACAAACATGACAGTGATAACTCGGCTCATAGAGACAAACGTGACATTGACAATATAGGTGACAGAGACAAACATGACAGTGATAACTCGGGTCATAGAGACAAACGTGACAGTGACAATATAGGTGACAGAGACAAACATGACAGTGATAACTCGGGTCATAGAGACAAACGTGACATTGACTATATAGGTGACAGAGACAAACATGACAGTGATAACTCGGGTCATAGAGACAAACGTGACAGTGACAATATAGGTGACAGAGACAAACATGACAGTGATAACTCGGGTCATAGAGACAAACGCGACAGTGACAATATAGGTGACAGAGACAAACATGACAGTGATAACTCGGGTCATAGAGACAAACGTGACAGTGACAATATAGGTGACAGAGACAAACATGGCAGTGATAACTCGGGTCATAGAGACAAACGTGACAGTGACAATATAGGTGACAGAGACAAACATGACAGTGATAACTCGGGTCATAGAGACAAACGTGACAGTGACAATATAGGTGACAGAGACAAACATGACAGTGATAACTCGGGTCATAGAGACAAACGTGACAGTGACAATATAGGTGACAGAGACAAACATGACAGTGATAACTCGGGCATAGAGACAAACGTGACAGTGCTGAACACGGCGGGGAAATTGAACCAGATATAGGAGAAGGGCAGGTGAAGTGGGCCCTTTGGGGTCATACACTCAATACCGCCCGTTACGCATGGGCAGATCCCACCCTTCGCTGCGCTACTGTCCTACTGCAGCGAAATGGCTAAGACTACAGGGTAGGCTAGGGCAATGAACTTTTATGGGGTTAAACACCATGAATGTCAAAGGTTATCCGTGCAGCAGGTATGTCGTCTCAGGTAGACTCGGGCAAGTCTGCAATAAAATTACTTCTCTGTTCAAATATGTTCACATGCGAAATAAACGTTTAAACAATTCCTTGTGTAACATTTCTGTGCATGTTCGGTGTAATATCTTGGTGTTTGCAATTATTGTTATATATGGATGATGGATATGTGCAATTGTTGCTACATTTGTCATTAACGTTGCAATAACGGAGGAGAGTTAAAATAAGCGCGGGAAGTGACATTTTGTTCTTCATCATGCATGCTAAGAGTAAGCTACCCACCCTTAAGATCGGGGGCTTGTTGCATTTCGCTGATTTTTTCAAACTATACACTCAAATTACATCACTTATATTATAATACCCAGTAAATGAACATAAAAATGGTAATGGCATGGACTTACAATGCTCACTAGTGTGTCAGGAAGACGCCCACTAAAACTACTAAAACGTAAAGGCGGGAACTCAATGAACCGACCGGGCGGCCGGCCGGCCGGCCGACGCACGAAAAATGAAATCGGCCGGGCGTCGTGGGAACATCGGGCCGTCGGCCGGTTTGGTCATTTTGGAACTCACAGAACCGGCCGACCGGCCGGCCGTTGCCCGCCCGATGCTACGATTTCATAATTTAAGCGCTATTAATTTAAATTCAAATTAGTTTGATTCTTTTGCCCATAGAGGGATTAAATATGCTCGCCCAGGTGACCTACATCCAAAGGTTCATCATGGCGGACTCAGAGGATGAATTCATGCCAATTTTTGTTGCGGCAAGGGCCGCTTTTGTGGCAAACAACCCAAAACATCTGCCGGCCGGGCGTCGGGCGGGTGTCTTCAAAGAAGAGATGGCACATAACAGCAGAGAACAGGTCAAATAGAATGAAGACATAGAAGGAAGACATTGACACTAGACCTTGTCTATTTTTTCGGAATTATATTCCAACAACAGAAAAGGCTATGGCTGGAAGCAGTGCGGGGAATATGGCCAGTGGGCATCCGTGCGTGTATCGGGTATGACCTCGCGGGTTTATGTGTGAGATTTGCGCCTTTATTTAAGTGGCACCGCGTAGAATTGTTAGGGGGCCCACTTTGGCCTCCACATTTTGCAAATTAATAAAATGGGTCTCTTTTTAAAACACGTCGGACATATTATATTTATTAAGACAGAATAACAATACTGTGCATGTACTTAGTCAAAATGTATAGCTAGATAGTGTAGCAAAAATTAACCATTTTTTTTACATAAATGTCAAATGAAAGTCGATCGGCGCTTAAGGGGCCCACTTTACCCGCCCTCCAGGTACATACATTGGGACATGAAAGAATCCTTTTTAGGGTCGCCAAAAATCCTTTGAAGGGACGCTCCATTCAATGAGAGATTCACAGCATTTACTTACATGTGTATAGTATATTGTTTGTGCATAGTCAGAGATCGATAATAAATAATTAAATGCAGTATAATTGTACCAAAATACGTGCTATGCTGGATTCAGGGCGCTGCCATATAGAGACACAGAACCAGTGACGTAAACCGCTTACGTCACTTCCGAACATTATACGTTTGTTCAAAGGTATTTGCACACATACGATGGCAATCCGTATTTTTGAACTACATTTTTGTAAGAATCCGTATCAATCTGTATCATTAATCAGATCTTCCAGTTAACTGGCCTAAGTTATTTAGGCCTTTTCAAAACGGTTTTTGCATGGTTTTTTTCTCGATTATTTGGGCCAGTTTACTGCAGTATTATAGAAGTTTTACTTGAATGAATGAATGAATGAATGAATGAATGAATGAATGAATGTTTTATTTTCGGAAACGTACAAAGCACATATGTAATAAACTAAAAATGTAACAGACAATTATATAATGCACGATTCCGGGCAGACAGCGGAGTCAATTAAGGCTGTTACCAGTTTGTATAGATAATTATGATTACAAAACCATTTGTTATAAATTAAACTGGTCGCTGCCAACCCCACCATAGCTGTATAAACAATAATGTTATAATAGTAATTTCACGTGTAACACATACTTATAGTTTTTATAACTGACCAGGTATATAAAACGTAACAATAATATTCAATAATAAATGTTTAATTAACATGTATAGCAAACGTGTAGTAATACCAAATAACGACAATGACAAGGATACAATTACAAACGTATATGAGCAGATATTTTATATTTAATAGGCTTCAGCTAGCTCTTCATACCCTTTTACAACAATTGCTTTGAGTGATACTGCAAAACTGTTTATGTTTTGTTGTTGTTGGATGGTAAACGGAATTCTGTTCCATATCAATGGACCTTTACATAAAAAATTGTTAGAACATTTTACTGTTAGAGAAGTAAAAGGTCGTATGTGTGAGGATTATCTAGTTTCGTGAATGTGTATGTCATGGGTAAATGTAAATATATCGGATAAATAATGAGGGAGACTCCCATGAACATAATTATACATACATTTTCCAATTTCCAGTTCGTATACGTCATTCAATTTAACTAATTTTAAGCACGTAAAGAGGGGGTGAGAATGTTCCCTATAATTACGTACGTTTTATATGTAGACCCCCACAAGATGATTCCATATGTCAAGTAAGGGTAAACTAAAGTGTAATAAATTGTTTTAAGTGCGGACACAGGAAGGTAGCTGTTAACTTTATTGATTACATATAAAGCACTGGTTAATTTATTTTTACATTTGTTTATGTGTTCGTGCCAATCAAGTTTTTCATCAATACAGAGACCTAGAAATTGTAAACACTTGATAGGCTGGATATTTGTATTAGACATTGTTAAAATAAGTTCTTCATTCTCAGGAGGAGGGGATCTACAGAATAACATGCTTTTCGTTTATGAAATATTTAGAGATAATTTATTTGCACGAAACCAGTCAGCTAATACTTGAAGATCATTGTTCATGTCTTCGTATATATTATTAACTTGTTTTCCAGCCTTGTACATAGTAGTGTCATCGGCAAATAGTATAGTTTTACAATGATTTACACAAAACGGGAGATCATTTATGTATATAATAAACAGGAGCGGACCAAGTATAGACCCCTGCGGGACGCCAAAAGTGATGTACTGTTGAAGCGAATCACTATTATTATATTTAACATATTGTTTCCGATTGATCAGATAACTTTTAAACCATTTGAGAGGAGAACCCCTTATTCCTTAAAACTCAAGTTTATGTAATAAGATTTGGTGATCAATTGTATCGAATGCTTTACTTAAATCCAAGAAAACACTAAGGACCGAGTCTTTATTTTCCAAAGCTTTTATAACATCACCAGTAAGTGCGGTTATATCATTTATTGTTGAATGTTTTTCACGAAAACCATATTGGTTATTATTTAATATTTTATTACTTTGAATGAAATTAAAAGTCCTTTTATATATAACTTTACCCAGTATTTTAGAAATTGAAGGTAACAATGATATCGGTCTGTAATTGGAAATATCGTCTTTAGCGTTTGACTTATGGACAGGTATAATTTTCGCAATTTTCAATTCATCTGGTACTATTCCCTCAGACATTGACATGTTTATTAAAATAGATAAAGGCATAGCTATTTTCTCACCAAATAACTTTATGACAAGCGGACTCAAATTGTCGTGACTTGTACTTTTCTTAGGTTGAAGTGACCTTATTATTTGTCTGATTTCACTTGCATCGGTTGGGGTCATGAACATACTATTTGAATTACGTTTAGGGCAATTCTGAAGATAAGATGTAAATTGTTTTTTGGATTGTGGTATTGCAGCGGCGTGGTTTGGACCAACATTTGTAAAGAAATTACAAAATGCATTAGATATTTGATCAGGATCTTTAATTAAGGCATTATTATGTTTGAAATGTAAAAAAATGCCAGATTTATCATTGTTTTTTTCCAATCATATTTTTTATTAATTCCATGTTTTTTTTAGAGTCATTCTTGAATGTGTTTAATTGATTAGCATAGTAGGTTGGTTTTGCAATTTGTTTTACCGTATTATAGATTTTTCTATATTTCGCATAACGGATGTGAGCAGGATATTTCTTAGGTTTGCTAATACATTTCCGATACAGTTTATTTGAGGTTAAAGATGATTTCATTAGTCCTTTAGTCATCCAAACATTCCGAATGACATATTTCGATTAAATTTTGACAGTTTTCTCTGGTGCGTATGATGCAATGGTACAACTTAAATGTTCAGTAAAGTTTTGTAAACGCCTTGTTTATGTCTAATTGATGAAGATGTGTCCAATTAGTTTGCTGGAGTGCAGATTTTATATGTCGAATCGACACGTTAGATAAAGGTCTATGCTTAAATATTAATGGCTCATTACGTGTTTTTGAGGGTTTCCGCTTTCCGATAAGACATAATATAGGTAAATGGTCAGATATAGCGCTGAATAGTATACCAGAGTGAACAAACGGGGTAGTGTTCCGTACATATATGTTATCAATGAGGGTAGCAGAAGTATGGGTGATACGCGTTGGCTTAGTAAATCGTGGGAATTGTATTTGCGGCTAGATATAGATGTAAACGGTCAGTTGAGGGTTTATAAGAGTTAATTTTAGATAGTCGAAATTTTGATCAGTGCCTATAATGACTTGACTGATTGAGCTTTCCGTTTTATGTAATATTGCCTCATACCGTTGAATAGACAAATTAACATGTGTATTAGGAATCCGGTATATTTCACCTACGATTGAAGTTTGACCATTAGTAATAGATTCAATGAATATGGATTCAAATTCACCTTCTATGAAAATACTAAGGTCTTCCCTTAGATTATACTGAATATTATCACGGATATATATCGCGACACCGCCTTTAGCTTTAATCTTTCTATTTTTATAAATAAAGTTATAATTGGGCAGCTTGAAAAGATGCGCATTATTATCATTTACAAAAGTTTCACACAACAAGATATAGTCAATTTCCACATGTGCATCAGAGAGCTCTGACAGTAATGTTTGAAGTTGATCAAATGTTTAGGTGGAGCACTTTACACTGAAGATTATTATGACTAAACTTGTCATGAAGAATATCGTTAACATCATAATAATTACTATTTATATCTGCTAAATTAAAAGGGTTCATTTCTACATTTTCATATTGGGTATTTCTCTCGTACAAGTTCCTGAGATCTAGCTCAGCATAATTACTTAATATTTCATCCATACTTTCTGGACAATAAATAGCTTACAATATAGTACATTGTTAGGTCACAAACAAGCGATGTCACTGTAGAAAGAATAAAGCTATACGACAAGAAAAAGATCGTTGAATAAATGAACATAATTTTCATTATAATAGTTGAGACATTGCAAACACATTCATTAAGGTCAAACATAGTGATTTTAAGATAATTAGATATGGATGGACACGTGGCTATGCATAACAGCTTGGCCAAAAAATACAAAAAGAAACAAAGCATGTGGCTGACAATGATAACCGGCTCTGAGGTCAGGCCAAAAAACGACTAGCAAACAGTTAGACTAGCAAACAGTTAAAAAAATTCAACTAATGGACAGAGTGTAACAGGTATTGCAGTCTGTTTGATAATGATTACTTATACCTATACAGTTGTATATATTGGTCATTACAGTTACTTATACAGTAGTTCTATATGCACGTACTCATTATACATACATACATACATACATACATACATACATACATACATACATACATACATACATACATACATACATACATACATACATACATACATACATACATACATACATACATACATACATACATACATACATACATACATACATACATACATACATACATACATACATACATACATACATACATACATACATACATACATACAAACGCACACATATAATGGAATGGTGTGAAATAATACTCGACATCAGGGATGTAACATAATAATGTTCAGTGTGTAACTAGCTAATACATTTTCAGTTCCTCGAGTGAATTTATTCGTTTAATTGAATTGTTGTTGTCTTTAATGACAACGTGGTCGTTGTATGTCCAGCAGTCCGCTATCTTCTTTGAAGCTCGTAGTTGTCTGGTCTCGTACGCCATCAACGATCGTCGCTTGGTCAGGTCTTCGTTGATGTAAACGCGTTGTGCTGGCTCCTTCGATTTATTGGAGGTCTTGAATTGCCCCCGAGCATTGTATACGGTGTCACGTAGTTTTTCCGATCTGAAGCGCACGATCATTGTCCTGGGACGTGTCAGATATGTCTGGCGCCCCAGTCGATGGCAGCGCTCGATGTCTACGTCGGTCAGCGGTGGGCGCAGTAACATCGTGCTGTTGATGACATCCAGCACTTTGGCGCAAGCGTTTTCGCCCGCGCCCGCGCCCGCGCCCGCGCCCGCGCCCGCGCCCGCGCCCGCGCCCGCGCCCGCGCCCGCGCCCGCGCCCGCGCCCGCGCCCGCGCCCGCGCCCGCGCCCGCGCCCGCGCCCGCGCCCGCGCCCGCGCCCGCGCCCGCGCCCGCGCCCGCGCCCGCGCCCGCGCCCGCGCCCGCGCCCGCGCCCGCGCCCGCGCCCGCGCCCGCGCCCGCGCCCGCGCCCGCGCCCGCGCCCGCGCCCGCGCCCGCGCCCGCGCCCGCGCCCGCGCCCGCGCCCGCGCCCGCGCCCGCGCCCGCGCCCGCGCCCGCGCCCGCGCCCGCGCCCGCGCCCGCGCCCGCGCCCGCGCCCGACTCCACAATCCCCTGAATGCGCAAATTTGCACGGCGACCATACTGCTCGGAAGCATCTACACTTGCCTCGAGCACACTGACCCTATCGTGCAGTTCAGCAATCACTCTGTCTTTTTCGTTAACTACGCTGCGCAATTGAGTGATCTCCGCTCTAAGACCCTTTATTTCTGCCACTAGGTCGTCGGGATAAAGGGCTCTTTTTATTTTCGACACCACTTCCGTGTCTCCGAGCAACTCTAGTACTCGCAGGGTGAATGTGGCCTTCGATTCCTCTTCAGCGTTGCTGCTGCCCTTCCTTGGCTTGGCATTACGCATGGTGTTGCGTTACGCAATACAATTGCCAGACAGCTCGTCACGGTTGGCTGGTCACTTGCTCCGTCTGGCTCAGATGTATTCAATGGCTCAGATGTATTCAATTAGCGCTCAGACTTAAGCGTGGTCAGCCAAAATCAGTTCGGTAGAATCACTCAAACAGATGAGATAACAAAAAACTCACCAAAAGCTTGCAATATCTGGCTGGCGACCGCCTCAGCATCAGTTCACCGCAACAACCCCACTAAACTCACTCACGCATTGAAATCTCTGCTAGCGTCTGCCCGACCCGCACTTCAGCACGTTTAAACTGCATACCGCAATTCGTTGCACAAGGCGTCAAGCTCCATTTCCTGTACTGCTATTTATAATCGTCACGCGCCTGCCACGCGCCCCGTTCACACCCGTTGGGCCACCTGCCGCAATTTTCAGAACAAAAATTTACGAGTACGCCGTCTATTACGCGCTACATAATAATCTTACCTCAAGATCTTACCTCAAGACCGGTCAGTAATTGCCCAAAACTGAGCATTGAGACCGTCTCAAGATTTGTTTTCTGATGTTGCAGTTCTTTATTGATGTATTTTTTTTTCATATGTTTTTATCCGGTTTGTCAAGGCTAAACATAAACTAATCGTTCGTTTCGAATCGATTTACTTAGTCAATAACAATAAACAAGTATTCCATTATGCGATACAGTGTTGTGACGCATACAAGGCATAATATGGTTAAAAATCTTTTCTCCATAAATTTAGTTAAAATCCCTATCAAAACGGAGGACGGCCGTATCACTAAAAAAAACGCCAAAATCCGTATCAGATATGGGTAATCGGTATCATGTGGCATGTCTGGTATTTGTGAGTGAGGCCTTCGCCTAGCTTTGCCTTTTCTAAAAATGCGCCAGTGACGTAAACGATTTCGCTTACGTCACTGGTTCAGTGCCTCAAGATGGCAACGCCCTGATAGCATGTTTCTGGTACAATTATACTATAATTAATTGTTTATTAATTATCTTTATGCACAATTACTTTGAACAACCAATATATTATACATATGTAAGTAAATACTGTGAACCTCTCAATGACTGGAGTATCCCTTTAATACAGGATATCACGTCAGCACTAGGCCTGGTTAACCGGAAATCGGTGAAATGAGCTCGTAAATTTTGAGAGTGAGGAGACATCTACCTGTACTCTTGACGTATAAAAAGCAAATCACGGTTGCGCCTGAAGTTTATTGTTTTAATAAGAACACATACTACACCATCTATTATGAACGGTATCAGTGTGTCGTTGGTTGTTCGTCAATTGGTGGAAACATTTTGTGGGGTTGTGGTAGCTGACAAAAAGGATGTAGTTCTGGATCTACATGTGAAGAATCGGTCAGTTCAGATGGTGGTGTTTAGTTGCTGTAGATAGATAAATGTGGAAGTTTGATAGTGGGTCTTAGTACAGGCGGTTTGGCACAAAACACGTAGATAATATTGCGACTTAACTACGTCATTCTTATGTCATTCAGCCGAAGCGTCTATCTACAGGCAGGCGTGCCAATGTACGGCCCGGCTGTAGGAAAACACAACGTGTCAATATTCACACAACGGTATATAGAGTATATATGACGCATGACACATTGAAATCTACGTTTCGTGTACACTCATTGCTCCCTTCCTGAAACATCTTACCTTTGTTGTACGTTTAGGTCAGTCTAGTTAGGCCGTGTCTTGGTTGTCAACTTTGACCAGGTATCTACGCATCCACTCACTCCTGTTGCGACCAGGTGTGAAATCGCGGATCGTGTTACATCTGAACAACGCTACTAAAACTGGAGTACAAACGATCATACACACTTACACAAACACATTCAACAGCTTAAGTAAGCGTGACACCACCGACAACACGTTACACGTAGCTGATGTTCAAACGACAGTCTCTTCTGCAAGTTGTCCGCATAAAAACGTCAAATGAAGCGAATCAGGCAATCTGCAAAAGCTACTTAATGTAATCCGCGCTTACTTCTAAACATAAGTCTGTGTCCTCGGTAAATAGTCCTTAACTTCCGCCACAGACGATTCGTTGAAAACATTTTAAGAGCGCAAAAAATGTTAGCACAAAAATAAGTTATGGATACTTCGTTACAGTCATAAGTGTACATTTTTTTGGCAATTTGATGGCCGTTGGCTGGTTTAGCAGTAATACTATTTGACATACGCCACAGTCGATATGTCACAATCCTCATGACAAACGATTCAACAAACATAAGTTTTAGTTACTATTTGACATACGGCACAGTCGATATGTTATCCATGACAAAAAGTTCAACAAACACAAGTTTTAGTAATTAACACCCTGGCTAATTTGCCACATTAATTAACGGCAATATCCCTTGTTAGAGCGCCATGGCTCAGGGGCTTCGGACTCTCGACAAAGAGAACCCGGTTTCGAATCCTGTGCTGCGGTGTTAAAACCTTGGGCAATTTGTTTCAATCTGCATTGCTTCAGTTCACTCAGCTATATAAATGAATATCTGGCATAGACAGTGGTGGATGTGTGTACGAGCAGCCTTCGCGCATTAATTGGAGCATATGGCTGGATGCTTTCCAGGGAAGTTGAGATGGTGTTTGATTGAACAGGTCTGCCAGGGAAGTAAAGTGTAAAAGCGCTTTGATCAGTCCTGAGAGCCGGATACAGCGCTATATAAGAACTTACTTTTTTACCTTTTTAGTCGATAATCCGAAGCCAAAACACATCTCGTAGATAATAAGGCACGTAATGAAACTGCAGTAAAACCACAACAAAAGCCATACAAAAAATAAACAAACTGGACATAACAGCGACTGGAAACGGATTAAAGGTCTCATAAGACAAGCCTCTAAATATGCCGCCAAATATTACAAAATAATATATAAACAATCAAATTAGTGACAATCCCAAACAAGCTCTTGTAATTTATCAACGTAAGCAAACAAGAAAAACATTGGCATTCGAACTTTACACTTAAAAGGCAAGTATCCAATCGTCGTGATTACTCAAAGCGCTTTACACTTTACTCCCTGACAGACCTGTTCAATCGAACATAATCTCGGCTGCTCTGTGAAAAATTGCAATTAAAGCGCGAAGAGTATTCCTATATAAATATCCACTACTACTGTTTATGTAGTTATATACTCATTCATAGCGAACTGGAGCAATATAGAGTGATCAAACTTGCAAAATGTTTGACATGGCAACACAGATTTGAACACGGGTTCTCTTAGTGCCAATTCGCCAATTCATAAAGAAAGCTAAGCAGCTAATTGATTTGCATATAATTGTATTCAATAAACAACAAACACACACACACACACACACACACACAGACACATATATATATATATGTATATATATGTATATATATATATATATATATATATATGTATATATATATATGTATATATATGTATATATATATATATATATATATATATATGTATATATATATATGTATATATATGTATGTATGTATATATATATATATATATATATATATATATATATATATATATATATATATATGTATATATATATATATATATATATATATATATATATATATATATGTATATATATAAATATATGTATATATATATATGTATATATATATATATGTATATGATATGTATATATATATATATATATATATATATATATATATATATATATATATATATATAGGGCCTATATATATACGGTGAATTGGTAAATAACACACCAAAATTAATTTCAGCACAACATCTAATTGGTGTGCATACACAAACGTTATGCAATCATAAAACAACTTATAGGTTTGTTGAAAGGAAATGCAAGACGTTTATAACTTATGATTTGCATTCCTAGTAGATTCCTGAACAAATATATTACATTACATAAACACAGTGTTATATAGAATTACACACCCTTTGCTGTGTCATTTGGATACTTATTAACACATCACTCTATACTTGGTACATGCGTAATCACCAGCATAACAACCTATGCGCATTCAATAACCAACTTACTTCTGATATCCACAAGAAATCTGCCCTATCCCCAAATTAGCAAGTTCCACATACCCTGACATGCCCACTCTTGAAATCAGGGTAGCTGGAGTTATTCAACAAATGACACATTCAAACTACAAAAAAACTATTTGCCATAGAGCTTAAATAAACTGCATAAATAGTCCCCATTATCTCTCCAATCTCCCAACAGTCATGCAGGACATGCAAGCCTCCCTATGAGTGGATCCAAGCGCTCGTACACCCAATAAAAAACCACAGGTCTGATTTGCACACTACCAATATCACTGACATGTTTTCTTGGAAACAAGCGTTTCTTTTTTGCCGATTGTTATCGATGTATGTCTCGCGTCTGGTGTGTAATTGATAACAAGGAGCGACTGTGTACGCGGCACGTCAGACAGCAATGACGTCTGTCGTATGACGTGCTATCTAAATGAGGCGAACTGGTTGACATGTAAATAACTTGACTCATTGTTCTATTCAAGTCATCTCGTTTATCACAATCGTTACGCCCATTTGCGCATTTATCTTACTACAAAACAACTTAATCTTCCAGTGGTCAACTTACTGACCATTATTGCCGTTGGTTTGGTTTTCTGTGCTGTTGCCCGAACAATCTTTCTCAAGTTTACACTTGCAACACCTATAGGATTCATGAGCTAATCTCATTTAACTGTTTGTATGCATGTTTGATACATTTCCCGCATAAGCATATCACTGAAACAAATACGTTCAAACGAAGACAACGCCCAAGTTATCGAATTTCGTTTTTCGTCTCATTAACTGTAGCTTGTGAACCGTCGGCGTTCATGAGACACCACATTCTTGAGCATTGTTATTCGCATGACAAAACCACCACCATTGAACAGTACTTTAATTTGAAATATAGCAACTCAATAATCTACTACCCACATAATAACAAATAACAATACAATTTATTTATACACTAAAAATCCAAAGTATAAACTCTCCAAGTAGTGTTGACAATATTAAAACATTATAAGAAATAAATATAATAAAAGTACAAGTAAATGTTAGTAAAACGTATGAGTGTGTATATCTAAATCAATGTTGTATGGAAACTGAAATAGTATTTTTTTTTTATTAAACAAAGATGGCAAAATTAATAAATTTATAATAATATACATAATAGTTAATAATAAATGACTACAGCAATGCAATATGTGTGTAAGTTGTAATTAATAATATAAAATAAAATATATGTTAACTTGTAAACTATTCATTAATAAATAATAAAAATGACATGCTAGTTGAGCTAATTAGAAGTAAATGAATGAATAAATAAATATAAATATTAAAGGGGAACGGTGTAGAATTTGTTTTTACTTTAAATGCAATCTTGAAATAATAAGTCTTCAGACGTGTATTAAACTTGTTCATGCACTTTGTGAGACACACATCCTCAGATAGTGTATTCCACAGAGTTGGTCCTGCTCAAGAGAAAGAACGGCGCCCATATCGTTCAAGGTGGTAAACATGACGATCTTTGTACTAGGGTTTACCAACGCTAAATAAACAAATATACAAATGAGGTAATATTATCATAGTATGTATGCCTGTTAGAGATCTAGTAGCTAAGAACTAGATACTATTGCTTAGATTCTTATCAGAATCCGGCGAATCTAGTAGAAAGCTAGAGAGTGTTCATGCTGTAGTCTTCTAACACGATCCAGTTATGTTCCTTAGGTAAATCCCACATTACTATTACTGGGTTGAGGGCTTATGATACCATTTACACAATGGAACGTATCCGTCAGATGATACGGTTAGATGTACGAATTATTGTTAACAAATGTCACTCGTTATGATTTATCATCATAATCGTCTAGCAATTTATCATGCCCACGTAGATTATTAGCCAGCTACGGTCGTTGACTCTTCAACAAGTGTAACTAAAATTACACATATACCTCAGACGGTGCAGCATTTCTCATTCGTGCGATCGAGGCTGCAGACGGGCTGCGTCATTTGTGGTAATTAGTGTCGCCTACTAAGCCTACTAGGCCGCCTAATAAGCATCCAGCGACAACATCATCGGTTCCCCGGTGCCACTAGAAAAGTTACAAGGTATGTCTTTATATAGAGCAAATACTTGTCAGAAAATAGCTCAGATGAGCTATTGTTATCAAATCCACATGTAAACCGACGTTAAAGAAAACTTCTTGTAGAGCAGTATCCGTTCTTCAGGATTGTTCAAAACACATTATACTCCCTGTTCAATTGAACATCATCTCGGCTTCTGTGGGAAGCACTCAAGCTCGCTGCAATTAATGCGCGAAGACTATTCATACACAAATGTCCACCACTGTGTATAGCCAGGTACTCATTTGTACAGATGAGCAACGTAGAGAGAAAAATCTGCCCAAGGTTTGACACGACAGCACGGGATTCAAACCAAGGTTCACTTAGTCGAGAGTGCGATGCTCTAGGTACTACACCATTGCGCTACTACCAACTAGTAAAGTGACTTAACGTTTGATCGGGTTTTTCCACTTTGTCGATAGAGTGTTTTGAGGTCACATCGATAACAATACCCGAGTAGTTGGAAGGGAGTACGGTGGCATAGGATCCTCAAGGGGGAGAACCGAGATTCAAATGCCATGCTGCTGTGTCGAAACTTGGGCAAGTTCCTTCATTGTACGTTGATCCGGTTTACTCAGCTGTTATGTATACATGAACGACTAGCTCGAAGTAAAACTATTGACGTTTGTGTACGTCTAGCTTTGAACAGTGCTTGTCGTTAGATGCTGCATTATACACGTTTAAGAACTGTTTTACATACAGTTTACTCAAATTTAGCGCTACCATAATTAAAAATGTTCTTGCTAAACGTAGTGGAAGCTAGAAGGCGCACGAAGTGGCAACGACTAACATTCAGTGTTAATGTAATTACGTTTGCGTTTTAAATTCACCTAATAGGTAAACATCAATCGTTGCTGGCTAACCCACGACGAAACAGTTTCCGGTCGCTGCCAGCAGGTGAAACAACGCTCGCGTGAACAATTTGTGTTGCTGCTGGTCGCGTTTGGCAGGTAGTCGTTCACGGCAGGTACGCTTTAATCAGAAACGACCCGTACCCAGTAAAACGGTCGTTCAAGACGAGTGGTCGCTCATGACAGGTTTTACTGTATAACAAATTCTTGAACATAGGTAAGTCTTAAATTTTACTTTAAAGGCTGGAACTCTCTGAACCGTCGGCCGCCAGGTGGCCGGCCGACGCATAAAAAATGAAATCGGCCGGGCGTCTTGGGAACATCGGGCCGTCGGCCGGTTTGGTTATTTTGGAACTTACAGAACCGGCCGGCCGGCCGTTGTCCGCCCGATGCTACAATTCTTGGAACACACATAGCCGGCGGCCAGCCGGCCGATTTCATAATTTAAGCGCTGTTAATTTAAATTCAAATTAGTTTGATTTTTTTGGTCCATAGAGGGACTCAGTATGCTCGCCCAGGTGACTTATATCCAACAGTTCATCATGGCGGACTCAGAGGATGAATTCATGCCGATTTTTGTTGCTGCAAGTGCCGCTATTGTGGCAAACAAACCAAAACATCTGCCGGCCGGACATCGGGTAGGCGTCGGCCGGCTGGCAGTATCAAACATATTTGATACCGCCGGCCGGCCGGCCGGCTTAGTGAGTTCCCGGCTTAAAAGCAGCAATGGTCGTAGTTAATGTCAGATAGTGCGGTAGCGCGTTTCACAGACTTGGGGCTGTCACGTTGAAAGCTCAATCACCTAGTGATGCCTCGGGCGTGGTACATACAATAACTTGTGTTCACTGGAGCGACGCGGCCTACGATAGCAGGCGTCGGTTTACATCTTGTTGATTGTATTCAGGTCAGAGCTCGATGTGTGAATAGAAGAATTTTGAACTACACGCGCACTGCGATCGTCGAGCTGGCTGTTTGTGCACACATAACAACTGAGTAAACCGGACCAACGTACAATGCAGCGGTGTCGCATGACTACATTTCACAGCGTCGTCGATCAAGCTCGCTACCCAGTTCTATACTTTGTAATAACGATACACACACCAGCCCGGTCCCTGGGATCAACTGACATGAACCTGCTAAGTGTTCGGCGTTATGATCTTGAACGTTATGAACGTCGCGCGATCTCACTCACTGTACCGCTATTGTGACATATTAACTTATCATTTCCTACATCATCAAAGTATTTTACATAACTTATTTAATAACTTTTTTTAAACTCAAACTACAAACCATACAGAATAATGAATATCAGTTATTTATTTTATAGCTGGATTACCTCAAATGAGTATTAATATTATTAATATGGTTTATTTCCTATCGTATCTTATTGTATTTCTTTTTCTTTTATGTAATGCCGACATTTCAATTTTATTGAAATGTTTATAAATTACTGTGATATATTTTACGTTTGTAGCGAGTATTTTATTTGGATACATACCGCGTAATAAATCCTTATATTATTATTAGTGTAGTGTTAATTAATTGTTCACACGTTTACACGCCAATTACCGAGAGCATATGGCAGGAACAAGACAATTCAGTCTGCGCTTTTATGAATTACGTTTGTAAAATGATGTTCAGCTAATTATTATGTTGCAAAATGTTACTACTGAAATCAATTGAGCGGTGTAGTAGTTACAAGTTGACGTCTCTATAACCAATCACACGTCGGCGCCGGTTGCTACCCGACTGCTGTCGGCGGTTGTTACGCGAATGCCGTCGGTTGCTACGCGACTACCGTCGGTTGCTATGCGACTGCCAGCTGACTCAAACAGGTTTATTCTTTATATCACTTCAGGGTGTCTACACTGAACACAGCTTGTCATGCAGTTTAACTTTATCAGAGCATTCTTTGTCTACTTTATAAGTTAGACGCGTTGATGGCAGTGTGTTTGTTACATTCTATTTGATAATAAAATCAATTACAAATGGGTTGAGTTATTTTGAACTGTACAACGCTGAACAAACCAATCGGTATTTGTTATCGCCGACCTCATTGTGTCTATTGCGTTCAGCATTTTGTGATAGTAAATTTGGGGAAATGAAGTAGAGATACGTGGAAAAAAACATGTGGAGGGAGAGAGTAGACTGGGATCTCGAAACTACTAAACCCTGGAGACTCACAGGGAACTGAGGTAGGACTTATATGAGAGTGAGATGATTGATTCCTTCCGGAAGCAAAATTATCATTCTATTTATGACAGGTCCTCCTCCCTTAGGGATGGCATATACAGTTCTAGTTGCTCGCGTTTGCGACGACAAGAAGCGCGAAAGAAGGAGACTGTTACCAACATACTGATTCACAGGTACATCCGGTGGGTACGAGACGTGACCCAGTGGCAGGACAAGACACCGCCACTGGGGCAGTTGGTCCTGCAGTGCACCAACATCAAGACACAGTCCAGAAACAAGACACAGTCGAGATCCAAACCACACGTGACATGGCATAAAGTCGTCACACGCATGACACGGACCATGGTTGTCACAGGCAACATCACAATTTGGGGCATAACAAAGATTCAAGAAAACTAAACTAAATCGCACCACCAGAGATATTCCAATGAAGGCTTGTCCTCAACGTCGACATTGTCTTCATCAGAAGATTATTTTGACGCAAAATCGGGTTCATCACTACAAAGACAGAGGGGAAAGTGAAACTAATAAAATACTGCGATGGCTGAGCGCATACAGCCGCCGAAAATCCAACATCCTCTGCGATTGACCAGTGGCCTACACACAATTATTACTGCTACCTACTGCTTACACAAATCTGGCCTGTTCGTCGGATGTTGTGTGAAACTGTTGTCATGTGCCATTTGACCTTTGTGACATCCGAGAAAACAGTGCAACTAACGCGAATTTATTATTTCCAGTTGACACGTTTCAAGACAGATTTCTAACACCTTCTGGGTTGCAAGCTGAACAGCAGCGACATGGCGGACTGTCTTGTGAAGTTCGTTCTGTTCACGTGGCTCAGCTTGACTTGTGCATCCGGTAAGAATGTCTATCTTCATAAAACAGTACATTACATGAAAAATTGCATTTATCTTAGAACTCCGAACTGTAGCAAAACATAATTATTTACTATGCTTTATTAATCTATCTGATGTTAATATTATTATAATTGTAAAGTGACGTCGCTATTACTCATACAATTGTTTATATGTATGTGACACGGATACATGAGATATGAATGATATTTATCA
Organism: Oasisia sp. SBJ-2009; assembly: GCA_964017155.1. Taxonomy (NCBI): domain Eukaryota; kingdom Metazoa; phylum Annelida; class Polychaeta; order Sabellida; family Siboglinidae; genus Oasisia; species Oasisia sp. SBJ-2009. The sequence goes on from OZ024866.1 coordinate 17,001,400, forward strand.
AGCGCGAGTGGTAGACGAGTTGAACTAGTGATTTACGATAACGGCTTTAAATATCTGAACTGTTTGTTACCTGTAGCCGAAGTCGCTGGCTCAGTGCACAAGTTATTGCCATATCGAATATTATGCGATACATTAATATTACTACATATACTTATACTCATAGTTTATTTCCACAATAATTTAGAGGCATCAACGTTGTTGATTAAGTTTCAAGTTTGTCTAGATCCGGGTGAACGCCAGGCGTTAGTGGATTACTTGGGTGAGAACCTCGGCGTGACGTACACGACAGTCAGAAACGGCAACGGGAGTGTGCTCGAGTTCGAGGCTGAGATCGAACTGAAGAATAACGGAGACGAGACGATCGCGTCGCCCGACTGGGAGCTCTACCTTTGCCACATCCGACTGATTGAGCCGGCGACGATCCGTCCTGACGGCGCCGAGTTGGGCAGCAGCGGCTTCAAGGCCTTCCACATCAACGGATGTCAGCATAAGATCGTGCCGTCCGTCGGATTCACGGAGATCCAGCCAGGAGAGAGTGTCACTATCGCATTCCACGCCCAGTACTGGCAGGTGGCCATAACTGACGTCATGCCCAATTGGTATGTCGTCACTTCCGGTGCCACTCCTGCTGTAATAAAGAGCACGGCGGGTGAGAGTCTGGACTTTGTTACGCCGTTGACGAAGCCAGAGCAGGTGACACGTGTCCCTGGTGATCTGTACAAGCCATGGACTCCAGAAGATCGCTTCGACTTAAACGCCAACATAACGAACGTCACCACACCGGACATCGAAGTAGTGCCTACTCCGCTAGAGGTCGCTATTGATGCATCACGGAGAGTTACGTTTAATTCGCAGTGGGTCGTCGTACAGACTCGAGGTCTTGCTGAGGAGGCGAACGTTCTCGTAGGTAATTGTGATGTGTTTTAATTCTTTACCTAGTAAACAAGGACACGTTTGTTTTATCTTGACAAAACTAGTTGCCGAAACGACATGTCGCATTCTACTCAGCGAACGTCGACAATTTTCGAATGCAGAAACAACTTGCATCGTCATCCACGCTTTTAATGCACTGAGATCAATTTTCAATTTGAATACAATTATATTTAAGCATTATAAAACAATTAAATAAATCGTCGTTTTTTCCTTTGTAACGGAAAACAGATATGCGGTTTCCCACAAGCTGACTGAACATTGTAACGGATACGTTGTACGTTTGTTTAACAAAAACTATTTTTAATAAGACATACGGAACATTTCGAACCGATTAATAAATATGCACCTTTATCAGCATTTAAAGAAATTTTCCCCTAAGTCGCTAAATATATCCTATAAGGTGATCTTTTGCCACACAAGGTGAAACCAAGAGGGGTTCATAAGTATGAGGCTACGTTCATGTTTGGCAGGCGAACTCTATCTACGGAAGCAACAGCATAAGCCAAGCAGCCATTATATCACCATGGAGACGGGTGACGTCACGGTGAAGGGCAAGACAACCTCCGTGTCCGAGAGTTACCGTATCGAAGTGGACGCCGACACACCGTCCATGCGCATCGTGGGCCAAGACAAAGCTGGCGTCTTCTACGCTGTCCAGACGTTAATAAGTCTGGCGAACGACACTCGAGGCATTCCGGCCGGACACATCGCTGACCAACCACGCTATCACTACCGCGGCTTGTTGCTGGATGTGTCGCGTAACTTCCGCTCGAAGGAGGAAGTTCTGCAACTGATTGATGGATGTCATGGCAACGTATAAACTAAACAAACTCCACCTCCACCTGGCGAACGACGAGGGCTGGAGACTCGAGATCCCGGGACTGCCGGAACTGACGCAGGTGACACATGGATAGATGGTTCAGTAATTGTACATATGCTACACGGCAAATGTATGAACGGTTTACCTTTACCTATTTGTCTAACAGAAGCACACACACACGCGCACACACACGCACGCACGCACACGCGCACGCGTGCGCGACACACACACACACACACACACACACACACACACACACACAAACACACACACACACACACACACACACACACACACATAAACACACACACACACACACACACACACACACACACACACACACACACACACACACACACACACACACACACACAGACACACACACACACACACACACACACACACACACACACAAACACACACACACACACACACACACACACACACACACACACACACACACAACGAGGCACACGCACTAATTGTACTAATGTGAACTGTCCATATATGCAATAATACTTCATCAAAACAGCCGTCTGCTCTGCTGAATTCGAGGCTGCAGCTAACTTTATTTACCTTCCTTTGTCGCATATAATAGATTATATTGTATCAAAAATAAATCGTTTCTGAGTAACAAATCCAACTGTTCTTTGTCTAACAGATTGGAGGCAAGCGCTGTCACGACTTGACGGAGAAGACGTGTATAGTGCCACAGCTCGGCAGCGGACCGACAGCTTCCAGTCCCGGGAGCGGATTCTACACGCAGGCCGACTACAAGGAGATCCTCGTCCGAGCCGCGGCCCACCACGTCCAGGTCATCCCGGAGTTCGACAGTCCGGGTCACGCACGCGCCGCCATCGTCGCCATGGCAACGAGAGACGAGTTCCGTCTGAAACACCCAGATGACACGTCGGAATACATCTCCGTGCAGTACTTCACTGGTGACGCCATTGACCCGTGTCTCAAGTCAACGTTCCGGTTACTATAATTGTTGTTCTCCTCTTATTGTCCCTGTCGTCAGGGTGAGGCTGGCCATGGTTACTGTCATATTCTCTTTGTCTCTCTTTTCTTTCCTCGCTTTTCTCTCACCACGTTCTCTAACAACAGTCTCCAACTCCTTCTATCTCTTGCTGTTGTTCTCCATTCTCCTCCCACTCTTTCCAGATCCTTCTTAACGCAATCATCCCATCGCAGTCTTCCTCGCCTCCTTTTCCGCTCCACTTTCTGGGTATCTGATCTCTTGACTAATTTTTAAACTCCCATTCGAATGCGAATTTAGCCTACTCATCACCAGTTTCTTTTTCAAACTTACCTTCACTCCAACCTCACGTCTTAGTCCGCCCACTCTTCTTTTCTCCGCTCTCTTCGCTCCCATAAGAAATCTTTGTAATTATCGTCACGAAACTAAACCGTAAGAGGGTTTCTTAGATCTCGACACGATCCGCCATAACACAGCACCGTGAAACAGTTTTCATCTGGATCCAGATTTGAGACAATAATGTTTAGTGCAATTGGATCTACCCCGGCATTATATATTGACATTGATGTTCACTCAAACATTATTCCCTAATTTCGACATAAAGCGGCTCCATGTCATCCTTCTGACGATCGCTTGTCGACTACTGAAGTTGGCGCGTGCTCTCACTATTCATGTCTAATGATTGTATTGTAAGGCGCATCGAATAAATGTGGATCTAGAGCTTTAATAAATAATATAAATAATAAATAATATTATTATTATGTTATAAAACGTAAAATAGGTTCACAACTACGAATGCAAGCACGTGATTAAATAAGCTGCGTAATGACAATATCTGTCTGTGTCGGGGTTTGACTCTATGCAATTTGCTTCGGTTTTACACTCACCGCATCCGAATACTGACATGTTAACATTTTGTTTGTTATGTTTTTTATATCGTAGTCATAATTATTTTAATCATATTAAATTTATATATTTATTTTTCTGATTTATTTATATATTAAATCTAGTTTTATAAAACTGTTCATCGAAGCGTCATTTGTGGAAGGGTACAAACGAAACAGAAGTAAATTGGACAGCATCTGCAACGCGGAAGTGCTCATAACACATAAATAATAAATCAATAGCCGGACGTGTCTAAGAATGTACAAACACGTGGGGTTTGTCGTGATGATAATTCATCAACCGGTTCTTCTGCACTCAGATTTATGCGTCACTTGGTGCGTGAAGTGAAGAAGATGCACGAAGTCGCCCAGCCGCTGAAGGTGTTCCACTTCGGGGGAGACGAGGTCGCTCACGGGGCCTGGGTCGACTCGCCCGCGTGCAAGGCTCTGTCGACGAGCGGTGTTGCGACCGACAGACACAGTCTGAAGCGACGGTTCGCGGAGAAAGTGGCGGAGATCGTGCACGAGGAAGGATTGGATCTGATTGGATGGGAAGACGGGCTGATGAGTCAGGGGAACGAGCCTTACGATCGCTCCCTCCTCCCCAACGCAAACGTGTTCGCCTACGCTTGGCAGAACATCTGGGAGTGGGGAGGCGGAAGTCGCGCTTACAGACTCGCCAACGCCGGATACAAGGTCACGTGTTTTGAGCACTGTACGCTGTAATGTGGAGTTTAAGCAAAACATTCCTTCTTGCCTTGCCTATAAGTAACACTATAGGTGCGAAACGTAAAATATCCATGTCCGATTCTAACGAAAACTGTCTCTGACCAAATCCTCTT
>OZ024866.1:17010857-17020857 GCA_964017155.1 Oasisia sp. SBJ-2009
TGAGTATGGCATTGTATTCCTCATATTAGAAAACATACAAAAACACGCTTCATTCATGTTTCTACCATGCTTAGTAAAAAAGACATGAACATTTGCGAATTTTACCTTGGCGGTAGCGGCCATCTATCTTTTTCAATTTTTAGGGCTTATGTGCCATTTTTGAGCCATGCATACAGCAGATTCAAGGTCAGCACTCCTCAATGCCCCTAAATAGCATGTATGCCATACATTAATACGATTTGCCTTCAGCTTTTTAAATATGCACATTTTCATGAAATTTGCTCAGTCTATAAGTCTTCACCCTGACTGTACTGAAAATGCTGTTAGAATAATGCCACGATAGCGTACACCTAGTGCCACTGTCAGTCGAATGTAGGCTTGTAGAGAGTGTTCTAGCGGATTACACAACATTGTTTTTTATATTGCTAAATCATTAATATTAAATTATACTTAATTAAAACATTGTTCATGCATTTTCTTACATATATTATATATTTATATTAGTAAATAAAAATAGTGCTTATTGCCACATAGACTTGCAACTTACTCAATTATGAGACACATGTGAGTTGAAATAGACCAACACTACATGCATGTAATGAATTTGCTACTATTGTGGTGGCCAATATGATAGCGACAGTAACTCTTCATAGGAGCCACTGGCACACATTTGTCTGTATTGTAGGCCTATCGTATAGGCTTATATGTGGGTATGTATGCTTGTATAAATGTACTTACGAAATTGATGTACTTTCAACACATTTTAAACCTACTTGGGAGTGAATAAATATCATGGTTATGAATATGGGTATGTGGATTATGGTGTTTGTTATAAAATTGATAGTTTGTTTTTATCAGTTACTGGATTAAGATAATTAAAAACTTTATTTCACTGCACTTTGCCATGCCGCGTGGTGTACAGACGTGATCCACCAGTGACGCCTCTATTGGTCTCCATGTTGTCTATCGCTTTCCTACTCCTAAATCGCTTGATTCACCACCTGGAGCGATGCCATCTTCTCCAAGAGAGCCGGTGGGCTTCAGAGCATGTAGAGCAGAATTGACGTAATATGTATGGCTCGCCTACTAATAATTGCCAAGAGCAGAGGTGCGATCTGACATGTTCATCAGCAAGGTCAGGCAGTTTCACGATAGCATGCCTGCTCAGCTGCTGAACGACTGCAATGCCTTCACTGCTTTTCCCGTTTATAACGGCGAAAAACAAGGTTTTATGATGCGATAAGCTATATTGTTGTCTATGTCTTGCCCCGGTCTGGAGAAAAGCGAAGACATCCAATACATCCGGGCATTCTCTCCCGTTCGAAAGGTCCAAGTCCAAAAGAGGAGACGGTATAAGTCCATCAATGAAATTGTCTCACCAAGCCACAGTGTGGCGCCACTGTTGCATAAACTTGCTAACGTTTCCTGTACTCGATATGCGGGACGGCTCTAGAACTCAAACAACATATGTACCGTATGACGTATACGGTACCGTAGAGAGGTGATCGGTACACGGCTCCATCCATGTCCTATCAACGTGCATCTAGCGGAATGTGTATGAATACGCTCACCGTTATAAGAAGTAATGGTAATTTAACTGTGACATACCTAATGAAATTAATAATTTGACATATCCAGTATGATGAATATGCTCGCTAATAACGTGCCTTTTGTTTAGGTCGGCCGATGGTAAACGAACAAGCCGCGTAGTGACGGTCGGCGCATCAGTTGGCTCGGTGACGGTGACAACGGCTTGTCTCTGGCTGGGTCTACTCGCTGCCACACTGGGCAGACTCTGAAGATCTCTTGTATGTGTCTGCGTTGTAATCCACAACATACTACATGAACGTGGAGCGAGACGAGACGTAGAGCCTTCCCAAACTCACTGCCAGTAGTTGCTAGTCTCTTTGCCTCGGAGTTGTTACGTGTAATTAGGCTAAAATATGGTTAGACTTTGTCGGTAGTTGCGAATATATGGTGCTAGGGTTGTCGGGTATCCACATTGGTTATTTTGGTTACCTGTTTAGATATCATGTATTCGTTTAATGCTTTTACCCTTTTGTTGCATATCACTTTTATAGGGGATATTGAAATATGTGGGAAATCCTAGTTTGCATGTACATAGGTAACAGCATGATATATGCCTGCAGAAAGATATCCTCCACATGCCTACATGATTGATTTTGCATAAATCGGCCGCTGCGAATTTAACTGTGCTAACAATGCATTGTATTAACAGTGTCCAATGTTAAATACAAGCACATCGTTGTGTTCACACGTACCATGGTTGTTGGTGTATGTCTTCAATTAAACCGCTTTGTCTTCAAGTTACACGTGTTGTTGTTGCATGTCTGAACGTGCGTGTATGTTTCTTTGGCGCACGCCGAATGTGTGCTGTGTTATACATTTGATATAACGCCAACACAACACAACATAGATTATCAGAGAACGGAACTTTTAAACAATAATTTTAATACACTTGCTGCACGACCACGCCGCGATGTTACAGCAGACACAAAGTGACACAGGATTTGTTTTACTATAAAGCCGTAGTAGGCAAACAACAATTACAGTTTATCACCATAACTTGCGTATAAGGCAACTTCATGATTCGACAAGACATCATCACCAAATTAATACTATCATCACCATTAGTAAAAAGCTGCATTATTCTAAGATAAAATATGTCATCACAAACGTCGCACGCATGATACACGACGGCAACTTAGCACTGTCTTAAGTACTCTGGCACAGCACAACAAACACGTCCATTGGCACAGTCTCAGGTGTCTCTACAGAATGTGTCTTATTCCGCGGGGTAACTGTCCTCACCAACCTCCTCAGTCGTCGACTCCAGTCTAGAGACTCGGCTGTTGAAGGTAGTACTGCGTGGTGTGGATGTCCGGTGTCCTTGTTCCTGAAATACACAGATACCGCTGTCAAAAAAGAAGAGATAAACTGTGGCAATTGTATCAGCTATATCTACAGTTAAACGACATGTTTTAGCAAAAAATCAAAAGGTCGTATTGAACTTACGAAGAATCTTTAATTTCACCTGCCTAAGACATTTACTGTATGAGATATTTGTTATGTTTGGTCGTGGTTTTAAAAGAAGACAAAACTTGGCGCCCCTGTGATACCAATCCTTATATGTGACGTCACACCAGGCATAACAATGGAGGATGTCTGCAACGTCACCAGCATTGTGGCTGTATTCTCGTATGACGTTCGAATTTCTAAGCGCCTTTTTTCGTAAACCGTTGTCCACATTACGTAAATAGCCTGGTGTGACATCATCTCCTTGGTGCGAACGCAATGAACAATCCGAGCTGAGTCTTTACACCAGATCAACACTTCTCAGCGACGCCATTACCACATAAATGGGCGAAAACAGCCAAAATGGCCTGGTATTGTTTAAACACGCACCAAAGTGCGATTTCATGCAACAATAACGGATATTTTTTATTTCATTCTCCGTCTCTTGTAACGCAATTAGTGTCATACACTTGTAACTATGGTAATGTGCAAGTAATGTCACGAATATTGACCATCACGTGCCCTAGCTGTTACCTAGTAATATGCTGTATCAATAATATCGCTGCGTACAGTTGACGACGTTGCTGATACACCTGTCAAGTGTCACTGTAACTAGGTCTAGGAAGTATCAAAGAGGTGTACTATAACACAGGTAAACGTCAGATAAGTCGGCGAAATTATGTGCCACAATCTTCAAGACGTAAATTAAAATTACAGATAACACGTCGTGACCCACGACACACACACCACACGCACATACCACACGCACGCACGCACGCACGCACGCACGCACGCACGCACGCACGCACGCACGCACGCACGCACACACAGCCTGAGTGTTGAGGGACTATTCGTTTAGCAAATGTAGACATGGTCACACGAGTAGAAGACATGGCACCTTCTCACTGCGGATCTTCTCGCTGATGACCTTGAACTCGTCCTGCCCTCCGTGCATGATCTGCCGTTTCAGGGCCTCCATACGACGGTTGCTCTTCTGGGTGTCTCGTCGTATCCGAGAAATCTCATCGGTCGTGTTATCACAGACTCTGCAACGTAGAGTAGAGCTGAACTACTTGTCTTTTACTGTGTGTCACTGTATAGTACTGTTATATTTTACTGTATGTTACTATTGTATTTCACTGTCTGTTACCGTTGTCTTTTACTGTGTATTACTGGTGTCCTTTACTCTCTGTTACTGGTGTCTGTTATTGTCCGTTTTCACTGTATGTTACTGTTGTCTTACTGTCAGTTACAGTTGTCTGTTACCATGTGCTACTTTATTAAATTAGAAACTTCAGCAAAACAAGCAAAACAATACATTTAAAAACAAACTTCGTGGCAATACTGCTGAGCGAACTGCGATAATATATATATATATATATATATATATATATATATATATATATTATATATATATATATATATTGTGTTTTATTATCACCACTAAACAAGTGTTGGCGATGCTCATCTATGTCACGTCTACTTGTCATTACGGTGACCTTGGAAATCCTCAGAGACGGAAGGAAATCCGGTAGGCTGACAGCAATGATGACGACTAAATATATTCACATAGTTGCGTCCGAATGATGATGGATGCCGATGACATTGCAAATATGATATCATATCTCACCTCTGATATTCTTTACTGAGTAGTTGCTGACGAGCAAGGGTGGTCCTAATCAGTTGTTTGTATGTCTGGTCATCGGGGTTACTTAATCACAGTCAAGAGATATACACGTTTTAAATTGCAGTGTTTGTCTGACACGTGCTGTTAAAACTTAAAAAACGATGTGGTCGTTTTGAGAAAGAATATGTCATTGATATTATGTCGAAAATGATCACATGGAAAAGTCACTCTTAACGCGCTGTTGATGGAATTTCTTAGGTCTTCAAAACGTCACAACGAAATGAATGTAACTTGTAAAATATGCTTGAGTAAAAGGTCAAGCTACATTCACAAGTATATGAACTAAAACTAGAAGTACCTGTAGAACGAAAATGTGTTTGTCATCAACAATAACAAAAACATTACGGTATCGACAAATAAAGAGTGAAAATAAGTACTGTTTTACTCCAAAAAATACATAGGCCCCTGTATGCATATCATTAACGTTCTACAACTGTATTTTACATTTTCACAATTTTAATGTCGGGGCACCAACATGTGTTTCGGCGCCATTTGAAGAACAACTAACTGTTATAATTCACATACGTATGTGTACATATAACCACATAGGCATGCTATTTCAGTGAAGTCAGTATGCTATATCATTGAAAAGTCAGCCGCTGGAAGTGCCACTGGTTTCTATGCCTTCCGTTTCCGACCGATATTTTACGTGAGTGGTGCCTGTTTCTTTCTGTTCTTTTTGGATAAAATGTCGATTGCAGACAGACAAATGCGACTGTGGACAGGAGCACAAAGGATACGGTTGAGTGGCAGCCTCCGTGCGGGTCACCGTCCTGTCAATGCGTCTCTCCTGCCTCAGATGCAGCATCTCGATGTAGTGGTCGACGAGTGGACTGCGGCCGTGGATGTGGAAGGGGCGCTGGCGGTACTCAGGGCCAGGCCCGACAATGTGCGACTGAAAGAATATTATTCACTTGGCATCTCGTGAGCAGAAACGCGTACGCTAAACGACGGCAGTTCTCCTGGTTTGGTGCATCCACCGCTACAGCAAGACATCGAAAACACCATAATGATGGAGGGAGAGAGAAGACGCGGACAGAAGGAAGATATTGTTGGGATAACGTTGCACATCTATGTATTTCTCATTCTGCTGTTCACCGCAGAACACACCAGGTTGGCATATATCGATAGTGGACATGCCCCCTACCCAGAGAAGTTGAGATGGTGGTCGATTAAAAATACGTAATAGAAAGCACCAGCAGTGGCAGTTGATTAGTACGAAAGACGTACTCAGTAAACTGTTGTACGCAGACGACCTAGTAGTGGTAGCGGCGGGTGAAGTACATCTCCAAGAACAACTGATAGAGTGGAAAGATATGTTCAATAGACACGGACTGAGAATAAGTTTGAAAAAGACGGAGGTATTGTGCGTGGGACGTACATGGACAGAGCTGGAAATACACCTGGATAGAAAGAAGCTGAAACAGAGACAGTTTTGTATACATGGATAGAGCGATATGAGGGAATGGCAATCCGGACACTGACTTTCATAGGAGGTCAACAGCAGCGGCAAACTCTTTGAGGAAATTCGAAAGGGTGATGGAAAGTAGCCCAATATCACGTAAGCGTAAAACAAGGTGCTCACCTCGTGTGTTGCCCCAGCATGTGTGGCATAGAGATGACGGCAGTAACAGAGAAACAACAGGAGAAAGTACAGGTTTGCAAGAACAACTGGGTCAGAAAAATCACAGGGAACTGATAACAGAAATATGGACGTTGGGCGTTGGAGTGAAGGAATGCTTTAATGAAATATATGAGGAGGAGGTTGAAGTGGGCTGGTCGTATGGAAAGCATGGGAGAAGAAAAAACTGGCAAGAAGAGCAGATGCTCAGAAAGTGGAGGTAAAATGGACAGAGGAAGATCAAGATTGCGATGGTCGGACTGCGCTAAGGGATACATGGAAAGAGTGGGAGAAGAATGGAGAATAAAAGCAAAGGACAGTAGAAATTAGAGATTGATAATAGAGAATATAGTGAGAGAAAAATGAGGAAGGAGAAGGGAAAATACGACTGAAGCGGATATTATGGATAACTTCAAGACCTTCACGACATGGATGCTAAAATGAGAACAACAACAACACTACCACAACACCCAAGATCTATGTTGTCAAATATACAACAACAATTTCAATCAATTATCAGTAGTAAGAGGAGTAAAATGTCGCAAAACACCAGTCGAGATAAAGGTACTCACCTCCGATGGCATCTTGCGTGGTGTTCCACACTGCGCCAGCCTCGACAAGGGCAAAAGAGGGGCCGCTACGCCCTCTACGGGAAGACTCGCGGAAGTGCCCGTCCCCTTCGATGTCTCTCTGAGCATAGAGTCGGCCGTCTTCGCCAGACGTTGGTCTGGTAGGCCAAGGTTGGCGATAGTTCGTGTGGTGTCTTCGATGTCCAATGAGAACACACCTGAAGAAAGCACGTTCATCTGTCCAATGACGTCTTTGTGAAAACATTGCACAATGTATTCATATGAATTGCTTCTAAGCATCGCTCTTGTGAAAATGTAATTTATATGTACAGGTCTGTTTGGTGCGTTGTTTAACTTTTGTTTCTTTGCTTGAAATCAGTAAAACAAAAAGTACAATGATTGATAAAACTGACTTATTAAAGACTGTATTGGCTATTTCCGTTTTAAATTACTGTCATAGTTATAATTGCATCACAACATAAATAAACATCCACTAAAAGTAACTGTTATTCAATTGACTCAAAGCAGATCACCAACTGTATTATACTGTTTTATTGACGACTATATAAACGCTATTGAACAGAATCATACTCTGGAGACCAAAGTTTAAATAAAGATCGTTATTATTACTAGTATTAACTGAGGTGATTCTTTGTCTATTTAGTAATTAGTTTGTAGCACTGTAAGTATAAAGTAAGGTTGGTTTGCTGAAAACAAGAAGAGGTTCGGTAAGATCATTATTTATATCCCGGTTAATTACAAAAACGACTCAGGCCAGTTATAGTTCTGGGTATGCATGAGGTCCCATGTCATGTCACGTGTTGGTTAAAGAGTTGAGTCATATATAATTTATTTTAGGAAGAGTTGAATTGAACTGTGAGCAGATTTGATAGTTTAATTTGCTACAGCCACAATACCATCCGACTTGGTAGGTTGAACCTTGCTGGCGTGGGTAGGTCCCTCTTCCGATGCCTTCGTGTGAACCTTGGGCTCCAGTCGACACAGGTTCCATTTCTTCCAGGTCCCTGGAGCCGGGCTGAAGCCTACAACACCAGAACATAACGTCGTATTACTACCATGAAAAGTACTAATCGAAACTATTCTATATTCAAGAAATACATAACTATTCTTTGTGAATTCTTTGCATCGCAGGAACAGTGTGTGTGCGCGTGTGCATTTGTGTGTGCGTATGTGTGTGTGTGTGCCTATGCATCTATGCGCGTGCACACACACACACAAACGCACGCACGCACGCACGTATGTTACATCTGCCTACTGTGACTTTCAAAATCTGGTAGATTCGAGATTAATTAATTATCAATTTTGGAACTTGGTTTGTCTGAATGTACGCCAAGTCGCCACTCACCTCCAACCCATGTGGCTATCGTGCTGACGACGTACTCCTTAAAGTCGTCTTGGAATTGTTTCTCAGACTCAGGAAACGCTTGGTAGAAAGCAGCGAACACGGCTTGTGCCAAGCAGTCCACAAACACCTGACAACATGAACGTCATCACACACGTACTTACTTACTTATGCCTGTTTGTTCGCTGGGAGCATAGGCCATCGACCAAGGAACGCCATTGTTTTCTGTACGTGGCCATACATGTACCAACAAAAACACTACATGATCTCATTTGATTTTAAATAAGAAGGACGTGTTACTTACAAAAGAGGTCATTGGTGGAAATAACACACAACACACGTATGTGTGTTATTCTCACCAGTATTTTAATGACCTGTTTAAGGAAATATTGCTCAAAATGACATTTGGTTCCCGAGGAACATATTTAAAGCGACTTAATATATTTCTTTTCAGGTGTTTTCTCCATACAAAATGCCCACGCCGGTTGTGATTAGGATCTAATCTTAATCGTGTGTTAGGTCACTATCAGTTTATCAGTAATTATCACAGTATTTCATCACATACCATAGTTTGGTTGATCACTAAAATGAAAAGAACAAGTCAATATGTGTACCTCAAATATCTTGTCCTTGATTTCCATGTTGATGGACATGAAAAGCGCAACAAAGCTGTCCGAGATGCGGTCAAACAACTTGTTGCGGTCACTGGTGTATTTCGAGCCTCCAAACCTCTGTATGTAGATCCACCAGAAGGTGTCGTGCATCATAGTGATGGATGCCTCCGACTGAAAGACTTTCTTCCAGAACTTCTTGAAGCCAGCCTGCAGGGAACAACAGCACAGCACTGACGAGTGTCAAAGGTCCTGTAGCGAACAGTGATTATGTCTATCAAGGAAGTTTGCTATGTAGTGTAATATACTTCGTAAACAAAATGTAATAGTTGCTTGAGAGCTATTGAGAACGCACAAACACACACACACACACACACACACACACACACACACACACACACACACACACACACACACACACACACACACACATACACACACACACACACACACACACACACACACACACACACACACACACACACACACACACACTCACACGTCCACGTTTGTCCGTCGGAATGAAAATACTCCTTCGACAATGGCAGTTTACAAACTTTCATGATGACATTCGTATAATTTGTTCATTTAATATACGAACAAGTTAGGATATCATGTTATTGTGGCCAAATTTGCTGGCACTCACAGTGAAGTCTTGAGCCTTTGTCACTCGATGCATGATCTGAGGAGCCTCCAGTTGGCCGGGCAGCCCAATGAGTTCCCCGTCAACAAATCCAGGAAACGGACAATGCTCCACAGACTTGGAGCGCTGCTCTGTTAACGATTCCTACATCAACACACAGGACATGAAACGATGCCCCTAAATTACTTAATGTCTTCTGCGTCACAACCAACACTAACTACTCACTGGAACGCACGCGGTATTAATGCGTCAATAGGAGTAATTTACAAGTAATTTACATTTTGTTTCCTTGCATACTGCGCTAGCATACGTTCTGTATAATCTGCATAATATCACAAAGGGATATTATGAATTCACACGCGTGTTACTTTGGTAACGTTTCGGATTGATTCCTCGTTCAAATAAGACAGCGGTTTAGTTGCAAAACTACTGGCTCTCTCAAACCTCTTCAAGTGTGACAATGCAGGAGC
>OZ024866.1:17025857-17055857 GCA_964017155.1 Oasisia sp. SBJ-2009
CACGGGAAACACGTGTCGACACACCAAATTTGTTCACAGAATTCACGTGAATTGAGCCAGTTGAACTCGTGAATTCACTTACAGAACATGTTAAATTACTGCTTTTTACCCTTTTTCCAACAACATTTATTAATCAACATTATGTATCTAGTGATGTTGTTGGAAATCAAATTCAGTTAAATTTAAAAAATCTCAAATCAATAAAATATGACATATACAAACTGGCGATTAACAGTACTACTCAGTAAATTAACCTAAAGTGATATATGCTAGTAAAATGCTGAGTGTAGTCTTGAGATGTTGATGATGTGCCCTGTTTTCAGTTTCTGTGGCTGTATATGTGGAGTACAGTTTTTTGTGCAGCATCATTTTCTCATCCACATGCTTTATGTCTTTCCATCTACATGTCCATCTCATGTCTCTTAGTTAATTGGTACCATTTGATCGACACCGGCACTCTTGGAGAAAAGCTTAGCCACGCACAATAAAACGTAACCAACAAACAAACAACCAAAACAGTAAATGTTCCACACCCTGACTCGTTTACACGGTGTCCTAAGCCTGAGTGACTGCAGTGCCACTGCCCTGGGTGACTGTTACAGCTTACTGCAGTGGCCAGTGCACAGCCACAGGCTATAGTATATGCCACATATATAATATAGGCAGTGATTAACTTACTGTGACATGTTTTAGCCAGAACTTGCCCGTTAATTTTTTATTATCACCCCAAACTTGAGGGTGCGCACACCATAGTACATTCCCCGAAATTGGCATAATATGATTAGTGAATACCTTTCCTGAGTGAGTGTATTATCGAAAGATGCTGTCAAACGAGTGAGCGATATTAGGTGACAAAGTGGATTAGTGCAATGCAAGCAGAACAACGATACACTAATAATACAATTTTAACGGTAAATAAATAAGAATACCTGTAATTCTTTTCAATATTATGAAGCTGACATCGGCTTAGTGGTCATGGCACTAGTTATTTTTTATTCAGTACAAGCGACACTTGCTATGCGCGCCAGTTGCCATCGACAACCAACGAAGTTGTCAATAATATTGTTAGCATGACATTATATACCTCGATGGCATCCGACCGCTTTAAGCAAAAAGTATTGACGTAGACAAAACGCACGCACGCACTCACTCATGCACGCACGCACGTACTAACTCACACACATAAACACAAACACACACATTACGCTTGGATTATATACATATTATGTGAATGAGGTAATAAATTTGCTTTGCTTATACTTTACTTCACAGTGCAACATTGACAAGATAGAATTAGTATGCTGCCTACATACTCAGACACGTTTATTGTTATCAAACCAATGCCATCTCTGCGTGAACATTTTAACAATTAAGACTACACATAATAATGATTTAAAATAGTATGTTTACTCTAGTATACCCAAACCTCTATACATATCTAGGTGTGTGCAATATATTCAATTCAATTCAATTCAATTCAATTCAATTCAATTCAATTCAATTCAATTCAATTCAATTCAATTCAATTCAATTCAATAACTTTATTCCAGACTCAACAGAGCACATACAGCAAGTATATGATGTGACTCTGAGGTCCATATGTTACATTAGGTACACAATATGTGCAGTATATAAAAGTACAGAACAGTGACAGTGTATAAAAGAAACATGCATACAGTTATTTCAATCAAGTGTGTATATACAAAAGCTTGTTCCAGTGTTTGCGGATCCTGGAAGTGAATCTTAAGCTAGTAGTTAGTATGTCATTTAAAATATAGTTAACAGAGCTATCAATTCTACACATAAATCTATACACCATATTCCTAATAACTGATTGGCAGCATTGTACATCAAAAACAGTGCATAGCAGGCTGGTACTTTCAAATTTTGACATACCAATAAACAACTTAAAAATATTATGATATGCAATATGCAACCTATTTAAAGTGGATTTCTTATAATTCCACCAGAGTTGCACTCCATACATGGGTGAGCAATATGAACGAAACAGTGTGAGTTTAACCTCTAGGGAGCACATACTAAATTTTCGCAATATAATATTTCCTTGTACATACAGAGTTCTGCGTTGTCTATTAATATCATCATCATCTGAAAGATCATCTGAAATATAGTTTCCAAGATATTTATATGTAGCTACAACATGCAGAGTAACCCCTTTTAGGTTAAATTCAGGGATAGAACATCCTTTTAAGGTCGCAGATCTAAATATCATAACTGCACTCTTCTTAGCATTGTATTTCACATCATGGCTCATTCCAAATGTCTCACATTCACGTAGTAGCTGGCATAGACCTGCCGATGAAGGTGAGATCAAGACCAAATCATCAGCATACATTATGTGATTAATAATATGACCATTCATGCTACATCCAACATTACACATTTTAAGTTGTTCGCTCAATTCATCTACATATACATTAAATAAGTAAGGGGATAATATCCCCCCTTGCCTAACACCATTGGTTACTTTAAATTTAGTAGAAAGCACATCACCCCACCTTATGCAAGTGGTCTGGTTGTGATACCAATAAATTAATATTCGTAGTATATACACCGGTACACCCCTTTCACTGAGATTCTTAAACAACGTTCTGTGATTTACTCTGTCAAAGGCTTTACTTGCATCAAGAAAACATACAAATACACTGCCATTCAGAGTTCGATATAAATCAATAATTTCCTTTAACACATATATACACTGGTCTGTACCATGCTTCTTCTTGAAACCAAACTGATTCGGATTAGTATCCAAAAATATTTCAATTCTAGCCAGTATAATTACTTCAATCATTTTGCTAAACACACTAGCTAATGCAATTGGACGGTAATTGTCTTTAGAAGATATTTTACCAGCTTTATCCTTAATCACTGGCACAAGTACAACTGACAACATTGTCTCTGGCAGAAATCCATGAGCAAAAAAACTAGTGAAGCACAAAGATAACAAGGGTATAAGTGCCTTGTCTGCATATTTTATATGTTCTGAACATATGCCATCTGACCCACAAGCTTTATTAATGTCAAGCTTCTTAATCGCATTTGTTACCTCGTCTACTGTGACCACAATTTCATCATAAGGTGTATCACAGTCATGTTCACACGCATCTACACTACTATTGTTAACACAGTTTAAAAGGTCACAAAAATGTTTACGCCATAGATCTACTATTTCCTTTTCACCTGATACTCCTTCGATACTAGATGGAAGAGGAGTGTTACAATTGTTGATAGACTTGATTTCACGCCAGAAGGCCTCAGGATTAAGTTCGGTTAATTTTTTAGCTAGTGCCTCTTTGCGTAGTGCATTTTCATTATTCTTGATAAATCGTAAAGCATACTTAAATCTAGCTTTGCTTTTTACATGCAAATCATAAACAGGTCCCTGCCTGGGTTTCCCAGCATTAACCCACATGTGTCTGACTTCTCTGGAGGTATCATACAAACTATCCACATACTCTGCCCATCCCGGTTTATTTATATACGCCCTTTTCTTAGTTTGCGAGGATTCTTCACCAGCTTGTATTAGTGAACTCACTATGTCATTATACATTTTATTTAGAGATTCAAAATGGTCTACATTTGTGCAATGTGTATCCCTACATCCTACAGCCTCAGTTGGTACATGAATATCATGCAAACATCCTTCAGTAAGCATACAATATTTATTTATGTCATTATCAGTCATGTTATTCCATCTTATTTTTGCTCTACCATTATTAATACTGCTCGTTAAATCTGGTATATTGTCACTATTTATGTATACTTTGAACGGTATATGATCTTCATCGCTGACATCATACATAATATTGATCTTACTTATACTACTATGAAAATCATGACTTGCTATTACATGATCTAGCCTTGCTATTACATGATCTAGCCAGGAGGTTGTATTCCACCTTTCAATATACATACATATGTACACCTAGATATGTTTATAAGCACGTTTATATATTCACTTAGAGAAGATTTACTCGTTGATTTTGGTCAATAGGTACCAAAAGACATCTAGTACGTGTCACCGCCTGCCATGATCGACAGACTCGACTAGTGTACGTTCCCTCCAGCTCAGCAGAAAAATAGTAAGATTTATCATGTTATAGAACATGCTCAACAACCAGGCGATGGATGACGACTGACGACTCCAAACTTGTTCCTTCTCCGATTAGACAAAAAACAGCGCACAGCAATTTCATAACAGCCCTGCTAGCCGCCCCTGCAAGACCCAGTATATCATCGGACAGGCAACATTCTTTAAAAAGCATTAAAGACTGCAATGAACTGCTTGAAACAGATGTGGATAAATGTACATATCAATATATTATGTACTTTCAAGGCAAAGTTGCCACACATCTGATTAGGTCAAGTCGGAGAAGGGATCCATTTTAATTATTCATTTACTTATATATTTATTGTAGTCATAAAAAAATCTACATAAATTTGCCGCAGAATAATCTGCGAGATGATTGTGACGCCAGACGATTAATGACGACGATTATATATTATGATGAAATAAACGTATGCGGTAGAAGTTAGCAGCAACCATTTTCTCATCACCACGCTATAGCGCCTGCTAGTACATCGAAACGACAAAATAGCATTAAATATACATGTAGATAAAAATTAGGGTCACAATTTAATCACATGTACCACATGGCATATTACACCAAAAATCATCTAGAGACAAGAAAACCCTCCATGTCCACGTAACGTGTATTATGAAACATTTGTTATTTGTATAATTATTTATGTTTTTGTTTGTTTGATCGTGAAGTGAAGTGAAGTGCAGTGAAGTGCAGTGAAGTGAAGTGAGGTGAGGTGAGGTGAGGTGAGGTGAGGTGAGGTGAGGTGAGGTGAGGTGAGGTGCAATGCGGTGCGGTGCGGTGCGGTGCGGTGCGGTGCGGTGCGGAGCGGTGCGGAGCGGAGCGGTGCGGTGCGGTGCGGTGCGGTGCGGTGCGGTGCGGTGCGGTGCGGTGCGGTGCGGTGCGGTGCGGTGCGGTGCGGTGCGGTGCGGTGCGGTGCGGTGCGGTGCGGTGCAATGCAATGCAATGCAATGCAATGCAATGCAATGCAATGCAATGCAATGCAATGCAATGCAATGCAATGCAATGCAATGCAATGCAATGCAATGCAATGCAATGCAATGCAATGCAATGCAATGCAATGCAATGCAATGCAATGCAATGCAATGCAATGCAATGCAATGCAATGCAATGCAATGCAATGCAATGCAATGCAATGCAATGCAATGCAATGCAATGCAATGCAATACCATAACTATTGATAATTCCAAATGGGAAATTCATGAGGTAGCAACGCAACGCAACGCAACGCAACGCAACGCAACGCAACGCAACGCAACGCAACGCAACGCAACGCAACGCAACGCAACGCAACGCAACGCAACGCAACGCAACGCAACGCAACGCAACGCAACGCAACGCAACGCAACGCAACGCAACGCAACGCAACGCAACGCAACGCAACGCAACGCAACGCAACGCAACGCAACGCAACGCAACGCAACGCAACGCAACGCAACGCAACGCAACGCAACGCAACGCAACGCAACGCAACGCAACGCAACGCAACGCAACGCAACGCAACGCAACGCAAAGCAACGCAACGCAACGCAACGCAACGCAACGCAACGCAACGCAACGCAACGCAACGCAACGCAACGCAACGCAACGCAACGCAACGCAACGCAACGCAACGCAACGCAACGCAACGCAACGCAACGCAACGCAACGCAACGCAACGCAACGCAACGCAACGCAACGCAACGCAACGCAACGCAACGCAACGCAACGCAACGCAACGCAACGCAACGCAACGCAACGCAACGCAACGCAACGCAACGCAACGCAACGCAACGCAACGCAACGCAACGCAACGCAACGCAACGCAACGCAACGCAACGCAACGCAACGCAACGCAACGCAACGCAACGCAACGCAACGCAACGCAACGCAACGCAACGCAACGCAACGCAACGCAACGCAACGCAACGCAACGCACGCAGTGATTATAATATTACTATGTTTACATAACAACATTACTATGGATTGGTAAAGGGAAATTATCGACACATTATGTTTTAAGACGTGGTTTTCTGTTTCGTGACCCAACACCAATCTGAGTGATATTTTAAGATTTAGCCGACTTAATTTTCTTGATGTTAAGAATATCGAATCTGTGCTAACGTGACTAGGAACTACTTGGTCGTCCCAAAACACAAACGATATGATATATTTCATATGATGATATATGAAGTATTTGTTGCTTCACACATAAAGATAGTCGATCAATACACGAGGTCGTGATAAACCATTGATCACATGTTCGCATCTAAGCCTAAGGAAGATTCTCATGAGTAGGAATACAGGCATTTTCTTGATTATTATCGCCAAAGCACAGTAACCCCAGGTTGCTGATAATACTTTTGTTAGGATTTGTGTTGGACCAAATATGTGACCACATATAGAACTAATTCATAACACGGACGAATGTTACAAGTTCGTTTCCCTGTCTCTCAGGCGTTTATGTTTACTGTTTTTAGGTGAAGTGATTTTGTGTTTTTGAAGGAATCGTGTTCAAGGCAGACATAATTGGTATCGCAATTCCTAATTAAAAATAACAGACACTACAAATACTTGGGTATGGTCCCTCGCCACGGTTGCACACCGAATTTGGCATCGTTAAGTTGCCTAGTTTTTTCCCCATTTAACCAGGAAGATATCATTCAAATGAGAGCAGGGTAGCCCACACTGGTCGCTACAGAGTGAACGACCAGTGGCAGTGCAGCAGTTCAATCGTAGGAGTAAGTTGTATTTCGGCTCATGCTTCAGATACTAATTTGGTCCTGATTTATGTCCCATTACTGTGTCTTTACGTAAACTGCAGAGGTAATTTCATCACAAAATATTTTAACAAATGATACCCCTCGTACGCATTTATGCACCTATTTGCATAGCGACCTGTGAACCTCCCGCTAGAGTTGACACCATGCCGTGGGGTTGACAAATGACATCGGTGACTCGATTAACGTGCACGTGAAAAGTATGCCTGCTTACCATATATACATAAAATTCACGGACGTTTGCGTAAAAATCACGGACGTTTGTTACTGGTAGCATTTACTTAAGACACTTGTATGAGTACTAAGCATCTTCATATCATCTCAAAACGTCTTCTACATGTACAAAAGAGGTTGATCTGTGCATACAGCTATATACAAGTATATATTTCTACCATTCCCTGTATGTGTTATGATTGTGAAAAATAAAAACTTTTTTTTTTACTTTCTCCAGATTATGTGTGGTCCCACTTATACAAATATATCACAGAACCTCTTCCATACCCTAAATGTACATGACCAACATGTTTACTATTAGTTTCAACAGTGAACACGATCATTCTGCCAGTTTCAGTCACCTTCTCAGTATATTTAAATAAAAATCACGGACGTTTGTTTTCATTTCGACGCCAGTTGTAAGGCCAATACACAAACTGGAGTGAAACGTTTGTTCACCATTGAAGAATGTGGTACAAGAAACGAGAAATGCTATAGGAAATAGCTAGAAAATTATAATTATATGCAGGAGAGGTAAAAATGTTGAACAAACGTCCGTGATTTTTATCAGTATAATTCTGTTCATGTGCCACACTAGCCAAGGGAAGTGGTTGTGTGGCTAAGTCCTTTTCCACTCACAACACTGCAACAACGTACCCTTATCCATAGGTGGTAAAAATAATATGGTGCCCACTTTCTTAACATCCAAATTGGGCTATTGAAATATAATTCACGGACGTTTGTTTAAATAAAATTTCTAATTTGAACGAGAATTGAAAATATTGTGCCGGCCCAAATCATGTTAAAATGTCATGGAAATGTAAACTGTGTCCACTTACTAGACAAATAATAAGTTTGGGATATTCTAACTTTACACTACTTGAAATAAGATACATTTAAAAAATGAAGAAATGCTCAAAAATGCATTTGTTCCTTTTTTTCTAATTTGTAGGCAAATAACACAAAAAATTCTCGTCGGACTTATACAAATTTACATTTTTCTGAAAGCCCAAACAATTCTCTATTGAATGATACTAAGAAGAATTAGATTGGTATACAGGTTTTTACTTTATACCCATGTACAACTGAAAAACTGTGAAAAAGGTGAATTGTACGTTTTTCTAAGACCTCACCCATATATACACACATATATACACACACCCGCACCCGCACCCGCACCCGCACCCGCACCCGCACCCGCACCCGCACCCGCACCCGCACCCGAACCCGCACCCGCACCCGCACCCGCACCCGCACCCGCACCCGCACCCGCACCCGCACCCGCACCCGCACCCGCACCCGCACCCGCACCCGCACCCGCACCCGCACCCGCACCCGCACCCGCACCCGCACCCGCACCCGCACCCGCACCCGCACCCGCACCCGCACCCGCACCCGCACCCGCGCACGCACGCACGCACGCACGCACACACACACACACACACACACACACACACATACACTGACCCACCCCATAACCACTTACCCTCTACTCACCCCCATCCACTAAATAAATTGTCACATTTTTGTCACATAACAATTGTCAGTAGTTGAGATGCGTTCCGATTATATCGAATTTGTTTATAACTGCTCAACATGATATTGGTTGTCAGAAGCGTTTGGAGATGACAAAGCTGCTGTAGTGGAAATATACTACTTCTTCTGTCGCCATCATTTCTCACCCAGTCATCCTGGAGTGCAGCTGTAATCGCCACGTGTTTCTGGTCATCACGTCTTCTACTTTCAGCCCCTTCAACTTCATGAGTTTCTTTATAGTTTTTGATGATTTCTCTCTTTCCCTTTTCCAGTGACGGGCAAGTCTGCTGTTTTTGTCAGGTACACGTCTTCTATCTTCTCTGGACACGGCCATAACAGCGAATCCAGGCATCTTTGAACATATCTTCCAAGTCCTCAATTCCAGCAAGTGTCGCACCGCCTCATTTGTTTTCTCTTCAGTCAGTGATATATTTGTCGTCCATCTGACCATTCTCTTCTTCGAACACACGAGGAAGACCTCCTGTTTTATCTTCAGGGTCCACGTGTCCGTTTAGCTCACGATGACTGGTCGAATCACCGGTCTGTAAATCTTCCCACTTGTGTGGTAACTCGCAGCCTTCATTTGTTTCAACCATAACCTGTAGCGATGATGTACTTGTCTCCTAAGTTGCCAACTACAGTTTCGTGTGCGCAAGTGTATACGCAATTTCGTTCCATGATGTAGCGAGAATAACCTAATTTATATAATAGGTTTAGCCGGACGCCACTTAAAAAAGGCAGATAGATTAACATCGATGAAGGTCAAATATACATTGGTTTGCATTACTAACCACCCGGTTGTCTAATTTCATAATCATAACCGCTATGCATGACGTATTTTTGAGATACCATGAGATTTGTGTTGATCTTTAAAAACGGCGGATTTAGTAGCCGGAAAAATCCAACAAATTAATAATTTAAATCATTCTCCCATAAAACATGCACCCGCACACCACAGTCATTGCTCTAGGTGACAAAGTAATTAAAATACAAGGAAATTAGCCAAATCACATCTGGTCCAAATAGACAGACTGGCAACATAAGTTTATATCCTATAAAAACATTTGTGTGACATTTGTCGATGTACTACTAAAGGGATATAATATATATATATATATATATATATATATATATATATATATATATATATATATATATATATATATGTATATACACGTGCATATTATACGTTATTCATATATCATAAAAAAATTATTATTGTATTATACATTATATATTATGTTATAATAATAATAATAATAGTAACTTCTTTTGCGCCAATATCCTCGAAAATCAAGCTCAGTGGCGCGACAAAACCAGGGGATTAATCAATCTCATAATCGAAAGCAATGCGTGAGTCGTCAACGGATGGATGGAAAAGCTAGGAGGCTAAGGAGGATAGGCAGCATTAAAGAGATAGGTTTTTAGATGTTGGCGGAATGAAACTATATTACCTTGTGCTTTAACACTGGCAGGAAGCGAATTCCACACCGTTGGTGCGGCAACCGAGAAAGCTCGGGTCCCGGCTTTCGTTTTCACCCGAGGGATGTAAAGAGGGTTACTATTGGTTGAGCGTAGCTGTCTAGAATTTCTTGTTGGAGTTAACATTGAATTTAGATACGCTGGTTGTGTAGATGAGAGTGCTTGATAGGCTATTGTACACATTTTGAAAATGATGCGATAGTGCACAGGTAGCCAATGCAGTGATTTTAGAAGCGGCACTGAACGAGAAAATCGAGGAGAACGCGTGACTACCCTTGCTAAACAATTGTGGACACGCTGAAGTTTTGCTATGTCCTTGTTTGCGGTATTGTAAAGGAGGGAATTGCAGTAGTCGAGTCTGCTGCTTACTAGAGCTGTGGCAATGGTTTTAGCAACGGAAAGTGATAAAAACCGGCGAATACGGCGAAGATCACGGATATGGTAAAAACAGCAACGGCATGGTTTCGAGATATGTTGTTTGAAATTGAAGTTTTCATCAAACGTTACTCCGAGATTTAAAACTGAGGCGGCTGGTGTGATACTCTGACTCAGAATATGTGTCGGGAAAAAGCCATTGAGTTTTGCCCGCTGCGTTGAGGTACCAATGATGATAAATTCAGTCTTATCTGCATTTAGTTTTAATTTACTATTTTTCATCCAAAGGGAGACATCTTGGAGACAATCCCTGAGCTGGTTTAGGGAGCGACAAGTATCTGGTGTGGTCAGAGAAACATAGATTTGTGTGTCATCTGCATAAAGGTGATGATCCAGGTTATGACTCTGGATAACTGAGCTTAATTGTGTTGTGTACAGAGTGAAAAGCAACGGACCCAAAACAGAACCCTGGGGGACACCACAAGAGGTGGGCAGCATGTCTGAGAAGCAGTTACCTATTTTAATGGCTTGCCGTCTGTCAGTAAGGTATGAAGTAAACCAGCTCAAGGCTGTGCCAGATATCCCGTACCACGTTGATAAGCGTGTAATGAGAATGTCGTGATCAATGGTGTCGAAAGCGGCGGATAGGTCAAGCAGGGTCAGTGCAGTAACTTTGCCATTATCAATGTTAAGGTTTATGTCATTGTGTACATTTAAAAGAGCAGTTTCTGTTGAGTGAAATTGTTTGTACGCAGACTGTGATGCATTGGTTAAACCATTTATGTTGATGTGAGAAGTAAGTCGATTTGCAACAACCTTTTCGAGTATTTTGGAAATGAAGCTAAGGTTAGAAATAGGTCTGTAGCTGTTTAGATCTTCTTTTGACAGAGTTGTCTTCTTAAGAATTGGATTTACATGTGCACATTTAAAGTCTTCAGGGAATGAGCCGGAGCAGAGTGATGCATTTATTATATCTGTTATTGGTTTAATTAAAACGTCAAGGCATGTTTTCAGTAGTATGGTCGGAAGTGGGTCAAGATCACAGGATTTACTTGGGGATGACATGATTATTTTTCTGACTTCAGTAGTTGTGGCCGGTTCAAACGACGTGAGTTGAGAATTTAGTTGTGGAGAGTCGGCAGTTATAGTGTCTGAGGTGTGATCTGTGAAGGCTGAATGTATCAGGCTGATTTTGTCTTTAAAATGACTTGAGAAAGAGTAACACAGTGACTTGATTGATGCATGGGTTGGTAGAGAAGGCGCAGGCCGCTTGTGTAAAATCTGATTTATAATAATAATAATAATAATAATAATATAATAATAATAATAATAATAATAATAATAATAATAAAGCTTTATTGCCATATTCAACGTGTAAAAGTTACATGATAAATTGGAATGTAGTCTGGCGTTGACTTACATAGTGCCTAAATATACAGTAAAATAGAACACGGCAAACAAATATAAAATATAGATATAAAATATACATTGTACATGATATGTTCTTTAAAATAAAATAAAAAAATATTTTGATATAAAAAAAAAAAAAAAAAATTAATATAGTAAATAACTAAAGACAACATTAAAATAATAGATTATCTATTTAACAATAATTGTGGTGTAAATTAGTTAATAAAATAAATAAATAAATAATTTAAAAAATATCCTTTAAAAATAGACATACACTATAAGAGGACTAAAATATCATTTTAAAATTATATTTACAATTACAATTGAATTACAATTGAATGCGTCCAATTTTGTTTAAAAATATATATTTATACAATTATTAAGTTAAGCTAACATTTCAGGAGAAGATAAGATTGTTGCTCAGCACCACCGATCCGCCACTGAGAATAGGTACACCCACACCCCACACGCGTACAGCTCAGCCACACCAACCAGCACCAGAAAAATAACAATTCCGCCAGAGAGGCGAAAACAGCCAAGTTTCCAGGGTCTTTACAGCTACGTTCTATATTTCACTCCTGATAAGGCTGCTACGGCACTCGGGTAAAAACTGTTTCTAAAGCGATTTGTTTTCGTACGGATGCACCTATAGCGTTTCCCTGAAGGTAATAATTCGAACAGATGATGGGCGGGGTGAGTTTGGTCTGAGATAATTTTGCCTGCTCTTTTTTTGGATCTGTCTTTATATATGGCTGTTAGAGAGGTGAGTTCACTACCGACAATTTTGGAAGCTGTTTTCACCACTCTGTCAAGCCTGCCCCTCTGGCGCTGGCTGATGCCGCCGAACCATACACATATTGAGAATGTAAGAATACTCTCAATAGCAGAACGATAAAACTGAACAAGAATTTCTCTCCTCAGCCCGAACTTCTTTAGTTGGCGCAGGAAGAACAGTCTTTGTTGGGCCTTTTTGACGACAGCATCTGTGTTGTTTTCCCAAGTTAAGTCATTTGATATTATGGTGCCTAGAAATTTAAAACAATCCACCCTTTCGATAGAGTCGCCGTTAACAATAATGGGAGCAAGTGGGCTTTTTCTCTTCCTAAAATCTACGATCATCTCTCTAGTTTTGGACGCATTCAGTTGTAGGTTGTTAGTGTCACACCACGACACCAGGCTGCTAACTTCATGGCGGTATTCAGACTCATCTGAGTCCGACACCAGCCCTATTAATGTGGTGTCATCAGCAAACTTTAACAATGGTACAGAAGAGTGATGTGAAACACAGTCATTTGTAAACAGAGAATATAGCAGTGGGGAGAGGACACATCCCTGAGGAGTCCCCGTGTTCATGATAATAGTGCTGGAAACTATACTGTTCATCTTAACAACCTGTGATCGCTGTAGTAAAAAGTCCAGAAGCCAGTAACACATTGATGGGTCAATTGACAGCAAATGAAGTTTGTCGTACAGCTGCTGAGGGATGACCGTATTGAAAGCAGAACTGTAGTCAACGAAGAGGATGCGCGCATAAGTGTTCGGATAATCCAAGTGCTGCATTACAAAATGCAGGGCCAATGCAACAGCATCATCGGTGCATCTGTTCTCCCTGTACGCGAACTGCAGCGAATCCATGCTGGAGTTGGTGACCGACTTCAGATATCTCAGTACCAATCGCTCAAACACCTTCATCACCACTGACGTCAGAGCCACGGGGCGGAAGTCATTCAGCGCTGTCGCTTTCGGCTTCTTTGGTACCGGAATTATGCTTGCTGCCTTAAAACAGACTGGAACAGTGTGCAGATTGAGAGAGGCGTTAAATAAGTCTGTAAATACAGTTGCTAATTCATTAGCGCAGTATTTCAAAGTTGATGTGGAAACGTTGTCCGGACCAGCTGCTTTCCTACTGCTCTGTTGCCTGAGTAGCTTCCTCACCTCGTGCTCTTGGACAGTGAAGGGTGGAGGGAGTGGCACAGCAGGGTCTGGGAGGCTGACCGATGTAGTCGTCAGATTCTGGCGGTCGAAGCGGGCGTAAAAGTTGTTAAAGTTGTCAGGTGTTGCTGATTCAAAGCCAGGGATTGAATGCTTTTGCTTGTAGCCAGTAATGCACTGGAGTCCTTGCCAGACAGAGCGGGTATCGTTAGAAAGGAACTGGCCTTCGAGTTTGCGCCTGTAGTCAGTTTTCGCTCCCCGTATCGCCTTTTCAACACCGTACTTGGCTTTTTTGTACAGTGCACGGTCGCCACTCTTGAAGGCTTCTTCCTTCTGTTTCAATTTAATTTTCAGGTATTTGTTGAACCATGGCTTATCGTTGCCGAACACTTTCACACTCTTTTCGGGAATACACAGATCCTGGCAGAAGCTTATATATGATGTCACAGTATCTGCGTATTCATGGATGTCGTCAGATGCGTTTCTGAAAGAGTCCCAGTCCGTGCATGCCAGGCATCCTTGGAGACGCAGGATGGACTCGTCGTCCCAGCGCTTAATGTTTCTAACGAAAGGTTTCACTTGTTTAAGTTTCTGTCGATAGGAGGGCAGGAGGTAAATCATGGCGTGGTCGGAGAAGCCAAGGGGCGCGCGTGGAACCGCGTGGTATGCCTCTCTGATGGTGCTATAACATAGGTCCAATGTTTTCCCCTCTCTCGTGGCACACGTTACCTGCTGCTTGTACTTTGGAAGATCTTTAGAGAGTGTAGTATGGTTGAAATCACCAAGAATCAGCAAAAGTGAGTCCGGGTTTGAATTTTCCACGGTGATGATCTGATCAACGAGTGCGCCGATCGCAGCGGTGGCGTTAGCTTGGGGTGGAATGTACACTCCCACCATGACAACGGAGGTAAACTCTCGCGGCAGGTAGAACGGCTTGCATTTTATGATAAGTGTCTCAAGTTCAGGGGAGCAAGTTGTTGACAAAATTGATGAGTCGTTGCACCATCGTTGATTTATCATGAAACACACTCCTCCACCTTTAGATTTGCCTGATAGTTCAGGCGAGCGGTCGGCTCTATGAAGTGTGTACCCAGAATGAAGGACAGCTGAGTCTGGGGTCAAGGGGTCAAGCCAAGTTTCTGTGAAGCAGTACACAGAACAGTCACTAAAATCACGCCTAGTCTTCATCAGGTAGGACAGTTCATCATGTTTGTTTTTCAGAGATCTTACATTTGATAGAAATATTGCAGGGAGAGGAGGGCGTTGTGTCCGTGTCCTGAACCGTGTCAAAACGCCGGCACGCTTGCCTCGCTTGCGCCGGCCACGAGAGGTGGGGCGTGTATTGTTGTTGTTGTTGTTCGCGCGTCGGGTGCCGCGCTGATCAGTAGTGCGTGTCGGGTGTGTCTCATTGTTTTCACACAGTGAAATTTCAGTACAAGAAAGCAGGAATGTGGGTATCGACTTACTGTCAGAATGTTCACGTATGCGTAGTAAAGCGTCTCTGTCATACGTTTGCAAACACACAACTCTCTCCGTTAAAATAGAACATATAAATAGGCACGTAATAGTAAGAGCCAACGCCTTGTCGCCATACACCGGCGCCATCTTGTCTCAACCATTTCCATTTATGCATTTCCATAGCTGTTTTGGTGTAGCAGAGTTATTTGCAACCATGTTTTCGTAATAATACGACTTTGCTTTTGACATTTGTCTGTTACATAGATGACATTGCCGTGTGTAGCGTGACCTGTCTAAGGATGAACGAGATTTACGCCAAACACGTTCCAGATAGCGACGGCGCCGTTTAGATTGGATTATTTCCGGGGTCATCCAAGGAGCTGGCGGCTTTTGTGACACAGATTTGGATTTAGTGGGTGCATGTTTGTCAAGCAGTGTCTTCAGTATTTGACGGTACTGTTTGTATAGGTCTGACACATGGTATGATTATGTCACAGGTCATATGACAGATGACTCATTGCACGTTGCATATTATATATATATATATATATATATATATATATATATATATATATATATATATATACATATACTATTATATATACATATATTATATTGTATATATACTATATACACAGAATCATATATGTATATAACACATACATATATATATATATATATATATATATATATATATATATATATATATACATGTATATATATGTATATATATATATATATATATATATATATATATATGTATATATATATATATATATATATATATATATATATATATATATATATATATATATATATATATATATATATATATATACTATGTTGCATCACCAAAGCTAAAATAGTCTTTGCCATCGGATGTCTTGGAGTAAGGCACTACAATTATTTTCTATCTACAGAATCGGATCCCAAATGTGGAACCAACTCGACGTCCGAATTATTTGCAAAAGAAGGAGAATATAATGTGTGACACAAAATGTATTAAGCCAAAGCGTCAGACCTTACCACAGAATGCTGCGACTAACGCCCCTAGTTACACCAACCGGTACAAGATACGAAAACCTACTATTTGTTGTAAGTACCTTTGTTTAATACCGTGTGTATGATAGTGATATAATGGTGGTTTAGATCAGTACGAATAAGTAGTGTTGCATACGAGTGATCACAGAAATAATATATTGTTGCCATTTCAAGACGTTAATGGTTAAAAATGATGTGTATGTGCCTGCTTGTTTGATTACACGTTGCTTGCTAATGCGTGCGTGCATCTGTGTGTGTGTGTGTGTGTGTGTGTGTGTGTGTGTGTGTGTGTGTGTGTGTGTGTGTGTGTATGTATGTATGTATGTGTTTGCGTGTATGTATGTGTTTGCGCGCGCGCGTGTGTGTGTCTGCACGCCCATGCATGTTCATGTATGTAATTGAAACGTTACGTTGCATTAATTAATCTTTGTCTTTGATAGTTTGTGTCCACCGTCGTTTGATTGTGTTTCCGTGTGACTGATACACGATTTATTGTGTGTATAGCGTCAGGGATACCAGATTGGTGAAGTTATTTAATAATTTATAAACATCTTGATGATAAAACAACTACATAATTTATTATATCAATCCGAAATGATCCATTTTCAAATGCCTTAATCGTCGTATATTGCATAACACAATGTAAACTAGTTATGATTAAGCATACGGTCGCACTAACTTATACACATATACACGCACACACGCACGCACGCACGCACGCACGCAGGTACGCATGCGTGCACACGCACGCACGCACGCACGCACAGGAAACCTTTTTTTAAGTTTGATCGCAGACGGTCCACGAAACATAGTTTTGTCACCGGAACAGAAGGTCTACAAACGTGGGACGACCCTGCCACACTCACGGCTGGTATGGCTGGAGTAGTATTCCTCAACGTGACACTCTGCAACACTATGCCGATTCCGCCGGTATACGACATTTGCTACGAACTGTCGCTGATGTTCCGTGTACGTTGTAAGTATTGTATACGTGTTGGTGTATAATATTAACATATATGTATAACGATATATTGAGGATTAATACAAAGTAAGCTGATGACTCCAATTAACACGGGCACTAAATAAATTATGATTATATTTATTTGACAAACTCAATTATTGTCTCGATCCGTGCTCGAAGGACCAATTGTCAAGTATAGAGTAAAGTCTAAAATTCTGACGAAATCCACGATGGTCTAGACGCCGCCATAGGTGAAGGGTTAATTTGGCTTGGCCATTCAGCGCGCGGCATTCTAGATCTCTGTCAGCTTCCGGCGACGTTGTTAAGGGTCAACAACTTCGAGTCTTCGACAGTTCGTTCAGTTGGCGTGACATCTAGCAGCTGCTTATAGACGTATATCTAAATCTGTGGTTAAATCTATGGTAAACTTTAGTAATTATGCCTTCGTGTTCGGCATACGGTTGCAATAATAGTTGAAACAACCGGTAGTATTGAAGCAATGGATTCAAATTGGTGATTTGCGGGCGTACTGTTTTGAATCCCTCCAGTCCAAGTACAGTTCACTTTGCGCTGTCCATTTTGAGGAGAAATGCTTTGTTGTAGACATGTATCATCAGTTGATAGGGTGATTTCAGCGATAACAATAATAGACAACTTTATATTTACCGTCATCAGCATGTTACGCGCGTTGCCGAGTTGCAGTCATTTCATGACAACAGCCAAACACCATGCAGGGAATCTACGTGGAGAGCGCCTCGATCACCGTCGTGACGTCATTCTTCGTCTAAGATGGGGTAGCGCATAGTATTTGGATGGCTGGGTGTAAAAAATATGTTTCTGGTAAACCACTGGCGTAAACAAATTGAGTATATGTGGAAATTGTTACTTTATATTAACTCTATTAGGTGTATGCCACGAAACAGATAACTCTTTTTGTCCTTTAACATTGTCGTTATTAAGTACATTTAACTGGATGACTATATATATTCAGGGCGCAGGATTTCAATTAACATGTATTTTAGGACACATACTTATTGACGTATGTGGCCTGCTATTGGAAATGCAGCACGATTTCCTATATAAAATATTGGATTAATTTCCATCTTTTGTTAAATCCTACACATGTTGTAGTGATATGGGAAAACTGTTCAATTTGGCATAGCGCTTTATGTTATCAATACTAACTGAACAGCTCGTTGCTAATATTAATCAAAACAACTGTCAATGTACTTGTATTCTATAATTTCGACATTGACCATAATAAAATCAGACATTAAATACATATCGTAGTGGAGTTTTCACTCGTTTTGTGAACAGTCAGTAGGCGTCTCCAGTTGCTGATGTAACTGTGTATTTTGTGCAGGTGAAGACAATCGGATGATTGAACGTGATACACACACATACACACACACAAACAAACAAACACACACACAAACACACACACACACGCACACACACATTTCGTACTTAAGAAAGTTAGACTGTTGATTTGAGTAATATATACATATGGCTTTAATATTCCACAAGGTGGACATTTAAAAAAATGGGCATAACTTGGTGACGGCCATTATTCAAAAATGACTGCCAAATTGAATATCCCCGTATCTTAATAAATACGGCATGTAGAGCAATAATTGTGGTATGTGAATGTATGTTTTAGGGGACGACAATTTCAAATATACAATTACTTGGCTCCTGCGGCATTTATTTCCGACATTTTTAAAGTTGGCGGTCGTCAATACAAATATCCCCATATCTCAAACACTACGCACCTAGAGCAATTTTATTGACGTTGTTGGATATCTTGTTGGATATCGATATGAAATATATTCTTTGTTACTTTCAATAACATAACAATTCGCGCCGTGTTTAAAGATGGCGTCTGTCATAGCCAATTATGTCAGTATTTAAGAAATACGGTATTTAGATACATCTATCACCACATCGTAAGTGCTTCATGTCGTCGAAGGGTGTAGCTGATGTACAGTGGAGACCTGTTTGAACCACTGTTGACATTAGTTGTAAGTTTGAGACGAGTTCAACGCCGTATATGATATGTTCCCTATTATCGCTCAGTATACATGATATCATAAGGCAAGACCTTTAATCAATGTGTCATCTATATTTAGCCAAATGCCAATATAATTCTGAATGTCATGTATGTTGAAAAGTGTCATCACCAAAACACATTACAGATGGAAAGATGCGTGTAAAAACATACCACAATTATTGCTCTACATGCCGTATTTATTAAGATACGGGAATATTGAATTTGGCAGCCATTTTTTAAATAGCCGTCGCCACGTTATGTCCAGTTTTTGAAATTTCTACCTAGTAGAATATTAAAGCCATATGTATATATTACTCAAATCAACAATCAAACTTTCTTAAGTACGAAATGTCTACGGGCGAGCAGGTCCAGGACTATAACTTCGTGGAGTAAGACCGACCGTTGCCGCAGCGGCAGCGGCAGCCGCTGCCGCTGCCGCTGCCGCTGCCGCTGCCGCTGCCGCTGCCGCTGCCGCTGCCGCTGCCGCTGCCGCTGCCGCTGCCGCTGCCGCTGCCGCTGCCGCTGCCGCTGCCGCTGCCGCTGCCGCTGCCGCTGCCGCTGCCGCTGCCGCTGCCGCTGCCGCTGCCGCTGCCGCTGCCGCTGCCGCTGCCGCTGCCGCTGCCGCTGCCGCTACCGCTACCGTTACCGTTGCCTGGTCCGGTGTTTTTGCCTGCCTCTGCGTCGTTTTTTACTACCTCTGCTGCTGTCTTTTCTATTGTCTCTGTCTGTCTGTTTGTCTTGTATTGTTGTTATTGTTGTTGTGATTGTTGTGGGTGTTGTTGTTTCATATTGCACTATTTGGTTGAGTTGGGATGAAATTTACATATCGTTATTAGGTGCCTACCACTGGACGATTGTATTTTTAAGGAGCAGGGTTTCAATATATATTTGTACCACATGCGTATTGATGTAAGTAGGTTGCTCTGTACCATTGCTGTTTCTACGTAAGACACGCAAGACGATATTTTGGAGATTTCTCATTTAATATATTGGATTATTTCACACCTTTTATTACATCCTGCATATGTTGCAGTGAAAATGTAAACATTGTTATATTATCGACATTAACTTATCGTCGCGTTACATACGCCAATGCACTTTACCTTGCAGTTGATCTTTTCGACATTAACCACAATAAAATCGGTCATTATATATATATCCTAGTGGTGTTGTTGCTCGTTTTGTGAACAGTCGTTGCCCATCGCCAGTTGTTTATGTAACTGTGTACTTTTTTCACAAAGTTATCAGAAGAAAACTGGTGGGGTGAAGACGGACATGAAACACGTGGTACTTCAACACATGTTTTTCTACGACTGACGAATAACATTCTCCATCCATCGTTAAACGTATTCTCCTCTAGACGTGGCGGCACCACACAGGCTCGATATGTCTTCCTATTTTCTTGGAAATGTTTAAAAATAGCTGTAGCTTGACCCAAAAATACAGAATTTGCTCGTATGGTTGTGTTTTCTATGCGTTATGCAAATTAGTGATGTATAAACCATTTGAAGTTGACGTGTGGCTTTCCAAATCCACGCTACTCGTTTCGACTTGAAGTGAATCCATACTGTTGTCCGAAGCCGAAATGGACTTTTGTTAATACGAATCAACACATTCACGTAATGACTGATGGACATGATCGTACTTATATGAAAGTTTATTCAGAAAATTTTACTCAGAACATAGTTACCAACAATAAAATACAATACAAGTAGGCAAATTTAACTACAAGTCAGTGACGTTTGGGTTAATTTACTCTGCCACATATTTAAATAATGGTTACGAATTCGTATTCAAAGTATTACACAAGTAAAAATATTTACACATAATAGAGTTAAGAGAGATGGCCCAAAACAAGATATTTCTTAAATAAATGATTATTTAATTTACGTTTAAATGCTTCATTTACGTTTAAGTACTTGAGCCGCTATGGACACTGAAAGCGAGAAAGACCGTAACCGGTCATGAATGCAATTACAAAAAATATCATTTACAAAAGTAATCGAAAAGTATAAAATAGTTTCGGGATATGGTGTTCAAGACAAATAATATGCAGCTAAGGACAATAGGACTACTCATGTGGAAAATAAGAAATGTTGTTGGCCGTAACATTCCTTTGCTCGCCAGTGTATTTACACACAACACCACTACATAGTCCTAGTCGCATAGCGACCTGTTAACCTCCCGCCAGAGTTGACACCGCGGGGTTGACAGATGTCATTGCTGACTCGAGTCACGCCTTGCATAGCAGATGGGTGACAAGAAGTAGGTCAAGTGTGCATAAGAACTACTGCGGCATTCCAAGTGACAATACGTAGACGCACAACACAACATGTCTTTAACACGCAGTATCGCAACCGGTTGGTATCACATCACTTCAACGTATAATTGTCCAAATTATAACAGTATATAGTGTAATTTCTCTCCAATTACCGCAGTGTGTGAGGTAATTTTGCTGTCGTATGTTGACAGTCAGTCCCATGTGCGACAACATGAGCTCCACTGCGTGATTGGTGACTTCGTCGTAACTTAATGACCCGTAGCCAGCAGTAGGTGTAAGGGTATGTAGTAATTTATAGCATCTTAAATAAAAATGCGTAGAAAATCAAAAGTATGCAGACCCCCAGCGTCTACGTCGGCCACAAGCAATGGTAATGAAGAAGGTGTTTGTAACCACGTGCAATGCACACCTACTCTAATGACACCTTGGTAGAGATTATGGTCGAAACCAGTCAATGAGGTGTTGATTACAATCAAACTATTAAATAACTTCGAATGGATTTCGATGATTTTCATACTTTAATTTTTCGCACTCTAATATTAATCGTCTTGCTTTTTAATTATTGAAATTAAATAATTTTTAAATGGTGTCATAAAAGAAGAAGAATTTATTTAAACGGTTGTTTCTAATGCTAACTGCTTTTGTTTTGTTATAGTAGCTACGTGTAAGGCTATGCTGTATTTACGAGTTTATTTCATAGTTAGTATATTTTAGATGTAGAACTCTATTGACAAATAACCCTGACAGAACCACTTTGTTTAGATCGATGAATGATATTACATGGTTTTCTCCAGTCAATTGTGGATACCTTAGTAATAACTGTGTTACATATCTAAGCACGTCTTGAACAATTCTCTGCAATGTGGAAACACGCAAATAATGCTGCGCTATTCGTATTTAGCCAATTCCAGTCTACATATAACTTTTAGTACCACATCTAAATCAGAGACAACCACTGCCATAAAAAATACCTAGTCAATAGTTGAGAAAGCAAAACATCGGTGACTCTACGTATACATGGATACGGTCCCTCTTCTCTCGATTGACAGACATGTCTCTAGGCTAACCTAGTTCCTCGTGTTCCATTTACACAGGAAGTTGTTTCTCGAAAGACAGCGCAATGTATTTTGCAGTGGCACACAAGAAGAAGAACAGAAAATGATTTAAAAACTATGCTTGCATAAAACAGTGACACTGTTCCACACTGATCACACTTTCAAAATCAAGACTACGGGATCACAACAAAAAACAAAATTTCGTTGTCTCTCGAGATCAATAACCCGAGAGGAATTGTTACTTAAGTCTTTGACAAGTCTATGTACAGTGTAGATATGGTCCCTCTTCAGATTGACAAAGAGTGTCCCATGTAACCAGGAAGATATCAATCAAAAGTCAACATTTGCATTTACATCCTGGTCGGCCAGCGGTGCATTGAATTAACGAAGGGTCTACATTCTGCAGTCGTTAGTGCAACAAACCCTTTTCAGTGATGCTTAGTGCTACAATTACATCGTGTCTACTTCCAATGGTGTTTGGTATGTTACATTTGGCATATACCGTATATATGCGCTTAAAGGACAAAAAACGCAACTGTTTCGTGGCATACACCTAATAGAGTTAATATAAAGAAACAATTTCCACATAATACTCAATTTTTTTACGCCAGCGGTTTACCAAAAAATATTTGTGAACACCCAGCCATCAAAATACTGTGAGCAACACCATCTTAGACGAAGAATGACGTCACGACGGTGAGACCCTCTCCACGCAGATTCCCTGCATGGGGTTTGGCTGTTGTCATGAAATGGCTGCAACTCGGCAACGCGCGTAACATGCTGATGACAGTAAATATAAAGTTGTCTATTATTGTTATCGCTGAAATCATCCTATCAACTGATGATACATGTCTACATGTCCACTTCAAAGCATTTCTCCTCAAAATGGACCGAGCAAAGTGAACTGTACTTGGACTGGAAGGATTCCAAACAGTACGCCCGCAAACGTAAATCCATTGCCTCAATACTACCGGTTGTTTCAACTATTATTGCATGCAACCGTATGCTGTAAGGCATAATAACTCTAACGTTAACCATAGATTTAACGGCATATTTAGATACACGTCTATAAGCAGCTGCTAGATGTCACGCCAACTGAACGAACTGTCGAAGACTCGAAGTTGTTGACCTTAACAACGTCGCAGGAAGCTGACCGGCTTCAGCAGAGACATAGAATGCCGCGCGCTGAATGGCCAAGCCAAGTTAACCCTTCACTGATGGCGGCGTTTAGACCATCGTGGAATTCGTTAGAATTTTAAACTTTAAAGTCACATTCTGAGTAAACCGCTGACGTTAAAAAATTGAGTACATGTGGAAATTGCTACTTTGTATAAACTCTATTAGGTATATGAAGCGAAACCGTTGCGTTTTTTTGTCCTTTAACAAGAAAATATAATTTTTCTTGAATGCTTGCATATGTATGTGGCAGTTTAAGAAACAGGCCCATGTTCAGCTTCAGCAGAATACATAATGGATGTTTCGGTCGTAACCTAAGGACGCACACCCAGCGCATCGGTAGAGTGGCATTATAGTAATGTATGACACCATAAAAAAACTACAAAAGTCTACACGGACGGCGACTACTGTTGCTAGGCTAGGCTATTAGTAAAGCTGTCAACTTGTTATTATTTAAGGTTCTTCTTCTTGCAGGGCGTTACACGTCCAACGAAGCTTAGGCATAATGTTTTTAGACAAACTATACTCTGTGAGTTAATTGTGACATTTGGTTGTGACTTAAGGATTTGAATACAAAACGTGACATTCCTTGCGATGGCAATACGCATATGTGCCGTTACACCAGGCGTAATAATGCATATACATATATATATATATATATATATATATATATATATATATATACATATATATATATATATATATATATATATATATATATATATATATATATACACATATATATATATATATATATATATATATATATATATATATATATATATATATATATATATATATATATATTGTTACGGATATTACACGTACAGTGAAACGTTTTATATATATATATATATATATATATATATATATATATATATATATATATATATATATATATATATATATATATATATATAATGTTTCATTGTTCGTGTCGTTTAACAAAGATCGTACAATATATTGTAAACTGTCTTGAGTAATGATTAGTAGCGATACGCATACATGTGTATGTATAGTGCCTGGTTTGTTAGCACCAGGCTATTATAACTAATGCTGTGCCACCTGATTCACTAACTGCGACTGTCATTGGGAAAACACGCACCCAGGCCATTTATTGTGACATCCATTCAGACTACATTACAACTGACAACAGGCAATTACGGCGCCTACGAAAGCAGTACAGACACCAGTCCGTGACTCTTTCTCGCGAGGAACACGTCAAACACAACGAGGGGGACAATACGATTACTCATTTTGACAAAAAACGTTATTTGCAAAGTAGATAGCACACGCATTCAACATAAAGCTTGAGTGCGCATGCTGTATAAGTTTATTACCAGGAAGATATCATTCAAGAGACGGCGCAAGTTCCTTATTTCGCAGTTGGTGCACGATCTTCCAGTCACACGCACATGTCCTGACTGTAGCTAGAGTTAGTACAACTAGCGTGGTACAACGAGCGTGGTTACTTCAGAATGGGGTTTGAGTTTGTGTTGCTGCTTGCCATGGTGTGTGGTAAGTGATGTTGCTTGATACGCTTTATGAAAGGTATCCCGAACTTTAAATTGGGGTATTATACTAAGTATTATAAACACATTCTGAAAACCCTCGCCAGACACCCACTGACTGGCTTCGTCGTTACGTTTTACAATACTTCATATAAAGGACTGCTCACATTCGATACCGTTTTATTATTAACTGTATTGATTATGATTTTGCTTAACTATCCAATTTACCTACTATCTATTTCACATGCGACTACTAGTGAAGTTCGGATTATCATAACAAAAAACAGTCTTGTGATATTGCCGCTTTTTCAGGTGGACAATTATTGCTCTCATCTGTATATATCTTTCAGCTACTTTCGATAAGATCGATCATAAGATTTTCTATGACGCCCCCATAAACAACAGCGGAGTCTGGTATGTCTTCTGTGTTTTTTTCTCCATATGGTTCACATCTAAACTACAGCATTAACATATCTGGGTATCCTATCCAGAACAACGTCCATTTGGAGACCCACAAGGATCCGTCCATGATTACGTTCTATATAGTTTATAATATGTAGTATATTATACTACATCCCTTAGTCGAGTCATCACTAACCGAAGCAACAATCACTACTTGTATGACCACAATGAATAATACGTATATATGGTGTATATTTCTGTAAGCAGCTAATGCAGAGTAATCTCTTTCAGCTTAAGATATCTGTCTCATTGACAGCAGACCACGTTGTACAAATATTGTCATATCCGAACGTGGCAGTTGATGCATCATCAAGGGTATGACAACTACAATAGTCATCAAACAGTGGCTGCATTACTAATTGCATGTATTTGTAAGATATGTGAAAAACTCATATCGTGCAGCTGAAGCCATGCGAACAATTGAGCCAGGTTCGCGCCGGAAAAAACACACACATACACATTATATGTTTATGTGAGCGCATATATATGTCGCCAAACGTACAACATGGTTGTTCTATAGTAACCTAACAACGTTAAATTGATATGAGAAATGCTCATACATTAATTAACTCATGTTAGTAGGGTCTTGAATCGCAGTTGCGTCACTATTTTCTGGCTAGTAAGGTTTAACGATTGATTTTAGTTGTCATGGCCTTTTTAAACAGATTTAGGACACAGGAGATCCTTCTCAAAATATCTTCCGCAAGATAGCCAAGTCAAAAATGGCCGCTAGCACCATCTCAACAAATTTACGTTTGAACAAGACAGCCAAAAACCATGTTTGAAGACACTTTTTCGGGTAACTTGTCCACGAGGATTCCGACTCTGTCATCAGTTTGATGTTACGATATAATTTTGTCCAAGAAATACAAAATGGCCGCCATCCAGTAGAGCGAAGACGTAAGTTCTTAAGGAGAAGGAAAGGTGAGGATTTGTGGTTTGCTATTTATTTTACATACTGTATAGGAAGGAGAAAAACAATACTTATAAACTATGTTCAGTGAAACAATTTTAACGTCAAAACTCAGTTTACCTAGGTATTGTTGTACTTTAAGGAAACTACCTCCATAAGGATCTCTAGCAGTAAATTGTAATTGATAAATGTATGACAAGATAGCTTAGTGTAATTCAAAATAAGCTCTTTTTAATAGCTGTAACCTGAGTAGTTATCACATGAAACCACTAGCAGCACAAATAATGTAACCTTGGAAATTATAATTATTGGCCATTTTGATTAACCAAATGAAACCATAACATAATTAAAACATATTTAGAGATAACCATTTATGCGTTCCTGTTATGCTACACATTGTAATGACATTGTAACTGATAAATCAAAGACGGCATTGAGAAATGTGATAAGTCCGAATCAGAGGGAGCATTCTGCCTCACTAGATTCTGAATCATCATGTTGAAATGAATCACCCTCCTCGTCTGTACATCATCATCTCCCTCCTCCTCACCCTCCTCCTCACTCTCTGCAGCTGGCCCTGCTGCAGTTAACTACGTCGGGAGAGCAGGGTGTATGTAGCGGACAGGACGACAGTGACCACCCACCAGGAGGTGCTTCAGGGACGAGTGGCGCATTAGACACGCCAAGTAGTTGTCGCGGAGGCAGTGTTTGCATAGGCTGTCTGGATCTAGAGGAATATGGACGAATGATTTCTCTTCTTTCTCGTCCACTTCGCGGCACGGGCCTCAGCATGAAGCTACTCTTGTTATCGCCGTAGATGACATGTCGTATGAACTCGAAGAGCTGATCTACCACCTCCTCCTCAGGGCCAAGGCTCTCCCGGCACCGCGAGATCAACCATCGGTCACAGGTTATACGCCGACTTCTTACCTTTGCCGTACAGGCCTGAGCTGCATCACAGCCGGTCATACAGTGCAGCTGCACGACACAATCTGCCATCTCGTCAACTAAAAGACCTAGACAGAAGATCGTATCCTGCTTTCTCTTGATACAAGGCAGAAGATTTTAAATTGTAATAGGGAGTTGATTCCGAGATATTGTCGCAGCCACAGAAAAAGCACGTTTGCCAATATTCAGATTAGTTTTAGGAAAAAGTTGTTTGGAAACGGTTGATCGAAGGGTCCTAGAGATTTCAGAGAAATGTAGCAGATTAACTAAGTATGCCGGCAGTTGAGCAGAAAGAGCACGATATGTAACAGTAGCCATTTTAAATGTAATTCGGCATACATCTTGAAGCCGATGTAACTGCTTATGTAGCCGTAGTGATGATGAGAAACGTGGAGCCTTTAGATAAGTATTGTTTGGCAATGTTATTCAAGAGGTGAGTTACAATAATCCAGTCGATTACTATTCAATGCAAACTTATATTGTTTTAGCAGACGATTAAGATAAATGTCGCCTGATTCGACGGAAATCACGCATATGATAGAAACATGATTTGCAAACTTGTGAAATGTACTGTTGAAAGCTAAAAATACTTTAGGAGACAACACCTATATTCCGAACGGTATATGATGGTGATGTATCGTTACCAAGTATTTTAATAGGAATGTAGTCGACAATCTTGTTTCGTTGTTGTTTTGTACCAATAGTAATTACATCAGTTTTATCGATATTAAGCTTCAATTTACTTGATTCCATCGACGAAATGATGTCAATAAGGCAGTCATTTATAGTTGACATAGATGTGTATCCGTTGGTGAAAGTGATTTGTCAATGTGGCATCGGCGTATATGCGATGATTTATGTTATGGTTAGTAATGTCTCGACTAAGTGATGTCATATATAAGCTCAAATAAATATGACCAAGAACATATCTCTGTGGAACTCCAAATGGAATATATTTGCGGAACGAGCGTGAACCAGATATGGTAATTAGTTGGTATCTATTTGACAAATACGAACTAAACCACAGAAGAGCTGTGCCAGAAATCCCAAAATACCTGTGTAAGCATTGCAAAAGAATGTCATGATCAATTGTATCAAACACAGCAGAAAGATCCAGCAAGATAAGCGCGGTCGATGTTATATTATCCATGTTGCATCATTATGTATTTTAAGAACAGCCGTTTCAACTGAGTGAAATATTTGTATGCAGATTGTAGATCAGTTGATAAGTATGAAATATGGTCATGGAGACGATTTGCTACAACCTTTTCCAATGTCTTTGACAAAATACTCAAATTAGAAATAGGACGATAGTTCCTTAGTTCATGTTTGCCAAGATGTTGTTTTTCTAATAAGAGGATTGACCAAAGATTGCTTGAAATCATCTCGAACAACGCCATCCTGCATTAACATATTAATAATAGCTGTAATAGGATGAATCAGTTGATAAATGCAACGTTTTAATAGAAATGTTGGAAAAGGGTCAAGATCACACGAATTATATGGACACTCTAGAATCATAGTACGAACTTCACTAGTAGTAGTAGGTGTCAAACATTGCAGTGTATTTCAAAAAACACGGTTGCTCAGCAACATGACAATCAACATCCTTAATGTCAAAATGTGTTCGAATGTGAGTAATCTTACCTGTGAAGTATTTTGAAAACATATTGCATAATGTATCCAATGAGGAGCAATACTTTAGGCTTGTCCCGATGCAGCTTAGAGTTAATGGACTTCCAGAATTGTCTGGGATTTTCAGAATGCGTTGATATGA
This sequence comes from Oasisia sp. SBJ-2009, assembly GCA_964017155.1. Taxonomy (NCBI): domain Eukaryota; kingdom Metazoa; phylum Annelida; class Polychaeta; order Sabellida; family Siboglinidae; genus Oasisia; species Oasisia sp. SBJ-2009. The sequence goes on from OZ024866.1 coordinate 17,055,322, forward strand.
TATTTATATAATAGTAAGATTTTGCCTTTGAAATCATATCATTGAAACTATTTAGTATAACGAGACGGGTCTAATTGGAACGCGTTCTTCGCCAAATTCGTTCAATGTATCGTCGACGACGTTTAGCCTGTAATGTTACAAATGAAAACCAAGGTGTCGGTGGCCGAACGTTTGTACATTTTGTTTGTTTTAGGGCATGTTTGTCAAGAAGGGTACTTAAAGTAACATAGTACTTATTTACTAGCTCACATAGTGTACGTTATGGGTTAATCAAGATATCAGCTTGTAAAATGTGTTCATGAAGATTGTTAATGTTTATGTTATTTATTGGTCGAAATGTTGTACATTGTTTTGACGGTTCTGACACGGATTTTGACCACAAATCGATAAATACAGTATGATGATCTGATAATGCATCAGCAACAAATACATATGTACTGATTTAGTTTAATCTGGTAATAAACACATCAAGCCAATGTCCATGAGTGTGGGTAGCGAATAAAATGTGCTGTTGTAAATCAAATGTTTGAAGAGCA
>OZ024866.1:17060857-17068357 GCA_964017155.1 Oasisia sp. SBJ-2009
TCCCAGGTAGCTTTCAATGTTCTCGATCTGGGGTTGTTGACATATATTGGTGTGTCGTTTTCCATCATCATCTTTGTCGTCGACTTTTTTACACCTTCAGACCCTGATTTTCACTTTCATCAGCTAATTCCTTTAGCATGTGTTGTAGTTCATGTGGTGCATTAGCGTATATGAGTATGTCGTCGGCGAAGCGAAGATGACTAAAAGATATTCACCGTCTATATTCAAGCCTGTGGTTTCTCAAGTCAGCCGTCGGAATGAACTTTCGAGTGTTGCCGTGAAAATCTTGGGTAATATGATATCTCCCTGTCATACTCCTCCCCTGATGTTGAACATGTTGCTTTATTTGTGTAGGTGGACTATCATCAAGCTGATGGTGTAGGTTTCTTTCCCGAGTTCTATCTATTCTGCTTGAAATTAGCATTTGTCGTTGAACACGTGGCCTGAGACCATAAATCAGGCTCCTATGACCTTCGACCGGGAACACTGTCATTTTCGGCATACATGTATGTACATGGTTATCGAAGAGATTGCTAGCAAACAGATTACGTGACGGTTAGGCCAGTTGATGAATCCAGAACATCAAAGACCAAATATACCTAATTAGGAAATATGCATGTTTTGTCATTTAGAATAGTTCATATTTATTGTATTTTTCAGATTCGTTATTACAATCTTCCCGTTGTGGGTGCAGAATTCACCGATTTTCTTTGGTCTTTTCAGCCGCCTTGTCGCGGCGGCAAACGCAGTGCGGCATTGAGTCAGGTCCTCGTTGACAAAGACTTAGTGTTGGTCTATGTTCTCTTGATACACTGGGGGGGGGGGGGGGGGGGGGCGGTAACAGGCCACTTTGGTGTCTATGATTTCGACTCCTTTTGCCGTAGGTTCCTCCCCTCCCCGGTTTCAGGAATTCGGTAGAACCTCAAGTTACTTCTTCGAAACACTCACTTTCCAGATGATTTACCCTTTCTTCAAGGACGACAATTCTTCGTTCTTTGCTCTCGAGCTGCGAAGTCAAGCTGGCGATTGTCTGCATTAAGGTGGTGTCTAGTTTATCGGGCAGCTCCTGCAGGAGCAACGAGTTTACACAGTACCTTGACACCATTTAGTAGTTCCATAAATCTTAATAGCATCACATCAGTGTTGCTGACATCACTGTCCGTGACAGCGGAAGTCTTTCTTGTTTTTGGCATGTATGGCTACTCAGTTCCCCAACGGAAAGTGCGGTCCTACGTCACGGCTGCCATCTTGCGATTTCAAATGCATGGTTGGCCTCAATCAAGAATTAGTAAACATCTTGATGATAAAATATTCACATAAAACAATCCGAAATAGATATGTTTTAAATTGCAGTAATCGTAAATTGAATGACACGATATAAATTAGTTGCGCGCAAGCGACCACACGCTCTCACCCTTGCATACACACACATACAACACACGCCCACAGACACCACCCACACACACGCACATCCAAAGTTGTTTAACTTGTATAGTTTTATCGCAGACGGTCCAAGAAACATAGTTTTGTCACCGGAACAGAAGGTCTACAAACCTGGGACGACACTACAAGTGACGGCCGACTACTACCCAACACTGGGGAGCTACAAATGGGTGGATGCTAAAACAAATACAACCTTATCTACAGGAGACTCTGTCACACTCACGGCTGGTATGGCTGGAGTAGTATTCCTCAACGTGACACTCTGCAACACTATGCCGATTCCGCCGGTTTACGACATATGCTGCGAACTGTCGCTGACATTCCGAGTTCGCTGTAAGTATTCTATACGTGTTGGTATATAATATTGTATGTATAACGATATATTCAGGATTAATACAAAGTGAAGTGACCACTTCATTAAACACGGGCACTAAAAACATTTGATTATATGTATTTGGCAAACTCAAGTATTGTCTCGACCCATGCTCGAAGGCCCAATTGTCATTTCCATACAGGGTTAGTCCATCCATTAGTATCTTGCGCAACTGATGTATTTGGATTGTTACATACATTCTTGCTTTATTATAATACAGCTGATGTAGACGATGCTGCTAGCGCTGGTTCACCTGTTATCTCCACAACTTGTTTGTCACGCCGGACTCACCCTATCACAATTAACAGAAAGCGGACAACGCCAGTGTCGCCGTCTGTTGGCAGCACACGGCGAACGACAGAGCACGTGACGGACTCACGTGAGCATCTATTGTCTTCAAGTAAATTTATGAAATGCTGTTGTTTAATAATAACAAGGGAGATTAATTTGGTTGGAGGATATGCACATTGAAACTATGGTATCAATTGTAACAAAAGTAAGTATTGAACATTGCGTAATAATTATGTTAGCTAATTATACCACTCATTCATTCATTTATCCATTCACCTAATATTAAATGCACAAGTGTTTTAAATGTCTGCTTGTTTGTTGAAGGTAATTACGCCCAATTTATCAATAAACTGGCAATGCCATGACAACGGTTTGAAGAATATTTTATCACCATTCCAGTATACACAGAGCAAGTGGTCAGATGATATGTCCTGTTCATCGTCGTTGTGTTATTTGTTTGTCAATGTAGCTACAACTCCCGTCACCCGTGTCACCAGTTCCACCCGAGGGTCCAGTTCTACCCGAGGGTCCAGTTCTACCCGAAGGTCCAGTTTTACCCGAGGGTTCAGTTCTACCAGAGGGTCCAGCTCTCTTAGTCCCATGGCCGTGAATGGCGAGTCAGTTACATCGACACCAACTGCAGCGTCCAAAATGACCACAACTCCAGCGGAGTCTAGGACAAGTAAGTTTGTCGTTCATGTTTACTTATGTGCATAAATATATACATATATATATATATATATATATATATATATATATATATATATATATATGTATATATATATATATATATATATATATATATATATATATATATATAACATTATATATGTATATATATATATAATATTATTTATGTATACATGTATGATGTATGTGTGCACATATACAACACAGTATATCTATGTATATATGTATGTATCTATTGGGTAAGGAACTTATGACCAATAACTGGCTGCCTGATTTATAGTGACAACCTCCAAACGATTCAATTAATTAAACATACATTACACGATAACACGCTAACAAATGATTACATTGGTACAATTAAACTCTTGGGGTGACCTTAGTGTTTGTATGTGTTTGTGTGTGTGTGTGTGTGTGTGTGTGTGTGTGTGTGTGTGTGTGTGTGTGTGTGTGTGTGGTTGTGTTTGTGTTTGTGTGGGTGTGGGTGTATTTGGTTAGTCCAAATGTGTATAGCTGCATAACGGCATCATGCAGGCGTATTTTTGTTTTGGAAATCTAATCTTTTCATTTAAAACCAATGCCTCTTGTCCAAATATGCTCTTCAACAACAGGCAACATCACCAAAATAGAGACGCCGCCTACAGGTCCACCTTCAACCATTTCAACCAATGAAAACGAAGAAGGTAGACGTAAGTGTTATTTTAAGTCTGTAATACACAAGATAACGACCGGAATATACGCTGAGGTTACTGTAACATGTCACTGACACAATAGTTAACATAGGACATGGAAATCACACATTTCCATCCTTCACACAGTAGTCAAATAAATTTCGATCGATCAGCGCACTCTAGATGCACACATATAATAACTACTGATAACACATATTTCATACATTAATAATTTCTCAGGTGCTGACTACAATACCATCCTGGTAATTGGCGGAACCACTGTGGTGTGCACTGCGCTGCTGGCCGTTGTGCTGTCTATTACGGTCATCGTCCTCTGTGTCGGTATGCTTCGGCTCACGACACGCGTGAGTGACTTGAAAGAACAAGGTACAAGGCAATAACAAACATTGTGTTGTGAGAACTGGCAACACACTAAAGGTTACGTGAACATAATTATACAAGCTGTAGCATGCTAACTAATGTTGCTGCCTGTCTATAGTGCCATTACCAAAATTCCATGTTAGCATTATAAATCAAGCATTGCTATTGGTGTTGACTTTACTGGTTCATCTGAAGTAATAATGATTTTAATTCCTATATAGTACACCTTTGCATATTCATTATGAATTATATATTCGTTACTTTGTTTTTACGTGAAGCGTAGAGGTAACTTCCTCACAATATATTTACATTTGACTGCATACGCACGCATGCAAGCACACATAATAATAAACAGTCACGCCTACACACACACACACACACACACACACACACACACACACACACACACACACACACACACACACACACACACACACACACAGTCACACACACCCACTCTCTGTCTCTCTCTCACACACACACACACACACACACACACACACACACACACACACACACACACACACGCACGCACACACACACACACACACGCACGCACACACACTATTATTATTATTATTATTAAGATATAATGGGGGACAACAACGTTGTTGGCTAGTCGTTAATATCAACACATTAACTTCGTTTGTTTCAGTGATAACTCTGAGAGAGCTAGGGCCGTCACAAACAGCTTCCGCCATTCATGAAGAACCTACTGGCAGGTATCAAGGCTTGGAAAAACCTGACAGCAACTACCAAGGACTGTACGCGTCAATTCCTGAAGGTGGCCAGAGTGGCTGAAAGAAGCCGTACGCCCAACTTCGTGGCGTTAGACCGACAGCAAGAAGGACACCACATTGAACACATACGACACCACTTTACAAGCACAACGTGCGGTTGTGTTTAATATGTTATGGCGTGCTTACTAAGTTCCTTTCAATTATTAAGATTATAGTAATGAGGCGAGGGGTTAAAACGTATTTGAGTCAGTGAGCTGCTTACTTAAGTTCAGAAGTGACAACGTTTTTTATTGAAGTGCTTTGCTAAAAAATACACATGGTGGAAATTCGTATTTTATACGACACGGTCTTCATGTGCCTGTGCCTGTGCCTGTGCCTGTGCCTGTGCCTGTGCCTGTGCCTGTGCCTGTGCCTGTGCCTGTGCCTGTGCCTGTGCCTGTGCCTGTGCCTGTGCCTGTGCCTGTGCCTGTGCCTGTGCCTGTGCCTGTGCCTGTGCCTGTGCCTGTGCCTGTGCCTGTGCCTGTGCCTGTGCCTGTGCCTGTGCCTGTGCCTGTGCCTGTGCCTGTGCCTGTGCCTGTGCCTGTGCCTGTGCCTGTGCCTGTGCCTGTGCCTGTGCCTGTGCCTGTGCCTGTGCCTGTGCCTGTGCCTGTGCCTGTGCCTGTGCCTGTGCCTGTGCCTGTGCCTGTGCCTGTGCCTGTGCCTGTGCCTGTGCCTGTGCCTGTGCCTGTGCCTGTGCCTGTGCCTGTGCCTGTGCCTGTGCATGTGCATGTGCATGTGCATGTGCCTGTGCATGTGCATGTGCCTGTGCATGTGCATGTGCATGTGCATGTGCCTGTGCATGTGCCTGTGCCTGTGCCTGTGCCTGTGCATGTGCCTGTGCATGTGCATGTGCATGTGCATGTGCATGTGCATGTGCATGTGCCTGTGCATGTGCATGTGCCTGTGCATGTGCATGTGCATGTGCATGTGCATGTGCATGTGCCTGTGCATGTGCATGTGCATGTGCATGTGCATGTGCATGTGCATGTGCATGTGCCTGTGCCTGTGCATGTGCATGTGCATGTGCATGTGCATGTGCATGTGCCTGTGCATGTGCCTGTGCATGTGCATGTGCCTGTGCATGTGCATGTGCATGTGCATGTGCATGTGCCTGTGCATGTGCATGTGCATGTGCATGTGCATGTGCATGTGCATGTGCATGTGCCTGTGCCTGTGCATGTGCATGTGCATGTGCATGTGCATGTGCCTGTGCATGTGCCTGTGCATGTGCATGTGCATGTGCATGTGCATGTGCATGTGCATGTGCATGTGCATGTGCCTGTGCATGTGCATGTGCATGTGCATGTGCTTGTGCATGTGCTTGTGCACCTTCTTCTGCTACTGCCTCTGCTATTGTCTTTGCTATTGCCTCTGTGTGTCTGTTTGTCTAACCGTCTGTCTCCAGATGTTATTTTTGTTTCACATTACAGTAGGTGGATGTGTTGGGTTGAAAATTAACTTTGTCGTTATTAAGTACATATAACTCAATGACTATATATTCAGGGAGCAGGATTTTAATTAACATATATTTGAGGACACATTCTTATTGACGTATGTAACCTGCTATGTGAGAAGCAGCTATCGTTGCATGTTGCAGTGATATGGGAAAACTGATCAATTTGGCATAGCGCTTTATGTTACCAATATTAACTTACCAGCGCGTTGCTAATATTACAACAACTGTCAATGTACTTGTAGTCAATATGTTCGACATTATCCATGATAAAATCATTCATTAAATACATATCGTAGTTGCGTTTTCACTCGTTTTGTGAACAGTCGGTAGGCATCTCCAATTTCCTATGTAACTGTGTATTTTTGTGCAGCTGAAGACAATCGGACGATTCGACCAGATTCATGCCAGAAAATAAAACATTGTCTTGAGCGTTAAATTGCTTCGCATGTCTACGTATTTCCACCAATAAACTACTAAGTACTTCTAGCCGCAGAGCGACCTGTGAGCCTCCCGCCAGAGTTGACACCGCGGGGTTGACATATGTCATCGCTACTCGAGTGACGCCCTGCCGGTGTGTCACACGAAATAGGTCAAGTGTGCAGAACAACCAACGCGGCATTCCACAATGGCCGCGGTATCAGCTAATATAACACGAAGCCAAAAACACAAATAACAGTACCTATAGCTATACAATAACGACCAGATAATAACATTGTGTCTACAAATAGTATTACTAAATCGTTTCAGAAAGTAAAACATCGGAGACGCTGTGCCTAACTGGATACAAACCCTATTATCTCAATCGGCTGACATTTCTATCGGCTAATCCAGTTTATTGGGTACCATTTAAACAGAAAGTTGTTTCTCGAAAGATAGCGCAATATATGTTGAAGTGGCACAAAAAAAGAAACAAATTATGATTTACAGACAATCGTTTTATGCCTGAATAAAACACTGACAATGTTCCACACGGATTACAATATCAATATCAAGACTACGGTATCACAACAAGAAACAAACCTGCATTATCTCTCGAGACGAATAAACCAAGTGAGAGACGGAGACGAATTGTTACCTATTCTTTTAACAAGTGTACTTTGCCAAGTTTACGTAACGTGTGGATATGGTCCCTCACCAAGTTGAAAAAGAGTGTCCCATTTAACCAGGAAGATATCAATTAGAATGTCAACAGTTACATTTACATCCCTGTCGGCCAGCGGTGCATTGCATATTTGCAGGGCTTATGTTCTCCAGTTGTGAGTACAATGATGCTGATTGATACAATAACATTGTGGCTACTCCCAATGATGTTTTGGACGTTGATATTGGCAAATGCCATTTATTCCGTTTACAAGAAAGCAGGCTTTTTCTAGAATGTATGTATCTTTCTGTGGTAGTTTAACAAACAGGTCCATCTTC
>OZ024866.1:17080857-17088357 GCA_964017155.1 Oasisia sp. SBJ-2009
ATCAGACGCAGTGCTGACTTCATCTCCTTATAAGAGAAAACTTGCAGAAAGACAGAAAAAAACACGTTTCGGTGAAGTTTGCCGATGTGCTACTAAATGGATATATATATATATATATATATATATATATATATATATATATACACACACACATATACATATATATATATATATATATATATATATATATATATATATATATATATATAATATGCTCCACGATTGTGTTCTATCTTCAGAGTCGGAGCCCAAATGTGAAACCAACTCGACGTCCGAATTATTTGCAATAGAAGGAGAATACCGGAAGTACAGCTGCGAGGTGGCGTATGCCGGGAAGTGGGCTCCAGTGATGATATGGAGCATTGGAGGAGAGAAAACAACTGATGTTAAAAACGAAACGAAAGGCAATACTGTGAAGTTCAGCATCGTTATTCGTATAACTAAAGCGTCGGAGATAAATTGTCACACAACATTTGTTCAGCCAAAACGTGAGACCTTAACACAGAATGCCGCAACTAACGCTCCTGGTTACAACAGACGGTACAGAATACGAGCGCCTATTATCTGCTGTATGTACCTTTTGTTTGATTTCGTGTTTTTATGTGTTTACGATAATGAAATAATGGTCTTTTAAATCAGTACGAATAAGCAAAATTGTTTACGAGTGATCACATCTGTCGTGTATTACAACATCTTGAACTCAGTATACAACTACAAAAGCTTTATTAATCTTTAGCGGTACATTCACGATGGCTGCTCGTAGCTTGCTCCTACCACTGCGCAGGCGCATTCTACTATTGTAGTTAACATTAAGGCCAAGGGGCGGGTCTAGTAACTATGACAACTGCTATATCACTATGCAAGTAGGCGGCGCTAACAACTATGGATATTTATCATCCCTCCCCCTTTAGTTCTACGCATCATTATACGCAATCATAGTAGAAACATCAGCAGTAACGGCCTAACTAAATCGTAACTGATTTAAACATCTCTATGCAAGTTTTTGAATTGTTACCGCTCATTTTACAGCTATCATAAATTGTGCATGCAAATTTGCCTCGCTACATAGCGTAAATGGAAATTAATAGAAGCTAAATGCTATCATAGCTTTCCTTGTAGAACGACAACTATAATTAAATGTTCATTCAAGTTCTACACCGGCGCAGTTCATTTCGAACATATCAGTCTGTCTGGCGGTTTCCGGTTACGCACTGGACGAGTGTTAACGGCTCCAGGATTAATGAGTTCATCTTTGTCACTGCGCACTTCGGTGTTAGTATCGACAGTTCGTTTCTCCTCTGGTCGTTTTTCCTCGGTTGGTGCCGTGCGGTTTGTTGGTCGCTGAGGTAGCAGAACGGGTTGCTGCAGGTGGCGCCACTGATCAGGCTCCGTTCCCTCAGTCTCCGCAGGTAGACGTTTACGCAAATGGTCGCAGCGCCGTCTCCACACACGTCCGTCAGCCAGTCTCACGGTGTATGACACTGGCCCTGTTTTCTCTTCCAGTAGCCCTGGCTGCCACTTTGGGGTACCCGCGAAGTTCATCGCCCATACAGCGTCGCCAGCATAGAACGTGTAGTCCGTACTTGACATGTGACTGTCACATTCTTTGCCTTGCTTTCGCAACACTATATCTTTGATGTCCGGCTGGACTAGATGCATGCGGGTTCTGGGTTTACGTCCCATTAGTAGCTCTGCTGGCGCCTGGCCCGTTGTTGTCTGGGGAGTAACACGGTAATGCAGCAGAAAACGGTACAGCCGCGTCTCCATATCTCTGCCTTCCGTTTTGCGCAGTCCGGCCTTGACCGTCTGAACTGCGCGTTCCGCCGCTCCATTGCTGGCTGGTCTGAATGGCGCTGATGTAACGTGTTGTATGCCATTCAGTCGACAGAATTCTTCAAATTCACTGCTCTTGAAGCATGTCGCATTGTCACTGACCAAAACGCTAGGCAGACCATGGGTGGCGAACGTCTGCCTCAGCTTCGTGATTGTCGCGCTGGAAGTGGCTGCGTTCATGATATGCGCATCGATGTATTTACTGTGCGCATCTACTATGACAAGCACCATTTTTCCGTCCATAGGTCCAGCATAGTCTACATGTATTCTATGCCACGGCTGTCCTGACCACCCCCATGGGTGCAGTTGGGCTGTATGAGGCGCATTCCTCTGATGCTGGCATACCTCACACGCACGAACCTTGGCCAAGATCTCGTCGTTAATGCCTGGCCACCACACGAAGCTACGTGCGACCGCTTTCATGCGCACGATTCCTGGGTGGCACTCGTGCAGCTCGGAGAGTATAGCCTCTCTCCCTGGAGTAGGGATTATCACTCGCGATCCCCACATTAGGCACCCTGCTTGCACCGACAACTCTTCCTTCCGCCGGAAGTACACCGCATACTCCTCGCCCGGTGAATCTGGCCATCCTTGCTGGACGAATCTTACGACAGCCGACAGGAGTGGATCTCTGCGTGTCCACGTTGCCACTTGAGCTGCGGTCACAGGCGATTTCTCCAGCGTGGTCATTGACAACACCACCTCAGCCGGTACCGGTACTTCTGTTGGAGCCTCGTCCACAGGTAGTCTGCTAAGTCCGTCTGCGTTAGCAATCTTGCGCCCAGGCCGGAAGCACAAGTGGTATTGATAGTTGGCCAGGGTTAGTGCCCATCTTTGAATACGAGCACTCGCCATTGCTGAAATTGCTCGGTCTTCTCCTAGCAGTCCCAACAACGGACGATGATCTGTGATAACGCTGAAAACTCTGCCGTACACATATTTATGGAATTTGGTCACTCCATAAATTAATGCGAGCCCTTCGCGTTCCAGCTGTGCGTAATTTTTCTCCGCTTTCGACAGCGACCTTGACGCATATGCTATCGGTCGGTCAGTACCGTCTGGCATCCTGTGAGAAAGCACGGCGCCTATTCCGTAGGCGGATGAGTCGCACGTGAGTAGGAGAGGCATCGACGGGTTGTAGTGAACAAGTACCTTTGTTGACTGAAGCAGCCTCTTTGACTCTTCAAACGCGGCTTGCTGAGCTGGGCCCCAGGACCAGGCGACGTCCTTCTGTAGGAGATGATGTAGAGGGGCCAACTTAGCACTGAGATTGTGGAGGAACTTGTGGTAATAGCATACCATGCCTAGGTAGCTTTTCAGCTCACTCCGGTCTCGTGGCACTGGTGCGTCAGCAATCACGCGCACCTTCTCGTTGGTAGGATGAATTCCTTCCGCATCTAAGCGATGACCCAGGTAGATGCAGGAAGGTTGCAGAAAGTCACATTTGTCGAGCTTCAGCCTCAGACCTGCTGTCTGTAATCGCCCCAGCACTGTGATCAGGTTGGCCCGCGATTCCTCCTCTGTGCGTCCCGGGCATACGATGTCATCTAGATAGACAGCTGTCATCGGAATCCCTTGTAGCAGTTGCTCCATGAGTCGCTGGAAGATTCCAGGGCTTGCAGACACACCTTGACACAGTCTGGTGTAACAGAACAAACCTCTCGAAGTAGTCACAGTTGTCAGCTTCTGCGACTCTTCAGACAGCAAGATTTGTTCATATGCATTTCTCAGGTCGATTCGAGAATACAGCTTGTCGCCTGCTAATTTGGCGTACAAGTCCTCAATGTTAGGAATTGGATGCTTGTCTGCCAACACGACTTTGTTGACAGTCAGTTTGTAGTCGCCACATATCCTGATCCTGCCATTTGCACGCAGAGCGGGAACTATTGGCGCAGCGTAGTCAGAGAACTCGACTGGTTTAATTACACCGTCCTCCAACAGCCTGTCGAGTTCAGCGTCAACCTTCTCCCGCAACGCATAGGGTACGGGCCTCGCTTTGAAGCAGCGCACAGTTGCATCCTTTGTAACATGCAACTTAGCCTCGACCCCACGCAGTGTCCCAATTTCATCTTTGAAGAGCTCCGGGAACTGACGGGCGAAGTCTTCCTGGTCTAAGTGATGCACCCTAGACCAGTTCAAGTGGAGTAGTTCCAGCCAGTCACGGCCTAGCAGACAGGGACCATTGCCTGGTACCACAAGTAACGGTAGCTCACGTGCTTGGTCGTCATGTTTCACCTCTACCATTACCCTGCCTGTAGGATGGAGACATGCACCCGAATACATCCTCAGTTTTGGTAGACCATCTTTGCTCAGCACTAGATTCCTGTGGCCTCTCCGTATCAGTGAGAATTGTTTTTCACTGATTACGGTAGATGCCGCTTCAGTGTCGACCTCCATAGTTGTATTCACACCGTTTAATTCCACGTCGCATACATATGGTTTCACACACCCCACACCCTTCGCATCGGTGCGATACAGCGAAGCGTTATATGAATCTGAATCGGCGGGCGTTTCATTGGCGCCAACAGCTTCTGTTCTCACGAAGTTGTTCCTGGAACGGCCCGACGGATTTTTCCGGCACACTGAGCTGAAGTGGTTGCGCCCATGACAGCTAAAACACTCAGCCCCCCAAGCCTTGCAGCTAGTTTCTCTCCGTCCCTGGTGATGGCCTCCGCAGCCAGGGCAAACCTTGTTGTTGCGGTTTTTACCCGTCTCGACACGCTCCTTGGGTTTTACTTTAGCTTTAGCTGAGTGTGCACTGTAGGTTTTGCGGAAGTGTTGCTGTAACTTGTTGCACGCTGCCTGCTCCGGATAACGCGAGCCGCTTTGGATGCTGGTCTGTGAACGTGGCTGTTCGCGACCCAACGACATCGCCCTAGCTTGCATTTCGGTCGCTTCTAGTGTCCTCCCAAACTTCAGTAATTTGTCCAGAGTCACATCAGGTTCTGCCAAGCCTTTATCCCTGACTTTGGACAAGGTACAACGCTGTACAATTTGACTTTTGATTTCCCTGTCCGCGTCATGGAATTCACAACTCTTTGCGAGGTGCCTCAAACGTGCGTGATATTTATCTATGTTTTCGCCACTCTCTTGTGATGCTTGGCGGAACATAAATATTTCGTATTCTACGTTTCTCTTCGGGGCAAAATGTTCGTTTAATTTGGTTTTCAGTGCGGCATAGGTGAGTTCTTCGTCCGTCAGTGCGTCAGCGACATCGAAGACGTACTCACCAGCGACGTGTAGAAGCAGACACTTCTTTCGTGCATCGTGGGTGATACCTTTAGCAACCACATAGTTGTCAAATCGCTTTAAATATCGCTCCCACCGACTGGCTGCCGTTTCCGCGGGGTCGGGGTCGAACGGGGGTAATGCCTGCAGCTCCATCTTGACAGTTCACACACAGCCGGACTTGCACAGCGTCCCGGAACTAGGGGTCACTTGTAGCGGCGACACGTCGCTGGTCGCCTGTACGCCGGTGACGGTAACCCTTTCCCGTTGACCTAGATGCACGCCGTAGGGGCTAGACGCTCGACGGAAGGGTGCTTGACCTTACGTGGCCGGATGGCGATCGGCGCGACGGAAGGGTGGATGACCTACGTGTCCTGATGCCGATGCTCGCCGTTCCCTTCCCGCAGGCTAGCCGAATCCGCTTCGCCTTCACTGCATGACAGCACGAATTCGTGGCGCTACCGGTCTCGCTGCTTGTCCTGTGTGCTCTTCGGTGGGTCTAGATCCTCGTCGCCATTTAATGTCGTGTATTACAACATCTTGAACTCAGTATACAACTACAAAAGCTTTATTAATCTTTAGCGGTACATTCACGATGGCTGCTCGTAGCTTGCTCCTACCACTGCGCAGGCGCATTCTACTATTGTAGTTAACATTAAGGCCAAGGGGCGGGTCTAGTAACTATGACAACTGCTATATCACTATGCAAGTAGGCGGCGCTAACAACTATGGATATATGTCAACATCAATAATATATTATTGCCATTTCAAGACGTCAGTAATTAAAATTGTATATGTGTTCCTGCTTGTTTGATTATAATGTGTGCTTGCTAATGCGGGCGTGCATCTGTGTGTATTTTCAAGGGCGTAGCCTCAGGTCAGATTGTGTGTGTGTGTGTGTGTGTGTGTATGCGTGTGTATGTGTGTGAGTGAAGGCACGCTAATGCGTGTTTGTTTATATGTGAGTAGTATAGTATGTGGTTATCATCGTATGCTGCCGCGGCGCGGTGGAATTCCACCGGTGGAAGGTGGAAGTCACCATGTTAAAAGATAGGAAAAAAGGTCAAAGGTCAAAATGTTGTTCCGGTGGAAAATGAGGAAACAATTTTTTTTTAATTACGTCAAAATGGCGTTAGGTGTCATGTAGTGCACCACATGACCCCTAACGCCATTTTGACGTAATTAAAAAAAAATTGACGCACGAATTTGGACAACACTAGTTCGTGACTTGTCCGCAAGGGGGCGCCACTAGTACACGATATATCCGCCGGGTTGCGCCACTAGTTCATGACCTATCCGCCAGGGGTGCCATTTGACCTTTGACCTTGACACGTGACCTTTGACCTTTAACCTTCCACCGGGGCGGGTGGAATTGGGGCTATTCCACCAAATTTGCTCCAGATATTTTTTTCCTCATTTTCCACCGGAGCAAAATGTTGACCTTTGAACTGTTTTCCAATCTTTTAACATGGTGACTTCCACCTTCCACCGGTGGAATTCCACCGCGCCGCGCGAGCATACGATTATAACCACATACTATGCTACTTATGTGTGTATGTGCATTTTGCATACAGATGTGTGTCCGTGCGTGTATGCTACAGCATAGTGTATCTGTGTCTGTTTTGCTAGTCATCGCAGTACTATCATGCAACAGAAGTATTACATTAATGAAATATTCCGTTGCGTTAATACGTATTTGATATTTTCTATCCAACCTCGTTGGGTTGTGTCCGTGTGACTCAGACATGAATTTTTGTGTGCGTTCGGCTGTAGAGCGCCATGGTAACACATACACACAGACACACAGACACACAGACACACAGACACACATACACACATACACACAGACACACAGACACACAGACACACAGACACACAGACACACAGACACACAGACACACAGACACACAGACACACAGACACACAGACACACAGACACACAGACACACATACACACAGACACACAGACACACAGACACACAGACAGACAGACACACAGACACACAGACACACAGACACACAGACACACAGACACACAGACACACAGACACACAGACACACAGACACACAGACACACAGACACACAGACACACAGACACACAGACACACAGACACACAGACACACAGACACACAGACACACAGACACACAGACACACAGACACACAGACACACAGACACACAGACACACAGACAGACACACACACACACACACACACACACACACACACACACACACACACACACACACACAGACAGACAGACAGACAGACAGACACAAACACACAAACACACAAACACACAAACACACAAACACACAAACACACAAACACACAAACACACAAACACACAAACACACAAACACACAAACACACAAACACACAAACACACAAACACACAAACACACAAACACACAAACACTCCCTCACTCACACACTCAC
>OZ024866.1:17090857-17103357 GCA_964017155.1 Oasisia sp. SBJ-2009
TTCTAAGAATATATCACACTATATGGCGATCTTCACGATACCTGATATTTATTCGTGCCAATATTACATCATAATGTCGCTGCATCGTGCAGCGTCAAACTAAATCGTGAAGGTAACTTAATCGCGCTTTTTTGGAGTTCAACAATTTAATACGAAAGATGTACAAGTTATTTCTTAATATTATTGGTATTTATATTTCACACAATAAGTATGTTTTAGATGCTGACTACAATACCGCCCTGATTGTTGGCGGCACCATTCTCGTGTGCACTGCGCTGGTGGCCGTTGTGTCGTTTGTAATGGTCATCGTCCTCTTTGTCAGTGTACGCCGTTTTAGGGCAGGCATGGATGATTTGAAAGGACAAGGTATAAAGCAATCATAAACAGTGTTTTGTGAAAACTGGCAACACACTAAAGTTTGCATCAACATAATTATGCGAGTTGTATCATGGTAAATAATGTCGCTGCCTGTAATCGACCACATTATAGTGCATCTACCTAAATTCCATGTTAATGTTATGAATTTAATATCACGCATTGCTGTCGGTGTTGACTTTACTGGTTCCACGGAAAGAAGGATGTTTTTAGTTCATTTAATGATATCAATATGCATGTGTTATTGTTGTGTGCGTACTGACTAAACTAATCAGTTGTATATGGGATAATCCTTCAAATAATAATTTGGTGCCTATTTATGTCCTATTTTCTTTGTTTTTACGTGAACTGCAGAGGTAATTTCCTAACAATTGACTCCATAAGCACGCATCTATGCACCCGTGCAAGTACAATAGCAAACATTCACACTTTCACACAAACTCACACACACACGCACGCACACACACACACGCACGCACGCACGCACGCACACACACACACAATTATTTAAATATAATCGGGGGCAACAATTTTGTTGAATAATCGTTAATGTCAACACAGTATCTTATGCATTAACTTCGTTTGTTCCAGTAACAAATATGAGAGAGCAAATGACGTCACAATCTGCTTCGTCCATTCGCGAACAACCTACTAGCAGCTATGAAGGCTTGCACAAACCTGACAGCAACTACCAAGGACTGTACGCGTCAATTCCTGCAGGTGGCCAGAGTGGCTGAAACATGACGTATGTCCAACTTCGTGGTGTTAGACGGACAGCAAGAAGGACAGCTCATTGAACACTTACGACACCACTTTATAAGTGCAACGTGCGGTTGTGTTTAACTTGTTATGGCGTGCTTACTAAGTTCCTTTCAATTACTAAGATTATACTAGTGAAACAATGGGTTAAAGGTAGTCTGCTGCCTAAGTTGAGAAGTGATAATATTTTTATTAAATAGTTTGCTATAAAATACACGTGGCGGTAATTCATATTTAGACTATACGGTCTCCATCTCTCTGACTGCGCCTGCGCCTGCGCCTGCGCCTGCGCCTGCGCCTGCGCCTGCGCCTGCGCCTGCGCCTGCGCCTGCGCCTGCGCCTGCGCCTGCGCCTGCGCCTGCGCCTGCGCCTGCGCCTGCGCCTGCGCCTGCGCCTGCGCCTGCGCCTGCGCCTGCGCCTGCGCCTGCGCCTGCGCCTGCGCCTGCGCCTGCGCCTGCGCCTGCGCCTGCGCCTGCGCCTGCGCCTGCGCCTGCGCCTGCGCCTGCGCCTGCGCCTGCGCCTGCGCCTGCGCCTGCGCCTGCGCCTGCGCCTGCGCCTGCGCCTTCGCCTGCGCCTGGGCCTGCGCCTGCGCCTGCGCCTGCGCCTGCGCCTGCGCCTGCGCCTGCGCCTGCGCCTGCGCCTGCGCCTGCGCCTGCGCCTGCGCCTGCGCCTGCGCCTGCGCCTGCGCCTGCGCCTGCGCCTGCGCCTGCGCCTGCGCCTGCGCCTGCGCCTGCGCCTGCGCCTGCGCCTGCGCTAGCGCCTCCGCAACTTCTTCTGCTACTGTCTCTGCTATTGTCTCTGCTGTTGTCTCTGCTAGTGCCTTTGTCTGTCTGCCTGTCTGTCATAAACACAGGTAGAAAAGCAGGTGACGGACGGCGACCACTGGTAATGTGGAAAGGGGCTGCATTCACATAAGAATTGTGAGGCTGTCAGGCGCTATACATATATCTGTGATGTTTTTAAATATACGATTCCTAGTCAGTATTTAATGAGACGGAAATCATTGTAAACGTGTGGTATCAAACTCATCCTGGCCAGCGTTATCATTATACCCCAGTTTTGTGTACAATTAGCACGACCGCACTACATATTGTATACTATCTTGATGAATGACGAGTAGCGATGTATGTACTTGTGTGTAGTAGTTGTGCAGTTCTTCTCGTGTTTATCAAGCGCCAGACTATTATACCAATTAGTATCACACCTGTATTACATGCCGATTGCGACTGACATTCGCAAAACAAGCACGCAGGCCGATGAAAAACAGCCACGAGAGCTAGAACGGATTCAGAAGCGGATACTCAACTACAGGCCACATAATAGGGGAAATCGCTATATGCAAAGAATAGTGCTGCCACAAAGCGTATGTTCGCTTCCAACTAGCGTAGCGGCATCTGTTGACTACTATACAAACTATTTTGAATGCAATCCTTCGCGCTGGTTGAAACAGTCGGTAGTAATCCTTATCTTTGATTCCATGCAAAATTGTTTGTTTGACGATCCATCTAAGTTTGCTACGTAACAACCTGTCATATTTCAACTGAAGATGTAGTATTTGTATAAGGGTGTTTCAGCGTATAATATCGAATATAAAATAAAATAAAATATCATATAAAATCACAGTTTGATTACCCCGTGCCTATTCCGGGCAAAGTGGGATATACTAATGCGGGCAAAATGTGGTCATCCCATTTTTCCCAGACATGATACCTGTTTAATATCAGTGAATAATGGTTACACACCATAGGATATTCATGCACGTTGATTATTTTAGATGTGACCTTTGTTAAAGATCCATAGCACACTGAACTATTTAATGTTCACTGGTTTGCAACAGTCATGCATGTCATACCGTCTTGTTTGTGTATTTTTCATTGAAAAAAAAACATAACATTGCAACTAACTTTGACAGTATGCCTGTTTCTGTAGATCTCTTAATTTAACTAGTAGCTCACTAAGTTACATAAAGATGTGGGGTCTATGCATTACATAAGTATACATCAATAGTAATCCGACCAAGGTACGGGAGTCAATTTCACAATAAAGTATGACATTTTGCTTATACGACCTTACCATATCGCATATCTTGGCTATTCTTATTGTAGTTTACTAGTTCTAATATATCAGTTACTTAAAATAACTATTATGAATCTTGGAATTGGGACAACGTCACATTAGCAAATGCCACAACTAAATATGCGTCCCATATTTCCCGGATCAAAATCCCATTTTACCCGCATGTACCTAATAGAAAAATACACCAATATATTGAACAACAGTCGAACTACACAAAGAAAGCAACAAGATCAACATCAGTAGAACACGGCAACACTCGAAAGCATATTCCGAGGACTGAATTGAAAATAAAAGAGGTTTGAGGATAATTTGGATAGCAATGCAACACCAGAGACAATAGCCAAGACCATGATCATCCAAGAAGAATCACGGACAACCCAAGCACCGCGACATCTTCAAGGGTAACAATGGAACCTGCTTCAAGAGACAATTTTACAACGCATGCGTACTTCCAACAATGACATGTATACGGCGGGGAAACATGGACACTCATCAGGCAGGCAAATGACAAGCTAGCAGCCGCACTAGCAAAGATTGTAAGAAATATGTTAAACACCACGTGTATTATTTTGAAAATGTTCTTCGTGTTTGACTTGGATCTCCGCCCTTTTTCAACACCTTGTTTGCTGGCTTATCACTCATCTGTACCCTACTTTTTTGTTCTGGATTGAATACCAAAGCTACACACACGCATATTTAATGAATTGTTATTGCTAAGCTGAACTTATCTGTTAAATGTTCGTGTAACGTCTTGCAAATGTTCTCCACGGTTGGTTTGAGTCTCCATCTGCTTCAGCTGAAGTCGATGTCGTGCTTTTGCAGACACACAGCACTGCACTAGCCCTGTTGTTACTGCGCGGTGTTTATGACGTCACTATGTCACGTGACGGGTCCGACTGAACAACATTCTTTGACTTTGCCTGTACTGTAATACAACTATTTTTGGAAGATACGTGACCATGATTTGATGATCACGGAGCCACGGTATATTTAAAATAATTGTTCGCACATGGACATCTTTGACTACTCAGTGCAACATTTCGATTTGTTTTCTTATTTACTACTGCATTGGGAAATTCATTTGATCGAAGACGCGAATAGAATTAACCATAGGCTGTACGTACGCATAACTTCGTTTATGTAGGAAATAAGGTCCTGGTCAATGATACCCATGTTTGAAATGTTACTAATTATATCGTGCTTTCGTACTCATCAATCCCCGTCAAATGTCCTGTAAATGGTATATTTATACCATATATATATATAATGGGCAATGATTGCTGCAGCTTTTTATCTCCTCCTTAACGTTTATATACTAAGCATGCGTTCGCGAAGTTTCGGTAAAGATATTAAGTTAACAAATTAAACTATACACACAATTAATAAATAGAAAGTGAACACATTTTCTTTATGTGATGCATCGAGTGATTTATGGGGTGATATATGGGTAGGTAAACTTACATCGACATGTTTTACGTTTCGTTTATTTTATGGATGATTCCAGATTGTCGGTGTATTTCAGTGTCCTCAATAACTTGTTGCCTGTAATTTAGCGAAAATCAATAAAACGGACATTCTACTTTCATGCGTTGTCATAGTTGGAGGGAAAACCAACAATCAAGTAAACAAGAAAAATAAGAAGTGACGACAGTTTTGGTTGCCTGAAGGCCAATCATGAGCTCTACCCAGATTTGCTTATTTGACTTTTCAAACAATAACTATTCCAAGCTTTGTTAGATGGCGATAAAATGCTGACACCTCGCGGCGCCTGAATAATGATAGTTGAAACTCCTCCTGCTTGCACTGTGTCTCCGCCCTCATGCGTTATATCGCTCGTTATTCCTTGAGGTTATTTTATCAGTGTCAGTGACATGTACATAATTTTGTTTTGAATACAGGAATTCACACTCATTGCTTATGCGTCTTCAAACTGGAGCGGGTGTTTGTGCCGTTCTCTCGGTTAGTTCGACTTAGTCTCGCCTAAACGACTGTCGCTCAGCTACGTAACTTCGCCGAGACGATTCGAGGGGCTAAAAAGTGCTGCCACCTCACGGAGCATGGGTAATCGAGGCTGGTTCGGCTCAGTTAACTTCCACACTTCGTGTAGAGGTCTGCCAGGGGCTAGTTTTGCATGACAAACTGAGCTTGCTGGCGAGGATAGTTATAATCAAGCCCCATATCATAAAGTCTAGCGATTCTGATGTCAGACCTAAAGCAAAATATGAGCTATGTTCATTATGTAAATTACTAATTAAATCGCTAGGAAATTTTATTTTATTTGACCGATCTTTTTAATGTTGACTCGAACATTGTTAACATCTTTTTCGTATGTTCACGCACCTGTTGACGACCCACCGCGGCGTTACACCGAGATAACACCTTCATCTAGTCCTTAGGTTTTATGACGTCGTTGATCTCAAGATCGGCACCAAGTAATTAGTTACTTTTAGGATAGTAATACCGGCCGCCCACATGATTAGCAAGTACGGTTTGTTTTGCGTAACAAAACATTCGCGCTAATTCGTTAATTACTCGATAAAGGTTGCATAACCATCCTGGTCAACAAACAGAACCCCGCAATATACCGGTACATTAGGGCCAGCTTATGCCGTTTGAATAATCAGCCCCACCAGTCGGCGCCACTTGACACATCTGACCGCAAGCGTCATCTCAACATCCGCGCAGCTGTTGCCCAGTTCTAACCAGTTCGTCATTTAGTACAGTTATCCTAGTCTGGTCTGAAGTATCTGTCAGTGGCCAGCTGAGCAGAGTCGTTCTCTGGTAAATGTAACAAGTGGCCGAAATAGTGAACCCAGCGATTCGACGCAAGTGTCGGCGTTGGTTCGAATCCAATCCAGCCTGATCAACTGTCTCAGTCAAACCTCGTGTACTCGTGTAGGTCAGATCAGGCTGAAAGATTGGTGCAGAGTCGAGGAAAAATAAACGCAAAACCGCCGCCACCGCCACCACCACCGACACCGCCACCGACACCGACACCGCCACCGCCACCGCCACCGCCACCGCCACCGCCACCGCCACCACCACCAACAACAACATCAACAACAACAATACCACCTTCTTCAGAACGTGCTAGCGAAATGGATAATATCACAGCATTAACAAGACTTTGAGTCCATTATCACACAAACTCCTTGCTACAACACAAATGTGCACCGAACAACACGGTTGTCAAACTGTGTATAGGCCAGATGCCTGTGGCAGTGATGGTTATCGATGTCACTGGGTGTTCACGTGGTGAGCACGCACGGTGTTCAATAGAGTTCGCGTACACCGGCATCCGGTATGGAAAATTTCGCCATAAGATATAAGCGCTTATTTATAAAACTTGGTGAATCTTGTCATGACGTTACCATGTAGGCGTCGGATCCGGTTGACTGAATACGTTGTATATGTTTTATTTATATAAACGTCTGATATGCCGCGTCGTGTGAATGTTACGTACTCTCACTCACTCACTCACTCACTCACTCACTCACTCACTCACTCACTCACTCACTCACTCACTCACTCACTCACTCACTCACTCACTCACTCACTCACTCACTCACTCACTCACTCACTCACTCACTCACTCAGTCACTCAGTCACTCAGTCACTCAGTCACTCAGTCACTCAGTCACTCAGTCACTCAGTCACTCAGTCACTCAGTCACTCAGTCACTCAGTCACTCAGTCACTCAGTCACTCAGTCACTCAGTCACTCAGTCACTCAGTCACTCAGTCACTCAGTCACTCAGTCACTCAGTCACTCAGTCACTCAGTCACTCAGTCACTCAGTCACTCAGTCACTCAGTCACTCAGTCACTCAGTCACTCGCTCACTCGCTCACTCGCTCACTCGCTCACTCGCTCACTCGCTCACTCGCTCACTCGCTCACTCGCTCACTCGCTCACTCGCTCACTCGCTCACTCGCTCACTCGCTCACTCGCTCACTCGCTCACTCGCTCACTCGCTCACTCGCTCACTCGCTCACTCGCTCACTCACATCGCTCACTCAGTAATGCACGCATGCACATACGCGCACGTTCTCACGCATGCTCACACACACACACGCGCGCGCCGCACACTACGGGTTTGTTGGATACTGAATAATACATTGGAATATGAATGTATTCTGCTGTAGCAAGAATTGGCTTCAAAATTGTTAACTCTGCTGGAAACTGGACATGTGATACACAAACTTACACCGTTGAAGAAAATACAATACTTATGATATTTTGCAATGGGGTGAGGTTTTTAGCCGTTATTTTTATACCATGTTTGTATGCTAAAACGATTTTTTTATAATTGTCTACGTACTTCTTTGTTATCAACAAAAGGTAATGTCGCCCAGATTAGTTCAAAAGTTGTTTGTCAGCAATAGGGCCCGTAAGTGAGTCACGATACATGGCGAGATTCCGCGCGATTGGAGCTGATTTGGGGACTGGTCATTAGAATAATATTCGATGGATGACAGTTGTAACTTCCGACTGATGAATATTAGGAAAATCAGGACATAAATATATTGTGTTATACCTTTCTTATCTTAAATGTTCGATTTAATATTGAGTTTACCACACTATCATAGACATGGCGATTTATGTAGTGCAGATAATAGACACTCACGTGTTTTTTTACGGGTTTTGCATTTTACATAGCTGTACGTTGTGGTTTCGATAAGCACTTATATCTGACAAGTTGTCTAAATGCACATAATCATAACACATGAACACGTTTGCCTCAAACAGGTTGTACTGCGCGAAAAATGGCACTTGTCAGTATTAGTCAAGATCGCCAAACACAAGTACAAGCCCGCGTTGCCTTGGCAACCATCATAAAAATCGATTAAAATTCATAATGCGTAAAGAGCAACGAATACGCATGTTAGTTTGATCAATTACGCACGCCTGCATTTATTGTGTATTTTGTCGCCTTTAGTCGCGCTATTGTGTTGTTCCTCTCGACGGTGTTGTGGTTGAGTATCACAGCTTTAACCTTTCACACAGGTTCGTTCAGGCGTGGACGTATAGTTAGCTGGGTGAGGTGCTAGTATGGGATTTGGACGTCAGCGGTATTATTGCAATTACATATCATATGACATATGCCGGGTAAAAACCGAGAACTTGTGTACCGGTGTGAGGTATTACGGGTACATGTACACCCACGTCTGGTGATCGCTAACAGCAAGTCAAACCGATTGGACATTATGTTGGCTGATATCTTGTGGCGTCAGTTATTTGGATACAACACAATACGGTGACGAGAGGCGGGGGTCGGCAGCGAGGATGGGGCGGCGGCGGGGGTGGGGGCGCGGGTGGGGGAGGGGCGGCGGGGATGGGGGATACCAATTCCTTTAAGCCACAATTCGGATATAGTTAAAATTACATCGCTTCATCGAGATGTTAGTGTTGATAAATATGAAGGAACAATAGAGGGTTTGATGTTAGGAAGATAAGAGACTTCAATTCCACAATTCGCCGATTGACTCTACTATTAGTTCAAATTACATGAACATAAGTTAAGGGTGTTTCCCCGTAAGAGAGTTAGCATTGTTTGTTTGGAGAGTAACCAGGTTTCTAGGTCACTCGTCTACGGACGGTCGCTGGTGGCGACTATTTTTATTTAAAGCTGTTTATACGTGGCCCACGGTGTCACGCATGAGTGATTTCTTATTCAGATAAGTGCAATCGTTTGCGCTGTGCTATTTACACACATGGCAGGCGTTATAATACAATAGTAAGGGCAGGGTATAACTTGGCGTTGACTTAAAATTGTGTACAGACATGTACGTAAACAGGGGCGTAGCTAGGCATAGGAAGAACTAATTAATGATAGCAATCTTAATTCTATCCTCGGGGTTTGGTGCTCCAAAATATTGTGTAGCATGTGTGACGATCCTTTCAGTTGACGCGTAGTGCATTTTAAGTCACAATATATCATAGGTAAATAGAACAGGCTAAGGAATACATTTTTGCTGCGTGAACCATGCTGAAAAGACTGAGGACTTGAACGGTTAATATACCATATTATACATAACATATGTTTGAATGTCCAACACATTGATTGTATGCTATAAAATAAGCTATGTACTCACTATAGTAATTAAAGAAAGTTGCAACAGTTACAGCCTTTTACTAATAAGCCAAGATAAATACGGTAAATTGTACATGTGTTGTATCTAAAAGTTAAAACAAGTAAAAGCTGATATGTTTAAAGAATTCTGTATTGTCTTCAACATCGGTCCAGTTACTAAACCCGCTTTCATTACGGGCTAAATAATAGGGCTAGAGAGGTATAGACATCACCATCAGTAGCATGACAGCGGGGTTGATTTATTGAATCGTCGAGTGTGTCTAATATTTCTGAAATATTCACCATTTCCCATAATGGTTTCCAGTGATACACATTGTTTTGTAGTTCACGCAGATTTCCATGCATGTCGTCTTTATACAGCTGGGCTGTTCTTTCTGGTGTCAGATGCATCAGTTGTTTCGGTGTGATGTAGGCCTACTGAGCCACGTAGCGAGGTTGAGCCATTAATGCGTGAATGGTTGGTACATCACTCTCTTCTTGTACTGCCAATGCGGTAGCAGCGGGAACATTTTCGCGGTGTCTTTGTTTTCCAGCACGGCTTGCTCGGTTGAACTACGAATTTCGCTGCCACTTCCATAGCGCTTTCATATAATATTATAGAAATGTTGTCAGAGGAAGTAGACTTTGGAGTATATACATGCTCAATCGTTACCAATATGATTTTGAAGTCAAACCTTTGGATTGACAACATGTAGCTCCATGCTTTGCCATTCCCACCAGCCTCCAGATATTCCAGAGCAGACACTGCAGCTGTGAAGGCAGACCTGAATATGTACAGTGCGTTGGCACGTCTAGCCCATGTCATCTCACAGAGCGACGCTAGTTTGATTTTGTTGTTCATGCCAGTTTTAACTTCTAATTCTTTAATCCTTAGCCCATGGACGTCAACACATTGATAAATTGTTTCTAGTGAATTGGTATTTACCCGGCTGCTGCATTGCCAAAATTGCCTCCAGGCGGAGGCATCTATTTGTCCTGTGCACACGGGTCTGGAAACTGAGTACAGCTGTACAATGTTGTCAAAATGTTGACAAAATGTTACAAGTGCATGATGACATTTTCGTTGCCAAAGGCTATGAACATATCTGGGCATCATCTAGCCACCGTTTGAAGTGGGCATTTTGTGGTTGCCTTAGTGATGTGGAAGCACGTGCGTACGTGCGTACAGCTAGCTACTCCCCTGGTAAATTAATAAAATAAATAAATAGATTATATGAGTACTGTCGTACTCTTTATTGTGAACAACTTTAATTTCGAGTGTTTTAAATCTGATCGCAAGATTTAGGTACATGACACTAGTTTTTGATAGCTTGATTTCCTGTTAAAATGGCAGCCATGTTTAAAGATGTCGTCAAAAAAAGTTAATAAGCTTCGCTCCTGAAACGTCCATCACCCATTTTCGGACACCGCAGACATTTGTGTAACTAAAAATCATACAGACAATTACTCCCTCAATTTGATGATAAAATCTTGACGTGCTCATTTAACTATTGAACCGTGCAATACGTTCTGGTGGCAAAGTGTACACGACGTTCACCTCTCCTCGATACCGCACCCTACAGGATAGGCCTACGTCGAATGAGTGGACACATATCCGGTGAAAAGTCGGTCAGATTGACAATATCGATAGACACTGGTGCGGCGACTTTCACCAACAACTTGTAGCCTGTGAGCGACGAGATTACGGTGATTGTGTTCTCAGCCAACCACAGCGCTCTCTCTCCTGCAAGGGACGTCCCCTTGAAGCGGTACTGGCAAACACGATATTTAGTTTAGCTGAAAAACTTCCTCTTACACGCCGGGCCTGGGCGTCTCAACCGGTGTACAGGTGGACATCTCTATTGGGATGGAGCATATGTGAAGGGGGAGCAGTTGGGTGTATTAACGGTGTGAGCAGTTGGGTGTATCAAATGGATGAAGCTGTATATTTCAAGGGGATGAGCAGTTGGCTGTATAAAGGGAGTGTACAGTTGGACGACTCAAAATGGTGGAGTTGTATATTTAAAGAAGGTGAGCAGTTGGGTGTATGGAGGGGTGTGGAAGTGGACGTCTCAAACGGTTGCAGTTGGACGTTTCAAGCGGGTATGCTGGACGTATCAAGGGCATGTGCATTTGCACATCCCGGTGGGATATGCAGGTTAACCTTTTCAAATAATGAGAGTTGATATCTTAAATACTATACTTGCATAATTGCATTGTCTCCATCTCTATGATCATTTACTTTTGACGACTAACCCACTACTCGATCTGATATACGTCTTGAAGTGCAATCTGTTAGACACTTCTAGCGGCCAAAGTGACCGCGACACGGTCCATTAACGACAAACCTTTTTGGGACAGTCTGTTTGACCCAGGCTGTCATGGCTGACTGCTGAATGAGGTTGATTGTGTATATAAAATAACAGAACTCCTGAACTACAGGTTTATTTATAATCCTAATAATATGTTAAAATTAGAATTCAACCGCTGCAGCTGACAAAATGTATGCGCGCGCGCGCGCGCACCCGCGTGTGTGTGTGTACCTTTTTCTGGAATGTTTGTCTTTTCATTTAAAACCGATGCATCTTGTCCTAATATGCTCTTCAACAACAGGCAACTTCACCAAAACAGAGATGCCGCCTACATGTCCACCTTCAACGATTACAACCAAAGAAAACGAAGATGGTAGACGTAAGTGTTATTTTACTTCTATAATACACAAAACATCGACCGGTATATACGCTGAGGTGTCTGTAACATGTCACTGACACAAGCTGTTAACACAGGACATGGAAATCACACATCCTCAACACTATTGTTATCATTCCTATAGTTCACACAGTAGTCAATTAAATCTCGCGCTTAATTAGCGCTCCTTGAACACACACATATAATATGCGCTGATAACACCAAAGTACTAAAATTATAGGTCGAACAGAAATGCTTAGCAATATCAATAAAACCAGTACATTACTAATATATTCATAAGAACAAAAAAGCCTATTTATCGATCAAACTGAGGGTCCCATGATTGGAGATAACACTAATAAAAATCTATCAGAACAATAAAGTTTGCGTGAACATAATTATGGAAGCTGTAGTATGCTAAAATATGTTGCAGACTATGATTGGCCGTGCTAATTACTATAGTGCCATAAAAAAAAGTTCATGTTATCGTTATAAATCAGGCATTGCTATTGATATTGACTTTGCTGATTC
>OZ024866.1:17108357-17128357 GCA_964017155.1 Oasisia sp. SBJ-2009
GCTTAGTACTATTTAATTTGTTATTCTACCAGATCCACAATTGTTGTGGTGTTTTACAACTGAAGTCCGTCCTTCAAGTTCACAGATTAAAAACAGACCATGCAAAGTGGTTGAAAGAATAGGAAAAACAACAACAAAACAGAGCTGCCAACATTACTAACAACAAGATTAGTAGAAAAGATAGAAAGGTAGAAAAGTAGTAATGTTAAGATAGTCAACTAACTAACTATACGGTGTCAATAGTAATAACAATAAATAATTAAATGAGACAAGCTACAACAAAATAGCAGGGGTGTCATAGTAACAGGTTTCCTAAAAATGACCACAGTTTCCCTTTCATGTCCCCCTAAACAGAGTTAGTTTGGTAATTTTATGTATTATTGTCGGTCAATTTACATATGACTGTAATGTTTTAAAACCTTTAGTTTCCTAAATTAATGGCAGTGGAACATAAATATAATCTATATATTGTATAGCCAGTGGAAAGAGGCTCCGGATCCTGTTTTCTGTCGGTTGGTACAGTTGTACGCTACACAGAAAATAACCATACTTGCTACTTCACAATGACAGTTGTAGCCAGCATGTCCCCAACTCGATTAACGTTGCTCACATCAGTGTCAACCACCGAACTGGCCAGTGTTTGTGTTCTATATAATCCGGGTCACAGTCCTTCCCCTAATTACTAAGCTGGAGGTTACAGCCTATCCCACTGGATCATTATTCACATTGCCAAGGAACCACAGTGACAACTATTTAGATCCCTATCTCAACATAGTGAACCAACTCAAAACATTCAACAGCTGGCCCTGCTGGCCTACTCCAGAAATTCATCATTAACTAGGCCTAGGGCTAGGGCCACAACGACACATATCCAAGTTACAAATTTCGTCTTAGCAGATTTTTTTTAAACATTTATTACGTTGCTCAACAGTTCTATTCTATATATCCTGCCAGTGAGTACATCACTTTCTGCCTGGCAAGTGGCAGTCAGTGGTCCACAGCGGCTTCAGTGCATCGGGCCAGCTTGTCACTCTAGTGTTTAGGGGAAAGATTAATTATCTAACTCTGTGACAGTAAGACATTCTACTTTCCAAACCCTGTGCACTGGAAAGTAAAATCTTCCTCCATTGTCTCTGCCCATGACTTTGTGCATCCGGACAAAGCAAAATATACAAAGCTGTGACAATGGTCACACACCAAGTGCAACCTTGCCTTCATTTGCCGCTTGCAAGGGGCCACATTATGATTACCCAGGTACTCAAAATGTACTCAGTCGGTATACCAACTTAGTCTTTAGAAAAACTGCTTAATGTGGACAGTAACTGCAGCTGACTTTATGTTACACAAAACTGACAAATTTTGTCTTCACTGGTACCGTCCCTAGCGGATACGTTGGACACTACCTACATAAACAAACTAGGGTTTCTACTAAAAAGCTTGCTTATTTTTTATAAGAATGCTACCTGATCAAAGTATTATCTTACGTATGTAGCTGTTATGCTTGTTACTTTATATGTTATATATTCTATCTAGTAATCATATTTGCTAAAACAAACTTGTCGAAGGCTAGATTACCCTATTATCACCCAATATACTAATCTGCTCAAAAATACTTTTAACAAACAAACCTTTACCAAAACGTTTTGAATAATCTTCATATAAGTATAATCCGGTATGGTGAATACTTTGCTAATCTTATAGTTAACTGGCCTATGTTATTATGGCCTTTTATAACAGTTTTTCCACCTGATATCGAATCGATGTGTATGTCTTCGCAATGTGATTCTACATCACTTCCGGTACAAAGAAGTCAGATCAAACAATTTTTATTTGTGTTTTAGAACAATTTAAAAACGCCGAGTCGAAAGAACTCGCCTCCGCGGTTCCGGTGCATATAGCTCGCGACATATTTGCGGCGGTGACATCGCGTTGTTATCTTCGACTCGACGTGTTTAATTTGTTCTACAACACAAATTAAAATTGTTTAATCTGACTTCTTTGTACCGGAAGTGATGTAAAATCACATTGCGAACACGAACACGTACACATCGATATAAGGTGAAAAAACGGTTTTAAAAGACAGTAATAATTTAGGCCAGTTAAAGGACAAAAAAGTTAACTGTTTCGTGGCATACACCTAATAGAGTTAATATAAAGTAACAATTTCCACATATACTCAATTGTTTTACGCCAGCGGTTTACCAGAAAAATATTTTTGAACACCCAGCCATCCAAATACTATGCGCTACGCCATCTTAGACGAAGAATGACGTCACGACGGTGATCGGGGCGCTCTCCACGTAGATTCCCTGCATGGGGTTTGGCTGTTGTCATGAAATGGCTGCAACTTGGCAACGCGCGTAACATGCTGATGACGGTAAATATAAAGTTGTCTATTATTGTTATCGCTGAAATCATCCCATCAACTGATGATACATGTCTACATCAAAGCATTTCTCCTCAAAATGGACCGAGCAAAGTGAACTGTACTTGGACTGGAGGGATTCCAAACAGTACGCCCGCAAATCACCAATGTGAATCCATTGCTTCAATACTACCGGTTTCAACTATTATTGCAACCGTATGCCGAACACGAAGGCATAATTATTAAAGTTTACCATAGATTTAACCACAGATTTAGATATACGTCTATAAGCAGCTGCTAGATGTCACGCCAACTGAACGAACTGTCGAAGACTCGAAGTTGTTGACCTTTAACAACGTAGCAGGAAGCTGACCGAGATATAGAATGCCGCGCGCTGAAAGGCCAAGTCAAGTTAACCCTTCACCTATGGCGGCGTCTAGACCATCGTGGATTTCGTCAGAATATTAGACTTTAAAGTCACATTCTGAGTAAACCGCTGACGTTAAAATATTGAGTATATGCGGAAATTGTTACTTTGTATAAACTCTATTAGGTGTATGACACGAAACCGTAACCTTTTTTGTCATTTAAGTAAAAATTACAGAATACTTTATCTGTTAAATATTAAAAGTTTTGCTACTTAAATCTTGTTTACAAACTTGTCGAAGGCTAAATTGCCCTATTATGATCCACTATTCTAATCTGCTCAGAAATACTGTTAACAGACAAACGTTTAACCAAACTATTATCCAATATATGTCTAGTACTACTTTATGAATAATCTTCACATAAGAATAAAGCTTATCAGTCAATATTTCCTCTTGTTTTTCAACGTTTATGCACCACCAATTTTAAACATCTACATCCGCCAATGTTCCCGCCAATGGATTGCAGGATGATCATCCTCAGCACTGCCATAAACTGCAGCGCCATCCTCAGTATGGCAGTCACATACTTGCTGGCAACACGCCTCTGTATCAGTGACCTCACAGGGGGAACTTTCGCCCAAACATAACTTATCTCGTCCACGCCGAAGGTGACGCGTGGCTGAATCAGCTGCGGTGCTGCCTTCATCTCCTTATTAAAGGAAATTTGCAGAAAGAGAAAAAACACATTTGGTGATATTTGCCGACGTATTACGAAATGGATGGATATATATATATATATATATATATATATATATATATATATATATATATATATATATATATATATATATATATAATAGTACGTCGACAAATGTCACCAAACGGATATATATATATATATTTATATAATATATATATATCCATTTAGTAGTATGGACGTACTACTAAATGTTCCATAGAGTTTCGTGGTCCGTTTGTTGACAGACATATTTTAAAATATTCTTTGCCATCGTATATCTTGGATTTATGTACTACAATTGTGTTCTATTTTCAGCGTCGGATCTAAAATGTGAAACCAACTCGACGTCCGAATTATTTGTAATAGAAGGAGAATACCGGAAGTATAGCTGCGAGCAGAAGTACGCCGGGAATGGCGCTCTAGTGATGACATGGAGCATTGGAGGAGAGAAGACGACAGATGTTAAAAACGAAACAAAAGGCAATACTGTGAAGTTCAGCATCGTTATTCATATACATTCTTCCGCTAAGGCGTCGACAATAACTTGTGAAACAAAATATGTTCCGCCAAAACGTGACTCATTCCCAAAGAATGCCGCAACTAACGTTCCTAGATACAGTAGAGGGTATTGGATACGAGCGCCTACTTTTTGCTGTAAGTATCTTTTATTTAATTTCGTGTTGACGTGATTACGATAGTGAACTAATAATCTTTTGAATCGGTACAAATAAGCAAAGTTGTTAACGAGGAATTACACATTTAATGTATTATTGCCATTTTAAGACGTCAACAATTAAAAATGATATGTATGTGCCTGCTTGTTTGATTATATGTGTGCTTGCTAATGCTTGCATGTATATGTGCGTATGTTTGTGTGTGTGTGTGTGTGTGTGTGTGTGTGTGTGTGTGTGTGTGTGTGTGTGTGTGTGTGTGTGTGTGGCGTGCAGTGTGTGTGTGTATATGTGCAGGCGTATGCGTTTGGGTGCGGGAATGTGCGCGTGCGTGTGTGTTACTACATAATGTATCCGTGTATGTTTTGCTAGTAATCGCCGTACTATCATGCGACAGAAGTATTAAAGTAATGAAATATACCGTTGCGTTAATATGTCTTTGATAGTTTATGTTCACCCTCGTTGGGTGGTGTGTTCGTGTGACTCAGACACGAATTGTTGTGTGCATTCGGCTGTAGAGCGCCATGGAAACCAGATTAGTAAAGTTATGTAAGAATTTGAAAACATCTTGATGATAACAAATAGCTACATAATTTATAATTAATTATCAATCCGAAATAAATAAATGTTCAAATCGTAGATTGCGTAACACAAGGCAAAGTAGTTATGCCTATGTGCACTGTCGCTCTCAGTATCATTCTCTCTCTCTCTCTCTCTCTCTCTCTCTCTCTCTCTCTCTCTCTCTCTCTCTCTCTGTCTCTGTCTCTCTGTCTCTCTCTCGCTAGGTCTCTCTCGCTAGCTTTCTCTCGCTCTCTCTTTCTCTCTCACTCTCTCAAGCACACACACACACACACACACACAAATATATATATATATATATACACATATATATATATATACACATTTATATATATATATATATATAAATATATAAATATATATACATATATATATATATATATATATATATATATATATATATGTGTGTGTGTGTGTGTGTGTGTGTGTGTGTGTGTGTGTGTGTGTGTTTTTGACGTCGTATAATATATGTATATGTATATGTATATGTATATGTATATGTATATATATATATATATATATATATATATATATATATACGCACGCATGCACATGTGCACTCGCAAATGACACTTGTTTTTACTAACTGGTTAAGTGTTATCGCAGACGGACCAAGAAACATAACTTTGTCACCGGAACAGGAGGCCTACAAACCTGGGACAACACTGCAAGTGACGGCCGACTGCTTTCCACCACTGGGGAGCTACAAGTGGGTGGATACTAAACCTAACACAACCTTATCCACAGGAGACTCGGTCACACTCACGGCTGGTATGGCTGGAGTAGTATTCCTCAACGTGACACTCTGCAACACTATGCCGATTCCCCCGGTATACGACATTTGCTGTGAACTGTCGCTGACATTCCGTGTTCGCTGTAAGTATTGTATGCGTGCTGATATATAATATTATATAACCTATATATATGTATGACGATATTTTGACGTGACGATTTCATTTAGCACAGGCACTAACGAAGTTAAGACTATATTTGGCAAAGTAAAAACTTGACAGATCCAACCACAAGTATTACCTTTGCTCTTTCATACATTGATTCTACCTATCTATATCTATAACATTAATATTTGTATTGTAACCCTTCCTATATTTGAATGCAAGTAATTATTATTAACAATTATTAAAAACATGCTAAACTTGTGATCGTTTTTAAACAGGGTTAGTCCATACATTATTATTTGGTGCGAGTAAGTTTCGTCTTTGGATTGTTACAATGTACTGTTGCTTCTTCTTGATTCAGCTGATGTAGACGAAGCTGCTGTCGCTGGCTCTCCTGTCACCTCCATGACTTGCGTGTCACATGAAACCCGCCGTATCCCAATTGGCAGAAAGACGACAACGCCAGTGTCGCCGTCTGTTAGCACTACACGGCAAACGACAGAGCACAGGACGAACACACGTGAGGACTTACATCTTCAAATACATATATTAAATACTATGGTTTAACATTAACAAGGCGTTGTTAGTTTTGCCGGAGGATATGCAAGGTGAAATTATGGCATGAATTAAAACAGTAGTAATTATGGCATTAATAAAACTGTATTATTATTATTATTCTTTTTTCAATATGTACGGAATCAAATATTTTATAATAAAGATACTAATTGATTACATAATTGAACCATTTATTGACTGATGTAATATTAAACACACAGGTGTTTACACTAAATGTCTGCTCATTTCTTGAACTTTTTTACGCGCGATTTATTATCGAGAAAATGGCAATGCCTTGACAACATTTTGACGAATTTGATTCTAGCCAGTCTCGCATACAGATAACACTTTGCCAGATGATATCACCTATGTCCTTATGTCCTGGTCATCGTCGTTGTTGTATTTGTTTGCCAATATAGCTACAACTCCCGTCACCCGTGTCGCCAGTTCCCCTAGTTCTACCCGAAAGGACAGTTCCACCCGACGGTCCAGCTCTCTTAGACCCACTGGCGAGTCGGTTACATCAACACCAACAGCATCGTCAAAAATGACCACGACACAAGCGGAGACTAAGATAAGTCAGTTCTTATTTCATGGTTACTTACGTTGGTTTACATACTCCCGATAACGTACAAGTATTTTTATAACACATACATAACACGATAATGCGGAAACAAATGCTTACATTGATACAATGGGAGACTAAAGGTTCAAGAAGTTATCAGCCAGATGGCAGGTCAGATGCATAAGCATTTTACGCAGTGAAATACTAAATCTGACAAACGCTAATCGACCAATAGCTACGAAAAATGAAGATAACTTACAAAACTAAATACAGGTTTCTGCTTACCTGATCTATTGTTGAACGACCGTCAAGTTGAAAAAAGTAGGATTTGACAACTGTCTACCAAAACTGTTCACATCTGCCTATGGTTTACATCCAGGCGCGAGAGAGCAGAAACACCTAACATAACGAATCCGACATAGCTGATTCCTGTGGCAAACCGCCGTTGTGTATCCTACCGCGCAGTAGTTATTTGGTTTGTCATGTGGGAACCCTTTCCTCCGCTGCTTCATCTCAGAGTAGTTGGCATTAAGCGTTAACGTCACCGACTCGCAATTTCAATTTTCATAACTGAAACACAATTTCGGAAATTGAGTATAGTAGTATACATCTAAGTAACATAATAACATGAATTGTCCTTTAGCGTATATGGCTATATGGCTTGATATGTACAGGTCGTGAATATAAGTATATATATATATATATATATATATATATATATATATATATATATATATATATATCCATATATATATATATATATATCCATATATAAATATATAGTATGTTAGTCCCAATGTGTGTAGCTACATAACGAAAGTAGATAGGGCCACCTTTTTCTGGAAATCTAACACCGGTATTTCGTGTCCAAATAGGTTCATCAACAACAGACGTCAGCACTGCAGAGATGCCGCCTTCAGGTCCTTCAACAACTGCAGCGAAAGAACAAGTTGGTGGTGAAAGTAAGTGTGGTTTGACTTCTATAATGCATTGTACATCGACCGGAACATACGCTGTGCTGACGCTGATGTGTTATTAACACAAACTGAAATCACGTGCATCCGGCACATACGACACACTCTGAATGGGTCTTTTTATTTGGCCAATAGAATTGATGAATGTAAATTCTCAACACATCCTCAACACTAGTGTTATCATTTTTATCCTTCACACAGCAAGCAAATAATTCAGGCGTGGTCACCGCACACTGGACTCAGACATATGACCACTGCTAATAAAAACAACGTATTCTAATACTATTGGTCGAGCCGAAAGGCTTAGCAACATCAACGAAACAAGTACATCACTGATACACTGCTAGGAACCAAGTAAGCCTATTAACCGATCAATCACAGACAGCAATGGGGTCCGTAAGTGGGTCACGATACATGGCGAGACTCCGCGCGATTGGAGCTGATTTGGGGACTTGCCATTAGAATAATATTCGATGGATGACAGTTGTAACTTCGGACTGATGAATATTAGGAAAATCAGGACATAAATATCTTGTGTTATACCTTTCGTATCTTAAATGTCCGATTTAATATTGAGTTTACCACACTATCGTAGACATAGCGATTTATGTAGTGCAGATAATAGACACTCCCCACGAATCTAAGACGTATGTGGTTTGTTACGGGTTTTGCATTTTACATTACGTTGTGGTTTCGATAAGCACTTACATCTGACAAGTTGCCTAAATGCACATAATCATAACACATATATACGTTTGCCCCAAACAGGTTGTACTGCGCTAAAAATGGCACTTTTCATTATTAGTCAAGATCGCCAAACACAAGTAAAAGCCGGCGATGCCATGGCAACCACCATAACAATCTATTAAAATTCATGATTTCCGTGAGCATTGTCACTGGCAAAGTGTTCCACTGCTTCTGCTTGTAATAATCCCTCGGAGAGTCTAACTGAAATAGTTAGACTGGAACAGTCCGATTATTACAACCAAAAACAAAACGAAGTCCTATACGTTAACATAGAGAATATGGACTTCCTGCCCCCAATTGTCCCCAGCCTCGTTTTCGCGCGCGAGACTTACAGGCCCTATATTAAAAATACTTCTAAGAATATATCACAGTATACGACGTTCTGCACGATATCTTATATTTAATCGTGCCAATATTATATAACCTCGTTGCATCGAGCAGAGTCGAGAGAAATCGTGACGGTGAATAAATCGCGCTTGTTTTGAAGTTCAACAATTTAATGCGAAAAATGCACAGGTTATTTCTTAATGTTATTGATATTGATATTTCATACACTAATTATGTTTCAGATGCTGACTACAATACCGTCCTGATTATTGGCGGCACCATTGTGTTGTGCACTGCGCTGCTGGCCGTTGTGTTGTCTATTACGGTCATCGTCCTCCGTGTCAGTGTACGGCGTCTCAAGGCAGGCGTGGATGATTTGAAAGGAGAAGGTATAAGACAACAATAAACAGTGTTTTGTGAAAACAGGAAACACACTTAAGTTTGCGTCAACGTAATTATACAAGTTGTATTATACTAAGTAATGTCGCTGCCTGTGATAGACCACACTATAATGCAATTACCTCAATTCCATGTTAATGTTATGAATTTAATATCACGCATTGCAATCAGTGTTGACTCTCCTAGTTCCTCTGAATTAAGGATGCTTTTAGCTCCTATATAATACACTAATGCATATATATATGCATGGTTTTGTTGTCTGCGTACTGACTAAACTAATCAATTGTACAGGGGCGAATGCTTCAAATAATAATTTGGTGCTGATTTATGTCCTCATTACTTTGTTTTTACGTGAACTGCAGAGGTAATTTCCTAACTATATATTTCACAGTTGACACCTTATGCACGCATCTATGCACGCTTGCAAGTAAAATAGCAAATATTCACACTTACACCCAAACACACTTACACAAACTCATATATACACAAACACGTACACATTCGTACACAAACACGTACACACTCGCACACAAACACAAACACAAACACAAACACAGTCACTCACTCACACACACACACACACACACACACACACACACACACACACACACACACACACACACACACGCGCGCGCGCGCGCGCGCGCACACACGCACACACACACACACACACACAAACACACACACACACACACACACAAAAACACAAGCACACACAAACATACACACACACACACACACAAGCACACGCACGCACGCACGCACGCACGCACACACAAACACACACACACACACACACACACACACACACACACACACACACTATTATTTAAATATAATCGGTGAAACAATGTTATTGACTAATCGTTAATGTCAACATGGTATCTTATGCATCGTTTGTTCCAGTAACAAATCTGAGAGAGCTAATGACGTCACAGACCGCTTCGTCCATTCACGAACAACCTACTAGCAGCTATGAAGGCTTGCACAAACCTGACAGCAACTACCAAGGACTGTACGCGTCAATTCCTGCAGGTGGCCAGAGTGGCTGAAACATGACGTATGTCCAACTTCGTGGTGTTAGACCGACAGCAAGAAGGACAGCTCATTGAACACCTACGACACCACTTTACAAGTGCAACGTGCGGTTGTGTTTAACTTGTTATGGCGTGCTTACTAAGTTCCTTTCAATTATTAAGATTATACTAGTGAAACAATGGGTTAAACCCAGTCTGCTGCCCAAGTTGAGAAGTGTTAATATTTTAAATTAAATAGTTTGCTATCTTGTACACGTGGTGGTAGTTCATATTTATACTACACTGTCTCCATCTCTGCGCCTGCGCCTGCGCCTGCGCCTGCGCCTGCGCCTGCGCCTGCGCCTGCGCCTGCGCCTGCGCCTGCGCCTGCGCCTGCGCCTGCGCCTGCGCCTGCGCCTGCGCCTGCGCCTGCGCCTGCGCCTGCGCCTGCGCCTGCGCCTGCGCCTGCGGCTGCGCCTGCGCCTGCGCCTGCGCCTGCGCCTGCGCCTGCGCCTGCGCCTGCGCCTGCGCCTGCGCCTGCGCCTGCGCCTGCGCCTGCGCCTGCGCCTGCGCCTGCGCCTGCCTCTGCCTCAGAAACTTCTTCTGCTACTGCCTCTTCTATTGTCGCTGCTAGTGCCTTTGTCTGTCTGTCTTTCTCTGTCTCACTTTGTTTTTGTTTCATATTGCAGTAGGTGGTTGAGTTGGCTTGAACTTTACATATTGTTATTATGTTATTAGTATGTATTTTTAGTATCATTATTTTAGGAACAATCATTGTAAAGCGCCCCAGAACAATTATTTGGATGGGGCGCTATATAAGAAATAAACTATTATTATTATTATATACCTACAATTGGATGTCTATATGTTAAGGGTGTAAGGTTTCAATTAATATGTCTTTGAGTCACATATGTATTGATATAAGTAGCCTGCTCTGTATAATTGATGATTTTACGTAAGACACACAAGACGATACTGTGAAAAACAGCAAGATTTCCCATATACAAGTATTGGATTATTTCGCATAATTTATTACATCCTACATATGTTGCAGTGATATGGGAAAATTGTTCAGTTGACATAGCGCGTTGTATTACCAACATTAACTTGTCATCGCGATACTAATATTAAAACAACTGTCAATGCACTTTATCTTGTAGGTTATCTTTTTGACATTAATCACAATAAAATCGGTCATTAAATACATATCGTAGTGGTATTTTCACTCGTGATGTTGATAGCCGGATGGTATCGCCAGTTGTATATGCAACGAAGTATTGTCCGTTCAACCCACTTGGCCCCCTGGGTATATATACGTGTTTTACAAGAACATTATTTGTTAACTAGAGTGTATGCATCTTTCTGTAGTGGTTTAGCAAACAGGCCCATGTTCAGCTTCAGCTGACTACATGATGGATGGGTCTGCCGTAAACTAATGACAGACACCCCAGCGCGTCTGTAAAGTGGCACTAAAGTAATATGTGACACCATAAATAGGTATTAATAGGCAACAATTATTAACGTACGACGACCACTATTAGTAAACTGACGGACGGCGACCATAAACGGATGTAGAAAAGCAGGTGACAGACGGCGACCACTGGTACTGTGGAAAGGGGTTGCATTCACATAAAAACTGAAATAGCTTATAATATGACAGTCAACTTGTTATTGTAAAAGGTATAATAAAGGTTGAACACAGAAACATAACCATCGTTTCAATCATCAATATATATATATATATATATATATATATATATATATATATATATATATATATATATATATATATATATATATAGTATTTAGTATTTAATGAGACGGAAACCATTGTAAACGTGTGGTATCAAACTCATCCTGGCCAGTGTCGTCATTATATCCCAGTTTTGTGTACAATGAACGTATTACATTATTGTGTACTATCTTGATGAATGACAAGCAGCGATGTATGTACTTGTGTGTACTAGTTGTGCAGTTCTTCTTGTGTTTTGGAAGCGCCAGGCTATTATATCTACTAATATTACACCTGTATTACATACCGATTGCAACTGACATTGGCCGACGAAAAATAGCCACAAGAGCTAGCTGGATGCAAAAGCGAATACTCAACTCCAGGCCACATAATAGGGGAAATCGCTATATGCAAAGAATAGTGCTGCCACAAAGCCTACTTTCGCTTGCAACTAGCGTAGCGGCACATGCTGACTACTATGCAAACCAATTGTTATACAATTCTTCGCGCGGATTGAAACAGTCTTTTGTAATCCTTAGGTTTGTAACCCTTGCTAAATTGTTTGTTTGACGATCCAGCTAAGTTTGCTATGTAGCAACTTGTCATTATTATAAATAAGAAGTGACGACAGTTTTGGGTGCCTGAAAGCCAATCGTGACCTCTACCCAAATATTTGCTTATCTGACTTCAAACAATAACCATTCCAAGCTTTGTTAGATGGCGATAAAATGTTGTTACTTCGCGGCGCCTGAATAATGATAGTTGAAACCCTTCCTGCTCGCACCCTTCACTGTGTCTCCACCCTCATACGCTATATCGCTCAAGGCGAGGTTATTCCTTGAGGTTGTGTTATCATTGTCAGTGACATGTAGATAATGTTGTTTTAAGGCGATTCTAATAACAAATCGTGCTGCCACCTGTTGGGAAACTGCACTGATGTCACCTGGCGTACTTTTACGGTACTATAACTCACGCATATTTCCCTATACAACTTGACAGAGCTGAGATGACAGCCATTGTTTATATATATATATATATATATATATATATATATATATATATATATATATATATATATATATATATATAAACACTTGACAAACGT
Organism: Oasisia sp. SBJ-2009; assembly: GCA_964017155.1. Classification (NCBI taxonomy): domain Eukaryota; kingdom Metazoa; phylum Annelida; class Polychaeta; order Sabellida; family Siboglinidae; genus Oasisia; species Oasisia sp. SBJ-2009. The sequence goes on from OZ024866.1 coordinate 17,121,396, forward strand.
GTGGACGTTAACAATCTAATGTATAAGGGTATCGCCGTCAACTCGGTTCGCTTTGGTGTTGCAAATAACGCCTGGCTGAATATTGCGAACATTTTCAATTTAGCAGGCCTGCACTGTACCTTCAGCATATGTAATGTAATCGTATGAATATATATTAGATGAAACAGCAAAACGTAGGAGCGGACATCCACCTTTTAATCAAGGTAAACACATATAAACATTACCTTAGACTAAGGCTTAGTCCATGCTTAATCAGAGATAATAGCTCAGGCTTAGTCTTAGACTAACTCGTCGATATTTATAGCGGAACATATTACACTACAACACCGGACATGCTACATTCACGCAGACGTGTAGCATGTGTTTAATTATATTTACCTTTTTTTTCATTATTTATGTTCTTGTGCATGGATGTAACGCAAGTAAGTTGGTAATCGAGAAGGTAACAGTGACGGCAAAATGTGTGAAACTCATATTTTTGAACTATATTTGTCTTTGAAATCGTGTAGACAGTTAGTGTAATACTCGTAGACTAATTCACTAAAACTAAAGAAAGGTTTGACGGCAATGAAAGTAACATGTTTTCCAGGTCAAGAAAGACTGTCAGTGACAGTGACAGTGTGAGTGTCTTGTTTTCGCGAAACATCTCCATTTCTTGTCTCGCCAAAAACATGTCCAAAACTATCGTGTTCTAACGCTTTAACCACGTATAAGTTAATATTTACGGGCCCTACCCCTGGGTCTGGGCCGGTATTATTGAAGACAGTTATATCATACGTAAATGTCATAATGATTTTCGGAAATAGGGCGGATTCAGACCTTGTCCTAGCTGCTTGCTGCTTACAATTCAATTCAACTCTCGATGGTATATCAATAAAGAAAAAAGTTTCCTAGAACTAACCACTAAGGAGTGATCAGTATATACATATAAACAAGCTGTTACATGTTACATCTGTTGACAGATTGAATACTGCATAACATGTACAGCTTTCATACTGATCTAACATTTTGTTTTAACTGCGTTTGAACTTGTTTGATGACAAAATACTTCCTTATTATTAATATTCTGATTTACATTATTCATAACTTCTAGGCAGTATCTATTTAGACCATGTATCATCACTAATATGGATCCGAAACATCACTGCATTTTATGAGTAAATAATATGATTGTTTCTCAACTACAAAATAGTAAAACACCATTACTAGTATGGCTTGTATTGCTTGACAAGTGGAATATAAATTACTTATGATGTATTATATACAACAAACAATATGTATGCTTTTAGAGAGAATATGGACTGGAATGACTGCTACATCTTGAAAGTTTTAATATGCAGAATACAACTGGACTTGCTGCAGCACCAATATGACAGTTTAGCTACAGAACATTTGCACAGCCTGTGCTGCACCATGTGGCTGTGCAACACTGACACCAACATGTTATTACATCCACTATGTTCCATTGATTCTATCCACTGCAATAGTATATGTGGATGCGGCACATTTCTTCACTTTGAAAGGTTCTTAGAAACACACTAAAATCAGAACATGCTATGCATACTAGGAAGACCAGTATAAATCCACAGTGCATCTATCATTACACCAGAGACTCCTTGGATACTGATATAGCAATGTTTAGCAAATATTAAACAATAGCTCTCTATGTTTTTCTGACATTTCCATTGTGCAGTAAAGTCAATCTTGGTATAAATGTGTTTATCCCTATCAATGGTGTTCATTGATTTCTAATAACACCTAGAATTAGTGTAATATGACAGTGGTTTTAATATTCATCAGTTTCATGAAATATTAATAATAAAACACTTTTAGGATGCCCATTAATAATATGTAAAATAATGATAAACAAATATCTTACGTGGTATTCTAAAATAAACTGGTAAAAGCAGTATGATAATAATCTTATTTCTATTAATCTTATTTGTGTTGAACTGTAAGACATCAGGGCAAAATAAATATTGGTGTCAAATATATTTTTGAAACCATAAGATAATTGTTTATTCCTATATGATGACTACTGTTTGTATTACATTGAAATATCGCACAATAATTCATTATGATGCTCATTTCAATTCAAAAGCCAACTTTGTAAACACGCTCTGAATACATGGACACCTAGATCGTGCGTCATTCCAGCTAACTGCCTGCAGTGAAGTCACATCTCGGCATAGCGACAACACGACATCATTGTACATATATTCTAAAATGACGAGTTGCACCGCCTACAATGTGACACTTTGTAATTCATACATTTGTGTGTGTTTTAGTTTTTGGCTTGATGAATATGAAAACATATAGTAGGATATAATAAATGTGAATTCATGTATTAGGTGTTTGCATTTCCGACAAACAGTAACATGTTCTGAAATGGCATAACTCTAGCCAATTGCATAGCCTTTCGTATGACAGTAACCACTTATTAATTTGTATTATTACAACATCGCAACATTTCTCGGAAAACGAGTTTTTAACGCTTTTTTATCAGTTTGCTAGATTTAACCACATATATATGGTTAAATATGTCTATGAGTAGGTTTACGTCTCCTTTAAATTGACATCCATGTTTAACTATGGCGTCAAAGAGGTATTGATATGTCCTTCACCCGTTGGTGGACACCTCAGATATCGACGTAACTGAATATCATAATGGCAGTTTTAGTCATTGAATTTGAGAACCAACCTCAATATTTGCAGCAACGACTCATACACGACATTTATTTATCTTACAGACAACAATCTGTGCGTAGTAGGAGCCATTTGTCTGAAGAATAGCACGTTTTGCGGATGTGAATGCGCGGCTGGACACGTCGAACTGAACTGCACATGTAACTAACTTTGTATTACATATTGCATAGATTAAAGTAGCTTTACACTTCTACACTATTTCGTATGGTTCCCTAGTAAAATGGAACTTTTAATTGAACCTCATTTTCCGGATATATACGAATGGTTTCTTGTTACCACAAATTAACATATTGATGTGTGCTGTGATGATTCCAATGCACGCAACGCATGACCATCACACACACACACACACACACACACACACACACACACACACACACACACACACACACACACACACACACACACACACACACACACACACACACACACACACACACACACACACACACACATTCGTATGTATGTATGTATGTATGTATATATGTATGTATGTATATATGTATGTATATACATGAGTTCAAAAAGGTCACAAGTCAAGACTTTCTTGATTTTCACTTTTTGCACGAATTGTAATCTTCATATAGCAAGATATGCCAATTCCAGTGTTTAAATCACACAAAATATGGTGTACACTATAAGTTGAATTGATTAAGGGCCCAACTCCAGCAACTGGACCATTGTTGTATGTTGCCTTAACGTATGGATACGCCCTAGATGACACCACCAGACCTCTCTTTACGTATAAGATGGGTACCAACATTTATCGCTATGATGACTGGATTGTGGAAGTACGGTAATAGAGAGAGACTAAGTAACATGGGCAAAGAGCAAAAGAAAAAAGAATGAATGCAGGAGGAAAATAGTATGTCAGTACAAAGGGGTGAGAGCAAAGACCATAGAAAATGGCTGAAAATGCAAGCAAGTCTCGAACCTCAATGCCTACACGAAATCACATTTAGGTGACCCCTGGCATAGACTAGGACAGGTAGATGTCATTGATTTCGTCGCTGTTTTTCACAACACCGTTCTCCTGTTACACAACAATGTATTTTATAGCAACATTTTATAACGCTTTTCCAAATGATCTGCATAGCTGTGTTACCTGCTAAAATAGCAGCAACGTGTGATTTTTATCTTGCGCTGTCGCACTCTTAAGATGAAACACCGAGCATTAGTCTTTAATACTAATTGTCTGTGTTCACTGTTTGTAGTGTTTGATAAAAGCCGCTGCCGATTCGCTGAAACATCGGGTCCACGAGGGAATTGCATTCTTCCTTGTCGATGTACCAATGGATGCAATCCCGGCACGGGCGAGTGTATCAACGGTGGAGAGTGTGTGGGCGGCCATCCCAGTTTATTCCCATGGCATGGACCAGCGTGTCAGACAGGTTAATGGCACAGATGTATTTATGTATTACAGCGGCATACATGCATACTCATTTGGGGTAATTAATGTTACAAATCTATTAAATGACATATATATATATATGTGTGTGTATATGTATATATATATATATATATATATATATATATATATATATATATATATATATATATAAACACAATGTCCAAAATAACTTCAAATCCTCATACGAGAACGATAATAAATTATGAATAATACAGTGTCCCTCTATTTACCTTGCAACCTTAAACAATAAACTTATATCAGACAAATCGACAAATTCCCTACAACGTGTCAGCATTATTTGAGTGCAATAGTTATAAATCTGTTAACCTGATAAAATACCAATTCACTCATACAAAGCGAATACAATTCATTTCTTCAGGAAATATTGCCTACCAGAAGAAAACCGAACTGAGTCAAGCAAGCAACACATATACAAGAACGGTCCCAGACAGGCGTACCGTCGACGGAGACATTTCTATAAGTGATCCTTCCTATCACTGTGGTCAGGCAGAAAGTGACCGCCTTCCTAACGACACAGCTTGGTGGTCAGTTGAACTTGGCGGTGTGCACATCATCGAACGTGTCGTCATATACTCCAAGAACGGTGCGTATACGTAACAGCAACATTACCTAAATCATAGCCTACTCCTGTTTCAAGCTAACAATATAATGTATGTGTGAAGGTAAAAGAGATTAGTTAATTTATGTGTTATATACATAGTCATGTGTTCACTGATACATGCTTGATATTGCTGCAGTTGATGACCATTTGCGATACATACGGGGATTGTGTATTCTTCCAGACACTGAATTGGTCACATACAAAGGTTTCAGAATTGAGGTGCGCGATAGATCAGGGAGATACACGATGTGTTCGGAAGTAACAATTTACGATGTACCGATAACTACACCGAGTGTCGACCTCGAGTGTTCAGCAATTGGTGATATTCTCAAATACAAACGGACTAAAACGACATATCTTTTAACATATGGATTTAAAAAAAACCAAGTGGCATATTTGTGTGAAGTAGTTGTAATTGGCCGTGAACTCATAGGTGAGTAGTAGTTGTTTGATATTAAATTGCTGGTATTTTCTGCTATTGTGTCACACGTTAATATTTTATTTTTATTGCACAATCATATTAATTAGTATAAGTTATGACTATTGTAGCGTCCTGGCTGCAATAAATGTTTTAACGAAACAGAACTGACTTCGGAATGTTAAACGTCGAAACTTTATAAGAACCCCGACGCTGTCACTCAAATCGCCGCGAGTGACACCCACCCTTTGACCTTTACCAACTGGGAGCTGTGCACCTAGCTGGGTGTGGCGTTAGTGGCGTCAACTTATTTTCACGTGATGTTGCATCGCGTGATCATGCATTTCCTTCTGGGCTTTTAGCCACGCCTACAACGGTTTCAAAAACGGTCGATTTGTACACAGATTTAAGCGCCCTTACTGCGTCTATTTTCAACCCCTAAATGGTACACGAAAACATATTTTGACTGTATTTACGCTATAATAGGTATAATTTATACCGTATAACATGATTGTGCAATACAAATAAAAAGCCACGAACGGACCATGCCGCTTTAACAGGTGGACTAATATGTGTGGCGAGTGATGGCCACACGGCAGAGCGACGGACTTTCGATTGATGCAAACTTTGGTGAATCGTATGGATTTATAAATTAAATGGCTTACCTTCCGTTATTGACCTTTTAATTAGGATTACCTTGTTTCACTACATAAAAAGACATGTAGTCTGTTTTTATTCAATCATATACCTATTCTACCTGTATATTTGTGTTATTTGATATCTTGTTTGTTTAGCGTCTTTGGTAACGTTACACAATATCTCGGCGCCATTGCATTTCATTAATATTGTTATGATCGTCAACATTTTACACGAATGTCTTATCGTAAGCAGTACCTTAATTCTTTCCATCATCTTGCCATCATCTGCATCGGCGTACTAAGATTCCTGCTATAACCTTTGCATTTCGTTACTTGTGTATCACTTGTTTTATTATTTGTGTTAAACCTCTCCCAATATAATCACATAAACACAAACATACAACATGAAACAACTTTTAAGTGTTTTTATTAATTGTTCTTTGTAAAAGAAATGTAAAGTTGTCCACAACTTTGAATCATACATCAAACAGAATCGTTGTTTAACATTACACAAAAACCGACCTTTTTGTCCAGGATAAATGTTGTACAACTTCATGGTTTGCAGTAGACTACATTGCGTGTTTGAGCAACCCTTGCCAGAACCACGGCACATGTCAGTCGAGAGGAACGTCATTCTATTGCGCCTGTACCGAACGTTATTCCAGTACAGTATGCGAAGGTACGTTTGTATGTAAAATAGATCGATATTGCGTTGATCTCCGTCTTGTTTACTTAAGGCATATACGTATATCTCAGGTGAAGGTTACGATTACAAAGGCGTGTAGTCATTACACACGGACTACGGAACCTAACACAAATGCACACATACGTCGATAAAGTAAACTATGTCGGTTGGGCGGCAAAAAAACCTAATCATACATATGTTTGGCTCTGATTTCCAAAAAGTGAATATATGACATGTTGGTTATTTTGTTGTTTAGCAAAACTAAATAAATGCATGGTTAGTTAGATTAGTACCATTCGTGGCATAATGAACATATCGGATTTTCGGCGGTGCGATTCACGCCATCACTGGCAGTGTTTCCTAACCGATTCACAGTCTTTGTGCCTTGGGGGTCCTGTACAACTATTTGTAGGCGACCGTTTGCGTTTGGGTTTCTTCGTTGTAATTTGGTAAGCGTCTCGTACTGAATTTAGACCTGTCTT
>OZ024866.1:17133357-17160857 GCA_964017155.1 Oasisia sp. SBJ-2009
CTAAGACTGATTTATAACATCCTACATCCACCTACAACAGTATTCTTCACAAGGTAAGACGGCACTACACAGACTCGATACGTCTTCTTTTGTCTGTGTTATTCTGGACATTTCTGGAATTGCTCTGGCTTGACAAACTATTACCAGAATTACTCGTATTGTTGTGTTCCGTGTGTATTATGCAGAAGCAGAATTGTGATGTACAACACCCATTTGAAATAAATGTGTGGCTTCCCAAATCCACGGTGCTAGCTTTGTCGTAGAGTTAATTTACACTGTTGTCTGAATCCGAAACGGTATCTTGCTAATATGAATCAACGCATTCACAGAATGCATAATGACCGATGGACATGATCGTTGTTCAGGCGCTAGCCACATTGAAAGCGAGAATGATTGTAAACGTGCAGGAAACATAAGTCCTGTCATTATATCATCTACAATAGTAATCGAAAAATGTTACGCCTTGTTATCTAATCAATAGTTTCAGGATACGGTGGTCAAGACTCATACTATACAGTAGAAGACAGACAATTGAACGATTGAACCACATTCACGGCAGAAAATAAGACATGGTGTTTTGTGAAAAATTATTTGTGCACGTTGATGTGTTTGCACACAAAAACTAGTAAGTATTCCTAGTCGCATAGCGACCTATGAACTTCCCGCCACAGATAACGCCGCGGGTTTAACATATGTCATCGCTGAAACGAATCACGCCCTAAGATGTGCAGTTCGTCTACATGTTGTCACTACGCTGGAGGTAGGCGACAGAAATAGATGACGTGTGCCTATTAATTAATGACGCATTCCAAATGATAAGAAGTGGAGACACTACACAAATATTTCGCCATTGACACACACTATCGCAACCGTTCGGTATCGCATCACCTCAAAATATTGTCTACCAAATTATGAAAGTATGTATTATTATTGTAATTTATCTCCAGTTTAGTTGTATAAGAAGCTCGTGTGTGCTGGCGAGAAGCCGTATTATCTGTTCAATCTGGGCACTCTCCAAACATAGAATCGTTTCCGAATTAAGTTTAAAATGACAGTAGCTTTACATGTAAACACGACGTTAAAGAGATTAGCTACGACCCCGGTAGAGAGTCTAGGCTCAGGGATAGATGAGACGAGAGATGTCGTGACTGGGTGGATAGACGGTAGGATGGATGGGCGGTTGGTTGGTTGTTTTGTTGATTGGATGGTTGGTTGCTTGCTAGCTTGGTTGGCTGGTGGGATGGCTGGTTGATTGGTCGGTGAGTTGCTTCGTTGGTTGGTTGTCTCGCCGGCTGTCTGTCTGTGTGGCTGGCTGATTTGCTGGCATGCTGGCAGGCTGGCAGGCTGGCTGGCTGGCAAGCTGGCTGGCTGTCTGTATGGTTGGCTGGTTTGCTGACAGGCTGGCTGTCTGTCTGCCTGTCTGTCTGTCTGTCTGTCTGTCTGGCTGGCTGGCTGGCTCGCTGGCTGGCTGGCTGGCTGGCTGGCTGGCTGGCTGGCTGGCTGGCTGGCTGGCTGGCTGGCTGGCTGGCTGGCTGGCTGGCTGGCTGGCTGGCTGGCTGGGGCTGTATTATGGGTGGTTGGGAGAGTGAATGGGTCGCTGGCTGGGAAAGAGAATGGCTGTGTGGATGAACGGATGAATGGATGGTGTGCATGTGTGGGTTAGTGAAAGGACGGATGGACGGATGGACGGATGAACGGACGGACGGACGGACGGACGGACGGACGGACGGACGGACGGACGGACGGACGGACGGACGGACGGACGGACGGACGGACGGACGGACGGACGGACGGACGGACGGACGGACGGACGGACGGACGGACGGACGGACGGACGGACGGACGGACGGACGGACGGACGGACGGACGGACGGACGGACGGACGGACGGACGGACGGACGGACGGACGGACGGACGGACGGACGGACGGACGGACGGACGGACGGACGGACGGACGGACGGACGGACGGACGGACGGACGGACGGACGGACGGACGGACGGACGGACGGACGGACGGACGGACGGACGGACGGACGGACGGACGGACGGACGGACGGACGGACGGACGGACGGACGGACGGACGGACGGACGGACGGACGGATGACTAGATGGCAGGATGGCTGGCTGGCTGGCTGGCAGGCTGGCAGGCTGGGTGGATGGGTGGGTGGATGGATGGATGGATGGATGGATGGATGGATGGATGGATGGATGGATGGATGGATGGATGGATGGATGGATGGATGGATGGATGGATGGATGGATGGATGGATGGATGGATGGATGGATGGATGGATGGATGGATGGATGGATGGATGGATGGATGGATGGATGGATGGATGGATGGATGGATGGATGGATGGATGGATGGATGGAGGTGGATGGGTGGTTGGGGGTGGTGGATGCAATTGGAATGTAATTTCTTGCGAATACGTTTGATTGACGTGACTCTCCGCCGTTTAAACAAATGTCATCATCACTCATATATCCTTTTGATTGTTATGTTCTAGGTGGAACATCAAAGCTGTACTGACGCAAACCTCAAACAATTAGTATTATTAAGCTTAACTTATCTGCTAAATATTTGTATACGTTTTTGCAATTGTTCGCCGTTGGTGGCTTCAGTCTCCGCCTGCTTTTTCTTCTTTGACGTGGACGCGGTCCTGGCCTAATGTGGTTGGCGAAACTGAGCTGATGGCCGTGCCGTTACCGAGCGCTATTTATGACGTCACAACGTCACGTGATGGGGGTCCGTTTAATATAAATGCTTTGACTTTGTCAGTATTGTAATAACTCTATTGTATTGCAGACGAATTTGATTTGTTATACTTAAGGATTAAGGCATAATTACTCTTTATTAGTAAAATTCCCCTTCATTATGGCAACAGTAGTTCTCGGTACCAGGCTGCGAGATGTCATCGTAAGTTGGTTTTATCTGGAAAGCAGTGGTAATCCATCCGAGCTGGGGTTCTTTAGCACACAGCGCCCTCACACTTAAACACTTAAACACTTAACCACTTAAACACTTAAACACTTAAACACTTAAACACTTAAACACTTAAACACTTAAACACTTAAACACTTAAACACTTAAACACTTAAACACTTAAACACTTAACACAGATACCGTACTAAGCGACGAGACGTCCGAGATTGAGCGAGATCTGTGCGCGTTTGGTTCCACGGGGGGATAGTGTCCTAGCTCCTATTTAATAGCCTATGTGGGACGTATACTCGCTCGCACTAAAGCATTTTACTAAAACGTTTTATTTTATCTCATTTATTAATCAGTAATTTCCGTTTAGGGCTAACGCGGACAAAGAATGTTGTATAGGTGATTGTTTCACGGTCCGATTTCGGTTCACTCTTTTCTGCAGTAAAATGTCGGAGTAGGACATTAGATTGTTAGTATTTGTTCGCTAAGTGTTTCTCCAAATCTCCACAATTATTTAAATAAGGGAAAATACTTTTTTAAAATACATGAACTATTTATATCAAATAGGTGACTAAGTTGTGATTGTACATATTTTATATGAGGTTTCCAATTTAGAAATTCAAAACCAAAACCAAAAAGATTGTGACCCTTACTCTTTCGATATTAACATTTTGCATTTTTATATTTACTTCTTTGTTGGGCATAATCGTCCAAATAACGTGTAATTGGTTTAGGTATGTTCACAATTAATTTATTTACTGCAAACCATATGCACAATCTCATATATCATTAATATATAGCATACATAATTTGGAGTTCAATATTGAACCCTATGAGCATGAAATATTTCGCACATCAGAAGTTACAATTGTCAAAGATCGACCATCAACTGCTTTCACTTTTCCAGATAACTATTAATCCATTTGAATGCCACATCACGTACACCAAGAAATTCCATTTTATTACATAACAGTTTGTAGTTGACTGTGTCGAATGCCTTTTTTAAGTCAAGAAAACACCAATAACATATTGTTTTCATCTAATGGTTGGGTTATTCGTTTCATCAACCATATCTATTAATAAATGCCATGTTGGATTCCATTATTGGTTTGGGTTTATCAATTTGTTTTGCTACAAAAGCTCTCTAGCCGAGAAATTAACAATATTTCTGAGAACTGTGTAATAGTGAAATAGGCCTATAATTAGTGTACATATATTTATCCACAAGCTTAAAGAGTAGAATAATATTGCTATTTTCATTTAATGTTTAGGGAATACTCCAGTAGTGAAAGATAAATTACAAATATACGTGATAGGTTAGGATTAGGGTTAGGATTTTGCAATTAATAATGTTTTTTGGACCAACAGCAATACGTGGATGTTTTATTTTCCAATTTTTCACAACTCGGACAACTTCTTCCTCATTAATTGGACTTAGAAATCAGTTTTGATTATTTCTGTTTTATAGGTAGTCATAGATGGAAGCAGTTATTGGTACCGTTGTACCTTGGACAATATCGGACCAATATTAGTAAAATAATTGAGTGTTACATCTTCTTTATTATTAATGGTCATTATTAATAACATCTTTTTGATAGTGACCCCCCCTATACTTATAAAGTTACTAAATATTCAATTTGGTAGGCAGTATGCCTTCAACATATGTTGTGTAATGGTGTGAACATAATATTAAATAAAACAGTGGACACCCTCCTTTTACTTTAGTTATACATATATCCTTAAACCATAACCTTATTAGTATTAGTTTATAATATTTAGCGGAACATATTACAGTACAGCACTGGATATGCGACCTTAACGCGTACGTGCCTTTGGATAGCGCGAGTCTTTGGATTGTAGTGTTAAGTTTATCATGTGTTTAATCATGTTTACATTGTTTTTCATTATTTGGGTACTACAGCTTGGATGTAACGCACGTAAGTTGGTAACCGTCAAGGTAACTGTGACGGTAAAGGCAACTAGAGTGTGTGGAACTGATATACCGGGCCTGCTTGCTACTTCCGGTTTTAAGAACAAGTTAGTCATGCCTGCGTGTACAAATAATAAATAAGACATCTGCTGCCACTTAAATGCCTGTTCTGTTCACGGATTTAGCAATACGGGCAGACATACATTTACCCAAATATAAAGGGAAATATAGTGCTTGATAACAATTAGTCGATGTGAGGCTGAGCCAGCCGGAAAATTACAGACGCCAACACTGATACTATAAATATTAATTATACACAGGTGACAGGATAGTGTAATGCTCATTTTAAGACAGCGCATTATAAATTGAAAACAATAATTGCGACGGATGCAATCTTGTGAGAATTTCCCGTCAATAGTACGGCTTTTATTTCATTTGATTTGATTTGATTTCATGTCAAGTTATATTTGTGCCTGCGGAGGGAGGGGGCGCGTCGCATCAAGAATATTCAGAGCAGGTAAAAATTCGTGGTACTTAAATTCTCTTAATTACACAAATCTTGCGTTCTAACCTGGCGTATGTTACCTTGTTTCCACAGCATTTATAATTAACATGAAGAGAGTTAGAATAAAACTTCATTACGGACGGATTTTTATCAGATACTGATATGTATCTCGCATATTGCCCACGCCAGTAAAACATGTGTTATTATTAATACGCGTATACATATATATCTACAGTAATATATGGCATACATAATATGCACACTGCTGCCGGACAAGTAATTCAAGTTGTTAGTTTTTCATTGCTGACATCAGTTGGAAACCCGAATTGTCAATAATTGTCTAGCTGTATTTTCTGTCAATAAATATTATTGAAATACTCAAACATTTGTTGTTGTATCTAGTTATAGTTTATTGCTCGCAGTACTCTGTAGGCTCAACACTTCGTAAATAGCTGACATGGCTTAGGCACATAGGCCATAGCAATATTCACAGTTGATTGTCCCATCAATCCATGAAACGGTAGTGTAAAGATATTCACACCATGCTGCAAACGTTCTGCAGGCAAAGCAATATTCATATTTAGATATTTCATCACGGCATGCATATGCTACAGATATGTCAATAAATTACTGAAACGAATCCCGTAGTTGCGTAAACAATTATGCTGAGACAAGATGTTCTGGTCAAGTTAAAATGTGTCACAGGTATGGCTCAAACTACTGATTCTTCGAGTGCAGCATATAGGTAACAGCTTTCTTTTTAGAGTGTGGTTGCTCTAATAATAATAATAATGACATGTTATTTATAAACTAAAATTCAAAGTACAAACTCTGTTCAGAGGTGTTTACAACAGTAGTTGTTTAGTATAAATAAATATAATAAAAGTTCAAGTAACATCATCTGAATACGTATAACTAGATAATTGTACACAAACTGAACTAGAGAAACTATCATTAATTAGAGATGTCACAGGTATAAGTTATATTATATGTCAACGTAGTCACAAAATATATATATATATATATATACATATATATATATATACATATATATATATATATATGTGTGTGCATACATACATACATACATACATACATACATACATACATACATACATACATACATACATACATACATATATATGTGTTATATTGTATATAAACTGGGCTGGCCAGTATACTACTCATACTCATCGGCATAACATTTACAGTGGTGTATTGTCTTTGCTTGTCGACCCCAATTTTGCATGCTGTGTTACCCAATTCGGAGTTCCGAATACGCGTGAAATAAATCCCAAACCATGCTCAGCCTTTCGGCGTAGAGTGCTTTCGACAGCCATTGACAAAGGTGTCTTCTCATGTTTCAAAGATGTAAATTCACTCAACGCGACGTTTGTAGCTTCGTAAACGGCTTAAATCCGAAACGGTGTAAACCTAGATAGTGACATTGCATATAAGATAACAATTATACTGACATAGACATTGTTAGTAGTAGTCCAAAATTTCGCCTGCACGCAATGGGAACAATTGCTTGAACAAAACATGGCGTCAAAAAGTCTTCAATTTATGCTTCTGAAATGTCCTTTACCCATGTTGGGACACCTTTGATATCGGTGTACCTTAAAATCACATGGCAATTAGCGCTTCAATGTATTAATGGGTCTCAATATTTGCAGCCATGGCACAAGCATGACATCATTTATTTTACAGTCAACGATCTGTGCGTAGTAGGAGCCACTTGTCTGAAGAATAGCACATTTTGCGGATGTGAGTGCTCGGCTGGACACGTAGAACTGAACTGCACATGTAAGTACTGTGTATTGCATATTGCTTAAATTAAATTAACTGAAAACTATTTCGTAGTGTTCCTTTTTAACACGGAACTTTTAATTTAACATTTTCTGTCCGGATACATACTAAAACATGTGTTTTCTGATGCCTCAAGTGCATGGATGACCAGATCGTCTATTACATATGTGTGTGTATATGTGCGCGCGCGTGGGTGCGTGGGTGCGTGCGTGCGTGCGTGTGTAAAGGTCTGTATGCTGTAAAGCACCACGAACAATTTGTAATTGGATGTGGCGCTATATAAAATAAAAATATTAATATTATTATACTGATGTGTATTATGATGCGATATATATATATATATATATATATATATACATATCAGAATACATTATTATAATATTATGTGATTATACTGATGTGTATTATGATGATCTATTTATATATATATATATATATATATATAATTGTTTACATTACTTATATTATCTTTTATATTAACATATATATATATATATATATATATATATATATACATGAATAATATATATATATACAAATATATATATATATATATATATATATATATACATAATATATATATATATATATATATTATATATATATACATATATATATATATATATATATATATATATATATATATATATATATATATATATATATATATATATAGTATACATAGTTACCTTAGTTCTGCAGAAATAATTAGTTTTATTCTACTTATACTTTTTTATTTCAAAATATTATTTTAATATATTTAATTTATGTATATATGTGTATTCTGCTCATATGTACTTATACAATATAATATATTATTAATATTATTATTATACTGATATGTTTTATGATGCTTTATATATATATATATATATATATATATATATATATATATATATATACACATAAATACATGTATTAAATGTTTTTTATCTTATGCTATCGCCCTCGTAAGATGAAACATCATTCTCCTGTACTACAAATGCATGTGCTCACTGTTTGTAGTGTTTGATAAAGGCCGCTGTCGATTCGCAGAAACATCGGGGCCACGAGGGAATTGCATTCTGGCTTGTCGATGTACCAAAGGATGCAATCCCGACACGGGCGAGTGTATAAACGGTGGTGGTTGTGTAGACGGTATTCCCAGTGAATACCGATGGCATGGACCAGCGTGCCAGACAGGTTAGTGGAAGAAATGTATCCAATATGGCTATTTACCTTTATACAGTGTAATCAGACTAAACCCACCACGCATGTGTGGTAATTTGGCCATAAACGTCGCCTTGTGAATCTTTGACAACGGCTGCGGAAAGATAAGTTTAACTATCAAACCATTACGATCTCTCGCACTACACGAACAATGTGTATTAGAGGGGCATAACTGCGTACACATGTGAGGTAGTTAATGCTCGTTAACGTTACTTCAACAAATTTAATTAACGTTCAGCTTTACGCGGGAATCGCAATACTGACGGACTTAATACGGAATTTATACTACAAATATATTTTATTTTATGTTTTTAATGTTGTCATATGTTACATACATAGTTAATCTTTATGTGTATATGAAAAACGAATTTCTAATCCCTTTAAATTATCAACTTATATCAGACAAATCGACTAAAAAAGCAACAAAGTGTTAATATTATTTCCATGCATACACTTTTAAAACAATGATACTGGTTAAATGCCAATTCATCGATACACCGCCAGTACAACTTATGTTTAAGGAAATCTTGCCTACCAGAAGAAAACTAATCTGAGTCAAGCAAGCAACAAATATACAAGAACAATCTCCGACAGGCTAACTGTAGACGGAGACACTTCTATAAACGATCATCTCCTTGACTGTCGTCAGGTTGAAAGTGACTACCTTCCTACAGAGACAGCTTGGTGGTCAGTTGAACTTGGGGGTGCCCACATCATCGAACGTGTCGTCATATACTCCAAGAACGGTGCATACACGTAGCAGGAACATTACATGTCTCACGCTAGCAATATCATATATGTAACAAGTGAAGACGAAATACTTTACTTTATTAAGAGTCAACCAGAGTGTTTTGTTTTCCGGCGTGTTTTCACTTGCTACATGCTTGATATTACTAGAATGCTTTTGTCCATTCACGTATCTCAAGATTACAACGTAGCTCAAGTAACACAAATTTTGAAAGTCAACGAAGCCGCAGAATAACGCCTGCAGTTTGATCGTGCATCAAAAACAACTTAGTGTCGCTCACCGTTACGTGTTTAACGATGTCTCCTAACATAGTTACCGTAATGATACACCATTAAACGTAATGCATAAAGTAAAGCAAACATCTTCGAAGGTAGTGATCCGGTTTCTTGGTTCATGTTATTTAGTAAATATCAAGAAACTGTTTTGTATTCCAAGAACGGTGCGTAGCAGGTACATTACCTAAATAATAAACAACTCCTGCTTCAAACTAACACTATAATGTATGTAGTGAAGGCAAAGAGATTAGTTAATTTACGTGCCATGTACACAGTCATTTATTCACTTACTACATGCTTGATATTGCTGCAGTTGATGACCATTTGCGATAAATACGGGGATTATGTATTCTTCCAGACACAAAATTGGTCACATACAAAGGTTTCATGCTTGAGGTGCGGGATCGATCAGGGAGATATACGATGTGTGCGGAAGTAAGACTTGGCTCTGTGCCCATAACTACACCGATAGTCACACTCAGGTGCTCGGCCATTGGTGATATTCTTAAATACAAACGGACTAAAACGACATATGATGATTCATATGGACTGCAAGTGGCATATATGTGTGAAGTAGTTGTAATTGGCCGTGAACTCATAGGTGAGTAGTAGTTGTTTGATATTAAATTGCTGGCATTTTGTGCAGGGCAACTGTAACAAATCTGTTATTTTTGACGCAGTGTGTGTGTGTGTGTGTGTGTGTGTGTGTGTGTGTGTGTGTGTGTGTTTGTGTGTGTGTTTGTGTGTGTGTGTGTGTGTGTGTGTGTGTGTGTGTGTGTCTGTGTGTGTCTGTGTGTGTCTGTGTGTGTCTGTGTGTGTCTGTGTGTATGTATGTCTGTCTGTCTGTCTGTCTGTCTGTCTCTCTGTCTGTATCTCTGTCTGTGTGTGTGTGTGTGCGTGTGCGTGTGCGTGTGCTTGTGCGTGTGCGTGTGCATGTGTGTGTGTTTCTGTTAGCTGTGTGTCTGTGTATGTTTGTGCGTGCGTGCGTGCGTGCGTGTGTGGCTGTGGCTGTGTGTGGCTGTGTGTGGCTGTGTGTGTGTGTGTGTGTGTGTGTGTGTGTGTGTGTGTGTGTGTGTGTGTGTGTGTGTCCAAGAGAGCTGGGTATCTGTTGCTAAATAATCGTATTGTATTGTTCTTGGCCCATTTGATCAGAATTACCTTTTTCACCACCCGAAATTAGCTGTAGTCTGTTTCACTCAGCCATAAATCTATTCTGCTTTCATATTAGTGTTATTTGTTCTTGTTTGTATCGCGTATTTAATCACATTACACATGTTCTCAGCGCTATTGAAGTATATTAGTACTGTTGTGAAACTGATTGGTTTATTGACTGTGATCTTTCACATTCTTCACGTTTTTCTCATCGTATTCATTTTTAAATTTCTTTCCATCATCTTACCGTCATTTGCATCGGCATATTAATATTCCTGGAATAGCCCTTTAATTTGTTTATACTCGTGATATTGTTTGTTAAACGTCACCCAATATAATAGCATAAACGGACAAAAGTTCTACATGACACGATAACATTACTATACTCATCTTATCTTTTCATAAGTGCTGGATGATTTGTTCGTTGTTAAGAAAATAGCAACAACATTCCATTTGAGATCGTTTATTAATTTTAGATCGTTAATATTAATCAAACATCAAACGGAATGTTGTTACACCTTAAATGCTCATATATAAATCGATATTTTCGTATTTTGTCAAGGATAAATATAAATGTCTACAACTTTATCGTTCAGTTGACTACATCGCGTGTCTGAGCAACCCTTGTCAGAACAACGGCACTTGTCGGCAAAGAGGAACGTCTTTCAATTGCACATGTACTGAACGTTATTTCGGTACAATGTGCGAAGGTAAAGTTGTATGTATAATATTTTATATCGAGTTTATTTTCGTCTTTTTACTTTTAAAGGCATACCTCATGTGCAGTTCAAGATTACAAAGGCAGTCATCGCGGCGGAGTCGTGTGGCCTGCGGAAGATAATACGAAAGCCCACGTACTTCGACAAACAATACTATGTCGCTAGGATAATGTGAAACACCCCCTATTACCTTCGCACACATTACCTTATTGATATTAGAAACTCTTAAATACTGGGCAACGTTGCATTTTCACGAATATACACGTGTAGTTGTAACTCTGTAGAGTCATCAGTCATTCTGACAAGAACAAAGTACGATGGTTACATGTTGGAAGAGGACATCACAATGTTTTCAGTTGTCGCTTCCAGAGAAAGCTACAGTAGAAGGGATCATTGACGTAGTTTGATATCGTGAATGTAAAATATAAATGATGCTTTGACAAGATTTGAAAATAAAATAATAATTATAATGAAGTGTACAGTCCATCGTGTCGATCCTCCTAGTATATCAACACTAGGTCTGTCTAGCTTTTCATCCCGTTCGAACTTAAAGTCCATCAACTGATTTTCTGTCGACTAAACCTCATTCCTCTTTCTTCCAATGCGGTCATCCACGTCTCCAGACACTCAGTCTTGTCTACCTCCTTTCAACCACAGAGCACAATGCCATCCGGGAACATAATTGATTCTGGTCCGTCTTATATCACCTGCTCTGTCAAGACGTCCATTACTATGACGAACAGATATGAGCTCAACGCACCATGTTAGCACAACCCAACCTTCACACCAAAGTTGCTACTTTCGCAAGCCATATTGCGCACCTTTGCCTCACTTCCCCGGCACATGCTCCGTATCACTATGATATTCTTTTCCAGTCTATTATTTTCTTTCTCGCATCTCCATATATCCTATCTTGGTACTCGATAATATTATGCTTTCTCCAAGTATATAGATACCATTTTGATGTCCTACTGTCCCTTCATGTGTTTGTCTATTGTTTCTTAATTGTTTTTTATTGAGTTGAATTTATTTTCAGTTTTATTGTTTAATGGATGTTTGTGTACACAGAAGAACGCCACGCATGTACCCTCAAACCGTGTAAGAATGGAGGAACCTGTCTGCCGGATGGGAACCGGTATAACTGCATCTGCACAATGAAATATACAGGACCACATTGCGAAAGTAAGATATGTTTTGGTTGGGTCGTATAATCGAATATATGTTATATGTACTGAGTTCAATTGTATTCATGCACGAATGCAATACACAGATGCCCAAGTACCGTTGCATATAGTTGTTTCGCAAACTGTAAACATTAAACGGGAATGCTAGTAAAGACAGATTGTGCAGTACATAAAATGCAGCACCATTGACGAGTAAACCTTATCACTCAGATAATATGTTAATTAGGATACTATATGTATATATATATATATATAATATATATATGTATATATATATATGTATATATATATGTATATATGTATGTATATATATATATATACACATATATATATATATGTTCATATATATATATGTAATGAAAATGTTAAATAATTCTGCCTTTCATTCACTTATGTAATATTGCACGCACACAAATACATATACAATATCTGCTTATTTCTTGAACTATGTTTACGAGCGATGTATTATAGAGAAAAAATTCAATGCCATGACAACGTTTTGACGAATATTATTATATAGTTAGTCCCGTATGCAGAGAGCTCATTGCCAGATAATATCACGCGTTTCCTTATGCCATGGTTATCGTCGTAGAGATATTTGTTTGCCAATGTAGCTACAACTCCCGTCACAAGTTTCGCTTATATATATATAATTCAATCGCTACATATATGGCAACATAAGCTAATAGACACTTCATGATTTTAATTGATGACTTCATTTTCAATGTTTTTGTTTATTAGACGCTTGTGTCCGCAGATGAGGTCAACGCATGTACGCCCAAACCGTGTAGGAATGGAGGAACCTGTCAGCCGGATGGGAACAGGTATACCTGCACCTGTACAATAAACTATACAGGACCACATTGCGAAAGTAAGAAATGTATTTCATGTGTTATATACTCGAATATATGTTATGATGTAGTGAGTTCAATTATATTCGTGCAAGAATGCAACACGTATGTGCCCAAATACTTGTGCAAGTAGTTTTTACAAATTATAAACAATAAAAGGGAGTACTGCTATAGAGAGATTATACAGTGCATTAAATACAGCATCTACCAGTATATATATATATATATATAATATATATTATATGTTATATATATATTATATATATATATATATATATATATATACATACATACATGGCGACATAAGCTAAAGGACATTTAATGATATTAATTGATGAATTCATGTTCAGGGTATTTGTTTACTAGATGCTTGTGTCCACAGCTGAGGTCAACGCATGTACTTCTAAACCGTGTAAGAATGGAGGAACCTGTCAGCCAGATGGGAACCGGTATAACTGCGTCTGCACAATGAACTACACAGGGCCACAGGGCGAAAGTAGGTAATATATTTGATATGTTATATACTCGAATATATGTTATGATGTACTGAGTTCAATCATATTCGTGCAAGAATGCAACACATATATGTCCGAATACTTGTGCAAGCTTTTTTCAAATTGTTAACATTAAGAGGGACTACTGGTATAGACAGATTGTGCAGTACATCAACAGCAGCATATACAGTAAACTACATCATTAATAAAATAAGCTAATCAGGAACCCTAAATATATTTTTATTTTCACAAAATGGCAATGTCATAGCAACATTTCACGAATATTATTCTAGTCACTCCCATATAAAGATAGCACTTTGCCAGATGATATCACCGATGTCCTTATGTCGCGGTTATCGTCGTTATTATATTTCTTTGCCAATGTAGCTAAAGTTCCAGTCACCCGTGTCACCAGTTCCTCCAGTTCTACCCGTGGATCCAGTTCTTCCCGAGGGTTCAGTTCTACCCGAGGGTCTAGCTCTCTTAGACCCATGGCCGTGACTGACGATTCAGTTACATCAACGCCGATTGTAAAGTCCAAAATGACAACAACTACAGCTGAGATTAGGACCGGTAAGTTCTTATTTCATGTTTACTTACGTTTGATTATTTATTCCGATAACGGGTATAATTATTTTAATCACAAATGCATAACATGATAACAAGCAAGCAAATTATGACATTGATACAAATAAAACCATCATACAGTGTACTTACGTTGCTATATCACAGAAAAATTACTGTTATACTCGCGATAACGTACATTCAATTATTTTTATAAATCCTACATAACACAATAACACGCAAATAAATGATTACATAGATACAACTAAAATTGTAAATTTTCCGCTAATTGGGAATCCCGCCAGTCGCCGTCAGCTGCCCTGGAGATGGTAAAGCTGGCCATTTTTAAAGCAATTTTGTTATCCTTTCCTCACAATATGAAGGTATGCAAGTCCATTCCTAAAACGGTCTGCTTAGTCGCTCAGGTGGCAGCCGAAAACCATTTCTGCTTCAGGTTAATTATTGACGACCTGAATCACATAATGTGTAGGTTCGCGACTAGGGATCCCAATGCATCCACACATGCACCCTTCGTCGCAGCCCGTCACCGTAGGGCTCGACGGATATAGAAAGTTGAGAGTTGAAATGAAAAAGTCACTAGGATGGCCATGCTCCTTAAAATACAGTTGCTGTGGGTAGGCAATGTATCTAGTGTTGAGGACCATCTGCCAAAGATCGTGCTAGACGGAGAACTGCCCACTGACTACCAGAAAAGATACAACGACTCCTTGAAACGATCTCTCACTACTTACAACACCGATAAACGCCAGTGTTCCACACAAAAAAACGTAGATCCTTCCGCACCCACTACTTAATAGACCGTGACGTGCAGCTGTGGGAAGCTTTCATTGTCTTGTCTCATCACTGGCTGATGAACAATGTCCTATTTCACTATGTTTTTGTTCGCGAAGTAGAATTATGAAATATATATATATATATATATATATATATATATATATATATATATATATATATATATATATATATATACGGTAACTTGTGGTGACTTCGAGTAATTGTAATGTGTGAAGTCTACATCGCGTACATATATCGCATCGCATCGCATCGCATCGCATCGCATCGCATCGCATCGCATCGCATCGCATCGCATCGCATCGCATCGCATCGCATCGCATCGCATCGCATCGCATCGCATCGCATCGCATCGCATCGCATCGCATCGCATCGCATCGCATCGCATCGCATCGCATCGCATCGCATCGCATCGCATCGCATCGCATCGCATCGCATCGCATCGCATCGCATCGCATCGCATCGCATCGCATCGCATCGCATCGCATCGCATCGCATCGCTTCGCTTCGCTTCGCTTCGCTTCGCTTCGCTTCGTTACATTTCGTACCGTACGTATCACATCGGATTGTGACTGGTGTAACATTTTTGCCTTGGAGTAGATTGCATAATATTATACAGTAATACACGTGTGTTTGACTGGAGCGTGTGAACTATTTTGTATGATTATCAGTTAGACAATCTACAGTAAGGTATGTATTGCTCACTCAACTGTCTAAAGTTGCAGAATTTGGATTAACTCCAGTTGGTAACGTAACAATGCTGCCATCAAGTGACACAATTCCATGGATGTTGATTTCACTACAAATCTCTCTGATTCTGCTGTTACCTCTATTAATACTTCTAAGCTCGGCTCTGTATTTGTAAGTGGCTATTTTACATATGCACATATGCACGCACATACACACGCGCGCGTCCACACACACACACACACACACACACACACACACACACAAATACACGCGCTCGCGTTTACTATACATTTAATTTTAAATACACGCACAGCATGGAAAGTCATACGTCACCAATGCCTACATTGTCCAGTTAGCTAGTCTCGGAATCGAAAACGTTATAATACTATTCCATATATATATTTCAATGTTTAATTTTCGCACGTTCTAGACAGCAAACTGTCCGGTTCAAAGTGTGGGCAAAAGAGCTAGCACCATCTATTTAAGTAATAATTATATCATTTCTCTGAATTTATATTAGTCTGTTTCAACTATTATGACAGCTCATAGGTCCAAGACGCTTTACACAATCGTATGCATGACGGGCCACAAATTCATGTTGAATATCATGAGTATCGATCTTACTTTCAAGGAAAATGCGGAAAAAGCAAGCAACAAACGCCACCATAGCCAAAGAAGAAGAAGAAGAAGAAGAAGAAAGGGAACGAAATGACGAGGAGGAGGAGGAGGAGGAGGAGGAGAAAGAGGGTGATGAAGAAGAACATGCGTAGAAACCAAGTGAAGACAACTTCCGATTAGCACAACTGAAAGAAAAAGCGAGCGTCTGTAAATCATAGTTTGTTTCCGCTGGGCTTCTGTTGAGGTCCTTGTGTAGACAGTTAGACACAGACATCTATTGACAGAATATTGCCAATATAACATACTACATAACTGTAATAAATAAAGTGGGTTTGGCTTCTCAAACTCCAGCATGTTGGCTACGTAGACTAACATGCACATTTTCCATACGATGTGTGTCCGTCAATTAGGAAGTATAGCTGCATCTTAGGAACAGTGCGTAAGTCCATGTCTCAGTTCCGTGTTCGTTCTGCCTTAATGAATCTTCGCGTATCTTCATCATGCCCATGCACAACAGTCATAACCAAGCGGTGCGTTTTTGCTCCAAGGTTTCTTTCTGTCCTTCGTTCATACATTACATCATCTGATTCTACATAGGTTTTCAGCTGACCACACCTCCTCAATGTTCTTGTACATAGACATCAACATTAATTATAAATTGTCAAACATACTAGCGGCGTCTTTTAAATCTCAATTGTTGTTAGCTGTACTGGCAGGTTGGTCATTTGTCGCTCCTTGCGTGTCAGCATGTGCCTGGCAATGGAGTGCCATTTCCCATTGCAATGAGCCAGGTTGTTACAGCAGCATCTAACATGTGACCACCATGTGACCGCCACAATGAGCCATCAAACGTCCACTGCAGCATGGGATGCTTTTGTCCATGTGTAGATAACATAATCTGTTGATACGTTCACGTCAATCACTTAATTGCAGTTCCCTTGAAATTATTAAAATAGCTTTCCTACAACAGAGGTTAATCGAATTTGAACGTAGAAAAAATGTATGTCGGTAAACTAGAACACTTGGATCTATATCAATCATCGACAGAAATGTGATTGTTGATAATGCAGCATTTGATACCAGGCCAAGATTATTCGACCAGACGCGTAGAAAAGAACATAAGTAAATCCTGACAATGCGGTACGTGCGTCTCTTGAGGTGTGTTTACAAATCAGTTTGCTGAGGTATGTGTGTCTCCTTAGGTGCGTAAGTCAATCTACTCAGATATGTACGCTCCAAACGTGTATCAGTCAGTCTGCTCGGGTATGTGCGTTTCTGATGTGTGTCAGTATGCTCAGCCAGGTGTGTATATCTCCTGAGGCCGTAACCTACGTCTATGATGTATAAGTCAGTCAGCTCAGTATGTTCAGTCCGCGTCTTTCTAGGAGCTAAGTCTGTTAAAAAGTGATAGCATACTTACAATATAATATTAGCAATTGATTGTTTATTATTAGGAGAAGAATTTTGACTAAAACAACATGTAAAAACCTTGTGTAGAGTATGTATGTATGAATTGATCGACGCCTTATTGGAAAGCTATGCTCACATGACGGCTAAAATCGTGGTTCATTTTGTGTGATCTGTGTGATCTTCACATGAACTACGTGTCACCCATAATCATTAAAAACAAATATATATATACATATATATATATATAATATATATATATAAAACTTAATAATAATAATTAAATATATATGTATATATATATATATTATACATATATATATATATACTTATGTATATATACATATATATATTGTATATTACATATTATGTTTAATATGTATTTATATAGTAATTATCGTTTAATTACGCATTTCTATTTTTTTATTACTATTATGATGTTATTAACATTATCTTAAACTATATGCATTACATATATACATATGTATTGCTTACTTCTACTATACATACGTAATCATTTGCAAATGTTGAAGATGTTTGATATTGTAATGATTTGGACGTGGGCATTAGAAAATATAATATGCTAGAGCGAACAGTAAAGCATAGAAATTGTGTGTTGATATGCATAACACCTAACATACATGACACTAAATCTTTGTTTCGTGCAGAAATGTTTATTGATTAAGTAAATAAGAAAGCAATCGCCAAGCTACATTGAGTAGAACTTCGGTCTGTAGCCCAATGGTTAATGCTATCCAGGTTTGAAAAATTAATTAAAATATACCGTTGCTATGAGCTCATCAAGCCTTGTAACATATCCTCTAAATGTTTCTGGTAATGAAAATAAGTAAAACACTAAGCAAATGTGTACGTACAACTAATTGTGAACACATTTTCATTACACGATGCAGAATCTTGTGACTTATGGGTGATGCATTAGAAAATAAAGTAACATTGACATGTTATAATTGTTGTGTATTTTAGTGTGTATCAATGTAAATTGAATATATAGTAACTCAATTGAATTAATATAAACGAATATAAACAACGTTGGACTAAGCCTTATACATATAATTACATCGGAACATATTACGACACAACACCGGACATGTGACATTAACGCAGATGTGTCTTCGGATAACGCGAGCTTTCGGGTTGCAACAAGTTTAGCATGTGTTTAATCATATTTACATTGTGTTTCATTATTTGTATAGTAGTGGATGGATGTAATGCAAGTAAGTTGGTAACCGTGAAGGTAACGGCGACGGTAAAAGGCTACTAAAGTGTGTGAAACTCATATTTTAGAATGGCATTTGTCATTGATAATATAAAATATTTATTGTAAACGTAGGCGTAGCAGTGTAGCCGTAGGGTTGTGTAGTCTGTAGAGATAGACTACAGTAGCTTATCCGTTAACGTCGACGGTTACAAAATTAACATTGCCATTGTTTTCTTATTTTCGCAAAACATCGGAAATGTCTTGTCTCCGAAAACGTGTTTAAAATAAACAGAATACCTGGACAGATTCTTCCATGAGTTCAACATAGTCCTGGTCTACCTAGATAAGTCATGACATAACATAAGATATTCGTATTTCGGTGTTCCGGGTCTCTATCATGCATTTTCTTAAAATTGTATGCCCACAGTTTGTTTGAGAATCAGTTAACTTAGGGGTTAAAATGTTAATAATATTACTGCGATTTTCCTCTACAGTGAAGACAAGCTAGTTAGTACAACTAATTCAAAATAGCCGCATTATGCACCATAATATTATTGTAGACGTAGTCGTAGTCGTAGACCGTATATGTGTTTGTAATTGTAGCTCAAGTGTTCCATTTGGTACTATTAATTATACATTTTATTAGTTTAATTTACATATTTGATTATTCATAGCTAAATTTGTCCCCAAATAAATAATTTAGCAATCTTTTGACCACAAGACCCTACCATTTGTGTTGGTTTTGATTAATAAGGTAAACGCAGGCGGTTACCGCAAGATGTTAGTGCGGCGAAATTAACGTGTATTGATTATATGCCGTAGTGGCAGTAATGGTCTTAGGTCTTAATAGGCCTGGTGGTGGTGTGATGTTGATTATGTTATTTAACATTTTGTAAAATGTCAAGGCTTGTTTGATAATCCTGCGTCGCTCAAGAGTGGGCCAATGTGTTCGAGTATGAGATGTATAACAGAAACATCTGTTCAGTTTTTATTAGAACGGCGTAAACGTGCATACGAACGCATGCATGTGTTCACGTATTAACGGTTGCACACGCACGCACGCACGCACGCACGCACGCACACACACACACACACACACACACCGTGAACTCGAAACACGAAATCAAGCATGAACATTTGCACATGCCAATTACATCGTCTGTAGGCTTTGTGGTATGTTGAATATACATATATGCAAATGCAACGTAGCGTTATTTTTTTGGCATTAATACATGCGTAGTTTATTTTCAGTTTAATATAACAATTTAAATCGTACAATATATGATGCTATGTGTATTTACCGGTGTATACTATCTCCCGTGGACTGCATTCGATACAATTAACTTGAAAACTGCAGCAGTGAAGCAGCTTCAGGCAATTGGTTTGTTCGGCCTAATGTTTTCAAAACATTTGAATTCGTATGGTCTATGGAACCGTAAGATAATTGTTTGTTCCTCTGTGGGAACTGGTGTTTGCATTACATTGGAATTTCGCATAATAAGTCAAGTCAAGATATGTGATTCCAGTTGCCAACAATAATGTTACATCTCGGCATCGCGAAAGCACGGCGAAGTTATACACATTCGAAACATGCGAGTTACATAGCGTACAATGTGGTCTTTCAAATTAATGATTTGTTAAGTAATTATAATAAAAATTATGAAAATATACATCAAGCTGAAATATATTTAGACTACAACAAACGGTGTTTTACTTACTATAAGCGTTAAAATACTCTGAAATTGCAGCCAATTGCATAGCTTTTAGTGTGTGTGTGTGTGTGTGTGTGTGTGTGTGTGCGTGTGTGCGTGCGTGCGTGCGTGCATGCGTGTGTGGTATATATATATATATGTATGAATAGCTCGATTTCACCTTTAAATGGCAGCCATGTTACAAAGATTACATAAAAAAGGTATTAAACTACGCTTCTAAAATGCCCATCACCTATTTTGCACAAGTCAGATATCAGTGTAATTAAGAATCATAGTGGCAATTAGTCCCTCAAGTTTAAAATCAACCTCAATATTTGCAGCGATGGCTCATGCACGAAATACTATTTTTTACAGACGATCTGTGCGTACAAGGAGCCACATGTCTTAAGAACGACACGTTTTGCGGATGTGTATGCGCGGCCGGACACATCAAACTGGACTGCTCGTGTAACTATTTGTTATGCTTGGCAATGAACAGAAACATCTGTCCAGTATATAATATATAATGCTGCACTGAAAAGTAGAGTCATTCAAATGCTATACGATCCTGCTCACTCTGTGAATGAAACATTTCAGAAACTTCCACCAAGGAGGCATATAAAGAATCCATTCGCTAAAAAGAACCTTTTCAAGAAATCGTTTATTCCCTCTGCCGTTTTAATTCTGAATGTTACTGAGTAATTTGTTTATTCCATGTACTTATACTGATTTATTTAATCTGATATATTTACCGATTTTAATATAATTAATGTCATTATAGTCAGTGTTTGCCAACAAATTTAATATGTGTTATCAATTGTATCTGAATCACCAATTTTATTACTAGTATTCTAACGTGTAGTTAAAAATGTCCGTTTTTATTTTAATAAAAGGGACACTGAAGTATTGCATCTTTGAATTATGATGTCTCTAATGCATTCATGACCATAATTACGTTTATATGTATGTATGTATGTACGTATATATATATATATATATATATATATATATATATATATATATATATATATATATATATATATATATATATATATATATATATGTATATATATATGTATATATATATGTATATATATATATATATATATATATATATTTTTTTTTTTTTATTTAGCCACCGTCAATTCGGGGAATGACGCCCCGTTCAAGGAAGATTAAAGGAAATAGAACAAATAAACAAACCTTTAAGAAAACTGCAGAAGCATTCAATAGTAGAGACTATTTACTAAATACTTATATTATAGTATATCAGTTAACAAGTTATTAAAAGATTACTAAACCTAACATAAATGAAATTACATATTAATAAACCAATCAGTCCGTCAATCATTAAATCAATTTCTTTCAAAACACATAACATAAGAAACAATGCGAGACCGACAGTAATAAAGATATATGATGTAAACATCAAGTTATACATTTATAATACTGCACGCGGTCTTCAACGTTAATCACCATGGTAAACGAGGACGAACAACTATAATGTTAAGTATATAAACCCCGTTACCTTCCTAGATGCGGCTTTAATAGCAGGAACTCGTGGTTTTGATGTTGCGCTGTCGCACTCGTAAAATGAAACATCGAGCATTAGTCCTTTAATACAAATCCTGTGTTCACTTTTGTAGTGTTTGATAAAAGCCGCTGTCGATTCCCAGAGAAACCGGGACCACGAGGGAATTGCATTCTGCGTTGTCGATGTACCAAAGGATGCGATCCCGACACGGGCGAGTGTATCAACGGTGGTGAATGTGAGGACGGTCATCCCAGTGAATACCGATGGCGTGAACCAGGCTGTCAGACAGGTTAGTGGAACAGTGCAATCAGAGCAAACGAGCCAAAGTCATTATGTCTGTCATGTGTGGTAGGTAATACATGCACATACTTCGTTTGTTGAGTCTTTAACAACAGTTGCTGACAGAAAATTACATTATGAAACAAAACACATCTCTCGATAGGACGAAACACAAGATAAAAACAATTTCGAATCTACATACGAGAACGATGATCAATTACGAATAACAAATCCTCGTTTATCAAAAAGGTTGCGTTGCTTTGGAAGGTTGGATGACATGTGGCATGTCCGTACAAATAAGACACACAATGTGTGTCAATACATTTATCTTGGATAAATCAACAAATTAGCTACAACCTGTCAATATAAGTTAGAGCGCACCAGATATAAAACAATTATACGGATTAAGTGTCAGTTCATCGATTCACGCCAGAAGACGAACACATTTTTCAGGAAATATTGCCTACCAAAAGAAAACCACGCAATCAGTTCAATCAAGCGGCAGAGGTTCACACTCGGCCTCAGCCGACCTTGCTGTCGACGGAAACACAGCCATAGGCGCTCTAAACTGTGCTCGGGCTGAAAGTGACCGTCTTCCTACAGAGACAGCCTGGTGGTTAGTTGAACTTGGCAATGTACACATCATCGAACGTGTCATCATATACTCCAAGAACGGTACGTATACGTAGCAGGAACATTACCTAAACTAGTCCATGAATGCTTGCATCCAAATGATGTGAGAGGCTGGGTCTAGAAAAGCAACGTATCCCAAGATAGCAGTTCGGTTGCAAAACACCTTGATAGTCAAAGAAACCGCAAAATACTTCCCGCGGTTAGAACGTATATCAATCATAACTTGATGTCGCTCACCTTTACATTACGTGTTTTACAATGTCTCATAACATATTCAACATTTTATCATACATCATGAAACATAATGCAAAAAGGGATGCACATGTGTTGCAGTTTCACCCACCCACCCACGCCCCGGCATAGTTTAAATTGTAATAAGTAGCGGGATAATTTGAGACATATCATGTAGCATATTTTACTACTGAGGTAAAACATACTTACTGCGTAGCACTCACACAGTTAGACGGCGAATGCTCGTAGTTAGCTGCTTTGGAAGAGGCGTTTCTGTCCATAGTATTAAAGCGAGGTTTTAGGTTTGCTAGTTCTAAGGAACAGCAGAGGAGTTCAACTCAGTGATGGAGTTGACAACAGTGTTAATTGTCGGTCTATAAGGCTTTAGTCTACGTGTCACTAGGTTGTATGTATGACACGCTCATGTCTCATATCACAAGGCGGTGTACATTACACTGTGGTTAACTAAATAAACTAATGTATGTTGTCATCGCTTACTACATGCTAGATATTACTGCAGTTGGTGACCATTTGACTGTATATTCTTCCAGATTTTGATTCGGTCACATTCAAAGGCTACGCAGTCTATGTGCGTGATAAAACAGGCAGGTATACGAGGTGTACTTATTTACCTCCTGACGCTGCGCCCGCGTATACACCCACATTGGCAGGCCCGTGCAAAGGGATTGGCAATGCTGTCAAATACATGAGAACAAAAACGAAGTATCATTCATATATACCACAAAAGGCATATTTGTGTGAAGTAGTTGTAATTGGCCGTGAACGTACAGGTGAGTACTGGTTCTTTGAAATTGATTTGCTGACATTTTCTGCAGGGCAACCATAATAAGCTACAATTGATACGTTAATAATAGCAGGTCGACTGAAATATATTTTGGCGCCTAATGATCGTGGCAGAGCGGCGGACTCTCCATTAATGCAAATATTGGTGAATTGTATGGATTTGTAAGTAGCTTAGGTTCCATATATAAAATAAAGCCGGTAGAATATATATAATATATATATATATATATATATATATATATATATATATATATATATATATATATGTATGTATATATAATATATATGTATATATATATACATGTATATATATATATATATGTGTGTGTGTGTGTGTGTGTGTGTGTGTGTGTGTGTGTGTGTGTGTGTGTGTGTGTGTGTGTGTGTAAGTGAGCTGGCTATCCGGTAATGATGGCTTATCAGTAATGCTTTTAAATTAATATGACTGTAAACCCCAAGGGAAAGTTGCATTTTCTGAAACGGATTATTAATACGTATATCAGAATACGAATCAAAGATGAACTTAAATACATACGAAAAATATAACACACACTACAACTAAATGGACTAAACTACATATCACCAAGCCTTTTAATTGAAAGTATAACGAATTTATCTGTTAATTTAAAATGTTCATATAATCTTTGCAACATCATCAAAACAACAAGATATTAAAAGGTAAAAGCGCAACAATAACATAGTTGTCTCTGTCATATTAACTTTATTTAGTTTCATCCCAATATACTTAATTTAGTCTTTTCCCAATTCCTTCAACGTCCACAACCTGTACGGGCATATTTGTTGGTAATTTATTTTGTAAATTTAATATAATGAATTTTACAAACTACAGCTGAAATTGTAATTAAAACAATTCTGATTATCAATCATATTTTATGTTTATGGATTTTACGAAATACACAAAAACGACACGAGGCCAAGTGCTAACCCAAAGCATAATTAAATTATTATCAAGGCAGAAAAGTATAATCAAGATACACTATTACGTACTGTATGATAGCAAATTAGTTAAATGCAAACATAAAAGTGAAATGAAATCATTGTAAAACGTAAAATTAATAAATCATTTCCAAAATACGTTAATTTCAAATATTTTTAATGTAGGTAGTTATCCAGCATGCATGACATCAAGATTTTCTGAATAAACCACAGGAATATTCCACAATAAACTAAGCAGTGTTAACATAGTCGCGTCAATGATTACTGGCACATCTCTATTGTACCAGCTGTTTAAACGGACATTAGAATATGTTAGGCGGTAAAGAGGCAGATGTCAACAGATATGCTGTGAATGATTACGATGGTAGATATATGATGAAGATTACGATAAATATAATGACGTGTACTATTATGGAACTTTAATTGTTTCCAGCCACTAGGCCAACATTTGTTAACTAACGAATATGCAGTTACAGACATTTGATGAAGATGTTAAGGAATGTGACCACTTAGATGTCAAAAACAAGATGATAATTACGAACACGATGAAAATGAAGACGGCGAAGATGAACATATGGTGTCTGCAATTATGATGAAAACGATATAATGAAGAACAACAAGTTGAAATTGTAGATGGTGACGAAGTTCAAAATAAAGTTTGCAGAGATGATGATGATGGCAGGAGGGACGTGCAGACGAAACTACGACGGGTCCTTTCACGTGAACTCAGCCAGAGGTTCATGGATGACCACCTCCGATACTGATTTAATTTCACCTGTTTGTATCCCTATCTAGTTGGTTGCCGCATCGAAACGACCAATGCTAAATTCCAATTAATTAGAAAGTTATAGTTAATCGAATGTAAGACCCGTTCACACCCATGTTTTAATGGCACGCATTCGGTCAACACAACGCATGCCAACGTTTCCATCATAACCGTTATGGTATCTATTAATTACGATTCAGCAAAATACATTTTATTAATAATTACATATCCACAATGTTGTCCAAATACTTCATGACCCATTTAATTAGGATTAACCTGGTTTTCCACCACACGAAATCACCTGCAGTCTGTTTTACTCAGCCGTATATCTACTTTCATATTAGTGCTATTTGCTGTTGTTTGTTTCGCGTCATTAATCACACATTATAGAGGATTTCGGCGCTATTGAAGTTTAGTACTGGTCCTATGATTCTCCACGTCTTTCTCATCATAATCATTACCATAATTCATGCCGTCATCTGCATCGGCATATTCAGACTCCTGGTATAGCCAATTAATTTGTTTATTACTAGTTTTATTATGTTGTTATACACACACCCATCCTAACCCCATAATCGGACAAACCTCAGAACTTATACAATATCATTACAATGCATTATATTTCTTTAAGTGTTGGAATACGTTTTAAAGAAAATAGTACCAACATTCAATTTTACGTTGTTTATTTTGTATTTGTAATACATGACATGTGTGCCCAACTGTTAAACATACATCAAACAGAATCGTTGTTATACATTACACGCTTATAGCAAACTGACTTTTTGTAATTAGTCCAATATATCAATGCAACTTTATTGTTACAGTTGACTACATTGGGTGTCTGCGCAACCCTTGCCATAACAACGGCATATGTCACCCGAAAGGGACGGTGTTCTATTGCACATGTACTGAAGGTTATTCGGGTCCAAGATGCGAAGGTAAAATTTTATGTTTGATACTTTTTGTATCGAGTTTACCTTCGTCTTGTTTAATCCTAATGCATATATCACGTGTAAGTTAATATTACAAAGACATGTAGTCATTACTACGGACACACGGACAGCGGATTAGGAGACTAACTATGATTCGTTTACACACACACGCACACACACACCTATACATATATATATATATATATATATATATATATATATATATATATATATATATATATATATATATATATATATATATATATACATACAATATTTGTATAGTATAGAATAGACTAATATGTTGTAATAAAGAACGTTTTTAATTGTGCCACTTATTTTACGCGCGATCTATTTTACGAAAACATGTCAATGCCATGACAACATTTTCACGAATATTATTCATCTAGTCATTCCCGTACACAGATAACATATTGTCAGATGATATCACCCCTGTCCTTATGTCCTGGTTGTCGTTCGGTATGGGATATGTTTGTCAATCTAGCTACAACTAGCGTCATCAGTGCCTCGAGTTCTACCCGAGGGTCCAGC
>OZ024866.1:17163357-17208357 GCA_964017155.1 Oasisia sp. SBJ-2009
TTGCACAACGTTTTTATAACTGATCGAATATATTTTAAGAGGGCAGGGTTTCAATTATGTCTTTGAGTCACATACGTATCGCTGTAAGCAGCCTGCGCTGGACAATTGATTTTCATTTTGTTACACAAGTCAACACTGAAAAGCAGCGTGAGTTCCTATGTAAACATAATAGATTATGTCACAACTGGTGAATTTAATGCACCCCAGATATATTGCAGTAAAACTAGTAGATTGTTTGATGTCGCACGTTGTGTTATCGACTTCCAATTGTTATCGAGTTACTAAACTAAAATAAAACAACTTTGCCTTGTAATTGTTTTTTTGATATTACACACAATAAAATCGATCATTATCGTAGTGGAGTGTTCACCCCTTTTGTGAGTAGTCGGTAGACATCGAAATTAGTATATGCAATTGCGTGTGCCCCCACAAACTAGTTACAAACATGGTGGGGGATGAATACCGATACGTAAAACGTGGTGCTTCGACTCCCTTTTTCTAAGACTGATTCATAACATCCTACATCCACCGACAACAATATTCTTCACAAGGTATGACGGCACTACACAGGCTCGATACGTCTTCTTTTGTCTGTGTTATTCTGGACAATTCTGGAATTGCTCTGGCTTGACAAACTATTACCAGAATTACTCGTATGGTTGTGTTCCGTGCGTATTCTGCAGAAGCAGAATGTTGATGTACAACACCCATTTGAAATAAATGTGTGGCATCGCAAATCCAAGTGCTCGCTTTGACGTAGAGTGAATTTACACTGTTGTCTGAATCCGAAATGCTTTCTTGCTAATATGAATCAACACATTCACAGAATGCGCAATGGCCGATAGACATGATCGTTGTCCAGGCGCTAGCCACATTGAAAGCGAGAATGATTGTAAACGTGCAGGAAACATAAGTCATGTCATTATATCATCTACAATAGTAATCGATAAATGTTACGCCTTTTTATCTAATCAATAGTTTCAGGATACGGTGTTCAAGACTCATAATATACAGTAGAAGACAGACAATTGAACGATTAAACCACATTCACGGCAGAAAATAAGACATGGTATTTTGTGAAAAATTATGTCTGCACGTTAATGTGTTTGCACACAAAAATTAGTAAGTATTCCTAGTCGCATAGCGACCTGTGAACTTCCCGCCACAGATAACGCCGCGGGTTTAACATATGTCATCGCTGAAACGAATCACGCCCTAAGATGTGCAGTTCGTCTACATGTTGTCACTACGCTGGAGATGGGCGACAGACATAGGTGAAGTGTGCCTATTAATTAATGACGCATTCCAAATGAAAAGAAGTGGAGACACAACACTCACATTACGCCGTTGACACATACTATCGCAACCGTTCGGTATCGCATCACTTCAACATATTTTCTTCCAAATTATGAAAGTCTATTATTGTAATTTATCTCCAATTTAGTTTTATAAGAAGCCCGTGTGTGCTTGCGAGAAGCCGTATTATCTGTTCAATCTGGGCACTCTCCAAACATAGTCTCGTTTCCGAATTAAGAGCTACGACTCCGGTAGAGAGTCTAGGCTTAGGGATAGCGGCAGAGATGTCGTGACTGGGTGAGTGGATGTGTGGATAGATGGTAGGATGGATGGGCGGTTGGTTGTTTTGTTGATTGGATGGTTGGTTGTTTGTTAGCTTGGTCGGCTGGTGGGATGGCTGGTTGATTGGTTGGTGAGTTGCTTCGTTGATTGGTTGTCTGGCCGGCTGTCTGTATGTCTGTCTGTGTGGCTGGCTGGTTTGCTGGCAGGCTGGCTGGCTGTGTGTCTGTGTGTGTCTGTCTGTCTGTCTGGCTGACTGCCTGCCTGGCTGGCTGGCTGGCTGGCTGGCTGGCTGGCTGGCTGGCTGGCTGGCTGGCTGGCTGGCTGGCTGGCTGGCTGGCTGAGTGAATGGGTTGCTGGCTGGGTAGGAGAATGGTTGTGTGGATGAACGGATGAATGGACGTGTGGGTGTGTGGGTGTGTGGGATAGTGGATGGACGCATGGATAGATGGGTGGAAGGGTGGGTGGGTGGGTGGGTGGGTGGATTGACGGACGGACGGACGGACGGACGGACGGACGGACGGACGGACGGACGGACGGACGGACGGACGGACGGACGGACGGACGGACGGACGGACGGACGGACGGACGGACGGACGGACGGACGGACGGACGGACGGACGGACGGACGGACGGACGGACGGACGGACGGACGGACGGACGGACGGATGGATGGAGGTGGATGGGTGGTTGGGGGTGGCGGATGCAATTGGAATGTAATTTCTTGCGAATACGTTTGATTGACTTGACACTCCGCCGTTTAAACAAATGTCATCATCACTCATATATCCCTTTGATTGTTCTGTTCTAGGTGGAACATCAAAGCTGTACTGACGCAAACCTCAAACAATTAGTATTATTAAGCTTAACTTATCTGCTAAATATTTGTATACGTTTTTGCAATTGTTCGCCGTTGGTGGCTTCAGTCTCCGTCTGCTTCGTCTTCTTTGACGTGGAAGGGACTTTAATGTGGGTGGCGAAACTGAGCTGATGGCCGTGCCGTTACCGAGCGCTATTTATGACGTCACAACGTCACGTGATGGGGTCCGTTTAATATAAATGCTTTGACTTTGTCAGTATTGTAATAACTCTATTGTATTGCAGACGAATTTGATTTGATATACTTAAGGATTAAGGCATGATTACTCTCTATTAGTAAAATTCCCCTTCTTTATGGCAACAGTAGTTCTCGGTACCAGGCTGCGAGATGTCATCGTAAGTTGGTTTTATCTGGAAAGCAGTGGTAATCCATCCGAGCTGGGGTTCTTTAGCACACAGCGCCCTCACACTTAAACAATTAAAGGTGACATGAACATGCTAGATTAAAGGCTGTGGTTAATAGAATATATATATAACATAATATAACCGTGTAGTATGAATAATTGAAAACAAATACGTTTTTATAAAATCATGCAAATAAGAATACTTCCTCACATACCGCCTATGAAATTTTGTCTTCGGGGGTTTCCGTGAGTGTGACGTAATATGTACCATAGACGCTAGCAGCAGGTTGAGGATTTCAATGGTATTCTTGGTGTATGGTGTCTTGCGATGTTCTTCTTCATCGAATAAAACATGGTATTCTGCGTGGCTTTTGGATGCAGCAACGGGGATAGTTTTGGAGAGAGTTTCTTTAGTTTTCCGTCGATAGGGAAAGAGCCAATGCGACGAAGGCAGTGGATCAAACAAGTCGGTCGAGTCAACTGGACACCTACTCGGTGTTCTCGCTTATGCCAAGATCATTTTGATAGTTCGTGTTTCGTCACATATCTAGCTGTTTACCTGTCTGTGTGTTTTAAGCCAGGTCGACAACGTTTGAAGAAATCAACACTAACATGCCCAATAATCCCAACAATTTTTAAGCGAATCCGGGAGATAGAAACGAAGAAAAGGCGAAGCTTGCCTTTCCAGAAACGGCGGAACTTGGAGATAAGTCGTTCCGATTCTAACACAAATGGTGGCAGGAATATTTATCAAATGTTGGCAAATATAAGGTCATAATGGCACAATTGAGGTTGGTCCAAATTCTGCGTAAGTGCCCTATTTACGAATGGTTGTTTTTCATGTCCAACTGAAAAATCAGTTTATTATTTAATTTTTAGGGAGCGCATGTTTGTCTATGTCACAATGATTAGCCTCAGGTCAAGGACCATTTCATGTTCAACTTCATGTCGTCGTTCGATTCAACCATCATTGAAGAATTTATTGTAACATTAATATTTGATATCTACAAACGCATTATATATTATTAGGGCTTGATAATCAAATTGAGTATTTCTATTTATTATTATTAAGTTCACTTGTATACTGGTATTCCACGACATCCAGTCATAACCAGTCCAAACACATTTGCTTACAGACATCGTCCAAATTGCATTGACACTTTTAGTGATCGACACATTTAATCTAAACTCCAAGCCTAAAAGTGTTTTCTGCGTCGTTACATTTGCCTAGCTGACCTAGACGTGAAACTCAACAGTAATAGAATAATCAACCACAGGATTATTATTACTGAATGGAAGAAATAAAGTCTGACGTTTATGCATTACCATAGGGACATTCCGTGGCAATACGATACCGTTGGTATTAATAAAACTATTATTACTTGTCTGTCTTTGAACATGTAATATTGCTATCACACCAATTAATACAGTCCTAAAATCGCATACAATATACCGCCAACCATCCTGGTGTTTCATCGACACTATCCACTTCGATGTTTTGTTCCACCGTAGAAATGTTTGGGTCTTCGTACAGTAGTCCACCGACGGCTGCGGCCCCGGATAACTCACCCTCTCCGTTTCTCTTGTGCTCAATGTCGCTTTCTTGCTTCTTTTTGTGTGTGACTACTGAAGCCAGTGGTTCCCCGTTGTATGCTTTCACCGACCAACAAGTTCTTACAGTAGCCGCATAACTCCAAATCTGACTCGCCAGATTCTAACTCCATGTCGTCTATGTTGCCAGTGATGTGGGGAAATTTTCTATGGTACATATTACGTCATCAGTACTTTCCAAGCGGCAGCCACTGACACTATTCACTTCGGGATTTCACTCGGAAATCGATCAGATGGACTGATTTTTAGACGATAAACGGCGTGTATATATAAACTACAAAAGTTGTCAGGGATTAAACCTATATAAATAGCATTATATTAGTATGTTATTTACTTGGTTTACGTCGAGATTGAGCGAGATCTGTGCGCGTTTGGTTCCACAGGGGGATAGCGTCCTAGCTCCTATCTAATAGCCTATGTGGGACGTATACTCGCTCGCAATAAAGCATTTTACTAAAACGTTTTATTTTATCTTATTTATTAATCAGTAATTTCCGTATAGGGCTAACGCGGACAAAGAATGTTGTATAGGTGATTGTTTCACGGTCCGGTTTCGGTTCACTCTTTTCTGCAGTAAAATGTCGGAGTAGGACATTATATTGTTAGTATTTGTTCGCTAAGTGTTTCTCCATATCTCCACAATTATTTAAATAAGAGAAGTACTTTTTTTAAATACATGAACTATTTATATCAAATAGGTGACTGCACCTATGCATATCGGTACTTTTGATAGCTATGATTGTACATATTTTATATGAGCTTTCCAATTTAGAAGTTCAAAACCCAAACCAAAAACATTGTGACCCTTACTCTATTGATATTAACATTTTGCATTTTTATATTTACTTCTTTGTTGGGCATAATCGTCCAAATAACGTGTAATTGGTTTAGGTATGTTCACAATTAACTTATTTACTGCAAACCATATGCACAATCACATATATCATTAATATATAGCATACATAATTTGGATTTCAATATTGAACCCTGTGCGCATGAAATATTTTGCACATCACAAGTTACAATTGTCAAAGATCGACCACAAACTGCTTTCAATTTTCCAGATAATTATTAATCCATTTGAATGCCACATCACGTACACCAAGAAATTCAATTTTATTACATAACAGTTTGTAGTTGACTGTGTCGAGTGCCTTTTTTTAAGTCAATAAAACACCAATAGCATATTGTTTTCATCTAATGGTTGGGTTATTCGTTTCATCAACCAGATCTATTAATAAATGACATGTTGGATTCCATTATTGGTTTGGGTTTATCAGTTTGTTTTGCTACTAAAGCTCTCTAGCCGAGAAATGAACAATATTTCTGAGAACTGTGTAATAGTGAAATAGGCCTATATAATTAGTGCACATATATTTATCCACAAGCTTAAAGAGTAGAATTTTATTTTCAGGGAATACTCCAGTAGTGAAAGATAAATTACAAATATACGTGATAGGTTTTTGCAATGCAATTAATAATGTTTTTTGGACCAACAGCAATACGTGCATGTTTTATTTTCCAATTTTTCATAGCTCGGACAACTTCTTCCTCATTAATTGGACTTAGAAATCAGTTTTGATTATTTCTGTTTTGTAGGTAGTCATAGATGGAAGCAGTTATTGGTACCGTTGTACCTTGGACAATATCGGACCAATATTAGTACAATAATTGAGTGTTACATATTCTTTATTATTAATGGTCATTATTAATAACATCTTTTTGATAGTGACCCCCTATACTTATAAAGTTACTAAATATTCAATTTGGTAGGCAGTATGCCTTCAACATATGTTGTGTAATGGTGTGAACATAATATTAAATAAAACAGTGGACACCCTCCTTTTACTTTAGTTATACATATATCCTTAAACCATCACCTTATTAATATAAGTTTATAATATTTAGCGGAACATATTACAGTTCAGCACTGGATATGCGACCTTAACGCATACCTGCCTTTGGATAGCGCGAGTCTTTGGATTGTAGTGTTAAGTTTATCATGTGTTTAATCATGTTTATATTGTTTTTCATTATTTGGGTACTACAGCTTGGATGTAACGCACGTAAGTTGGTAACCGTCAAGGTAACTGTGACGGTTAAGGCAACTAGAGTGTGTGGAACTGATATACCGGGCCTGCTTGCTACTTCCGGTTTTAAGAACAAGTTAGTCATGCCTGCGTGTACCAATAATAAATAAGACATCTGCTGCCACTTAAATGCTTGTTCTGTTCACGGATTTAGCAATAAGGGGGAACATACAGTGGGGAAATGTAGTGTTTGATAACAATTAGTCGATGTGAGGCTGAGCCAGACGGAACATTACAGACGCCAACACTGTCACTGATAACATAAATATTAATTATACAACAGGGTAGTGTAAGGCTCATCTTAAGACAGCGGAATATAAACTGAAAACAATAATTGTGACGGATGCAATCTTGTGAGAATTTCCCGTCAATAGTACGGCTTTTATTTCATGTAACCTGTCAAGTTATATTTGTGCCTGCGGAGGGAGGGGGCGCGTCGCATCCAGAATATTCAGAGCAGGTCACATTTCGTGGTACTTAATTACATAAATCTTGCGTTCTAACCTGGCGT
Source organism: Oasisia sp. SBJ-2009 (assembly GCA_964017155.1). Taxonomy (NCBI): domain Eukaryota; kingdom Metazoa; phylum Annelida; class Polychaeta; order Sabellida; family Siboglinidae; genus Oasisia; species Oasisia sp. SBJ-2009. Next base: position 17,170,368 of record OZ024866.1, read on the forward strand.
ATTTTACCTTGTTTCCACAGCATTTATAATTAACATGAAGAGAGTTAGAATAAAACTTCATTACGGACGTTTTTTTTATCAGATAATGATTTGTATCTCGCATATTGCCCACGCCAGTAAAAAATGTTTTATTATTAATACGCGTATACATATATATCTACAATAATATATGCACACTGCCGGACAAGTAATTCAAGTTGTTAGTTTTTCATTGCTGGCATCAGTTGGAAACCCGAATTGTCATTAATTGTCTAGCTGTATTTTAATACTTTTTTCTGTCAATAAATATTATTGAAATACTCAAACATTTGTTGTTGTATCTAGTTATAGTTTATTGCTCGCAGTACTCTGTAGGCTCAACACTTCGTAAATAGCTGACATGGCATAGGCACATTGTCATATGTCATAACAATATTCACAGTTGATTGTCCCATCAATCCAGGGAACGGTAGTATAAAGATATTCACACCATGGTGCAAACGTTCTGCAGGCAAAGCAATATTCATATTTAGATATTTCATCACGTCATGCATATGCTACAATTATGTCAATACATTACTGAAACGAAACCCTTAGTTGCGTAAACAATTATGCTGAGACAACATGTTCTGGTCAAGTTATTATGTGTCACAGGTATGGCTCAAACTACTGATTCTTCGAGTGCAGCATATAGGTAACAGCTTTCTTTTTAGAGTGTGGTTGCTCTAAAAATAATAATAATAACGACACGTTATTTATAAACTAAATTTCAAGGTACAAACTCTGTTCAGAAGTGTTTACAACAGTAGTTGTTTATTATAAATAAATATAATAACAGTTCAAGTCAAATCATCTGAATACGTATAACTAGCTCATTGTACGAAAACTGAACTAGAGAAACTATCATTAATCAGAGATGTCACAGCTATAATTTATATTATATATCAACGTAGTCACAATATATATATATATATATATATATATATATATATATATATATATATATATATATATATATGCATACATACATACATACATATATATATATACATACATACATATACATATATATATATATATATATATATATATATATATATAAGTTATATTGTATATAAACTGGGCTGGCCAGTATACTACTCATACTCATCGGCATAACATGTACAGTAGTGTATTGTCTTTGCTTGTCGACCCCAATTTTGTATGCTGTGTAACCCAATTCGGAGTTCCGAATACGCGGGAAATAAATCCCAAACCATGCTCAGCCTTTCGGCGTAGAGTGCTTTCGACAGCCATTGACAAAGCCGTCTTCTCCTGTTTCAAAGACGTAAATTCACTCAACGCGACGTTTGTAGCTTCGTAAACGGCTTAAATCCGAAACTTTGTAAACCTAGACAGTGACATTGTATATAAGACTAAAATTATACTGACATAGACATTGTTAGTAGTAGTCCCAAATTTCGCCTGCACGCAATGGGAACAATTGCTTGAACAAAACATGGCGTCAAAAAGTCTTCAAGTTATGCTTCTGAAATGTCCATTACCCATGTTGGGACACCTTAGATATCGGTGTACCTGAAAATCACAGTGGCAATTAGCGCTTCAATTTATTAATGGGTCTCAATATTTGCAGCCATGGCTCAAACATGACATAATTTATTTTACAGTCAACGATCTGTGCGTAGTAGGAGCCACTTGTCTGAAGAATAGCACATTTTGCGGATGTGAGTGCTCGGCTGGACACGTCGAACTGAACTGCACATGTAAGTACTGTGTATTGCATATTGCTTAAATTAAATTAACTGAAGACTATTTCGTAGTGTTCCTTTTTAACACGGAACTTTTAATTTAAAATTTTCTGTCCGGATACATACTAAAACATGTGTTTTCTGATGCCTCAAGTGCATGGATGACCAGATCGTCTATTACATATGTGTGTGTGTATGTGCGCGCGCGTGCGTGCGTGCGTGTGTCTGGGTGCGTGCGAGCGTGCGTGCGTGTGTAAAGGTGTGTATGCTGTAAAGCACCACGAACAATTTGTAATTGGATGTGGCGCTATATAAAATAAAAATATTATTATTAATATTATTATACTGATGTGTATTATGGTGCGATATATATATATATATATATATATATATATATATATATATATATATATATATACATATGACACATCATAATACATTATTATAATATTATATTATTATACTGATGTGTATTATGATGATCTATATATATATATATATATATATATATATATATATATATAAATAATTGTTTACATTACTTATATTATCTTTGATATTAACACATATATATATATATACATCATGAATAATATATATATACAAATATATATATATACATAATATATATTATATATATATATGCATATATATATATATATATATATATATATATATATATATATATATATATTATACATAGTTGCCTTAGTTCTGCTGAAATAATTAGTGTTATTCTACTTAGACTTTTTTATTTCAAAATTTATTTTAATATATTTAATTTCTGTATATATATATGTGTATTCTGCTAATATGTACTTATACAATATAATATATTATTAATATTATTATTATACTGAAATGTTTTATGATGCTTTATATATATATATATATATATATATATATATATATATATATATATATATATATATATATATATATGTATATATACATAAATACATATATTAAATGTTAAATGTTAAATGTTTTTGATCTTATGCTATCGCCCTCGTAAGATGAAACATCATTCTCTTGTACTACAAATGCATGTGCTCACTGTTTGTAGTGTTTGATAAAGGCCGCTGTCGATTCGCAGAAACATCCGGACCACGAGGGAATTGGATTCTGGCTTGTCGATGTACCAAAGGATGCGATCCCGATACGGGCGAGTGTATCAACGGTGGTGGTTGTGTAGACGGTATTCCCAGTGAATACCGATGGCATGGACCAGCGTGCCAGACAGGTTAGTGGAAGAAATGTATCCAATATGACTATTTACCTTTATGCAGTGTAATCAGACTAAACCCACCTCGCATGTGTGGTCATTTCGCCATAAACGTCGCCTTGTGAATCTTTGACAACGGCTGCGGAAAGATAAGTTTAACTATCAAACGATTACGATCTCTCGCACTACACGAACACTCTGTATTGCAGGGGCATAAATGCGTACACATGTGAGGTAGTTAATGCTCGTGAACGTACTTCAACAAATTTAATTAACTTTCAGCTTTTCGCGGGAGTCGCAATACTGACGGACTTAATACGGAATTTATACTACAAATATATTTTATTTTATGTTTTTAATGTGTCATATGTTACATACATAGTTAATCTTTATGTATATATGAAAAACGAATTTCTATTCCCTTTAAACTATCAACTTATATCAGACAAATCGACTAAAAAAGCAACAAAGTGTCAGTATTATTTATATGCATACAATTTTAAAACAATGATACTGGTTAAATGCCAATTCATCGATACACCGCCAGTACAACTTATGTTTAAGGAAATCTTGCCTACCAGAAGAAAACTAATCTGAGTCAAGCAAGCAACAAATATACAAGAACAATCTCCGACAGGCTAACTGTGGACGGAGACACTTCTATAAACGATCATCTCCTTGACTGTCGTCAGGTTGAAAGTGACTACCTTCCTACAGAGACAGCTTGGTGGTCAGTTGAACTTGGGGGTGCCCACATCATCGAACGTGTCGTCATATACTCCAAGAACGGTGCATACACGTAGCAGGAACATTACATGTCTCACGCTAGCAATATCATTTATGTAACAAGTGAAGACGAAATACTTTACTTTATTAAGAGTCAACCAGAGTGTTTTGTTTTCCGGCGTGTCTTCACTTGCTACATGCTTGATATTACTAGAATGCTTTTGCCCATTCACGTATCTCAAGATTACAACGTAGCTCAAGTAACACCAATTTTTAAAGCCAACGACGCCGCAGAATAACGTCTGCAGTTTGCTCGTGCATCAAAAACAACTTAGTGTCGCTCACCGTTACGTGTTTAACGATGTCTCCTAACATATCTACCATAATGATACACCATTAAACGTAATGCAAAAAGTAACGCAAACATCTTCGAAGGTAGTGATACGGTTTCTTGGTTCATGTTATTTAGTAAATATCAAGAAACTGTTTTGTATTCCAAGAACGGTGCGTAGCAGGAACATTACCTAAATATTAACCTACTCATGCTTCAAGCTAACAATATGTATGTAGTTAAGGCAAAGAGATTAGTTAATTTATGTGCCACGTACACAGTCATTTATTCACTTACTACATGCTTGATATTGCTGCAGTTGATGACCATTTGCGATAAATACGGGGATTATGTATTCTTCCAGACACAAAATTGGTCACATACAAAGGTTTCATGCTTGAGGTGCGGGATCGATCAGGGAGATATACGATGTGTGCGGAAGTAAGACTTGGCTCTGTGCCCATAACTACACCGATAGTCACACTCAGGTGCTCGGCCATTGGTGATATTCTTAAATACAAACGGACTAAAACGACATATGATGATTCATATGGACTGCAAGTGGCATATATGTGTGAAGTAGTTGTAATTGGCCGTGAACTCATAGGTGAGTAGTAGTTGTTTGATATTGAGTAGCTGGCATTTTGTGCAGGGCAACTGTAACAAATCTGTTATTTGTGTGTGTGTGTGTGTGTGTGTGTGTGTGTGTGTGTGTGTGTGTGTGTGTGTGTGTGTGTTGGTGTGTGGGTGTGTGGGTGTGTGTCTTTGTGTGTGTGTCTCTCTGTCTGTCTGTCTGTCTGTCTGTCTGTCTGTCTGTCTCTCTCTCTCTCTCTCTCTCTCTCTCTGTCTGTCTGTCTGTCTGTCTCTCTGTGTGCCTGTGTGTGGTGTGTCTGTTATCTGTGTGTCTGTGTGTGTCTGTGTGTGTGTGTTTGTGTGTGTGTATGTGTGTATGTATGTGTGTGTGTGTGTTTGTGTGTGTGTGTGTGTGTGTGTGTGTGTGTGTGTGTGTATGTGTGTGCGTGTGTGTATATGTGTGTGTATATGTGTGTTTGTGTGTGTATGTATGTCTGTGTGTTTGTGTGTGTGTGTGTGTGTGTGTGTGTGTATGTGTGTGTGTGTGTGTGTGTGTGTGTGTGTGTGTGTGTGTGTGTGAGTGTGTGTGTGTGTGTGTCCGTGTCCGTGTCCGTGTGCAAGAGAGCTGGGTATCTGTTGTTAAATAATCGTATTGTATTGTTCTTGGCCCATTTGATCAGAATTACCCTTTTCACCACCCGAAATTAGCTGTAGTCTGTTTTACTCAGCCATAAATCTCTATTCTGCTTTCATATTAGTGTTATTTGGTGTTGTTTGTATCGCGTATTTAATCACATTACACATGATCTCAGCGCTGTTGAAGTATATTAATACTGTTGTGAAACTGATTGGTTTATTGACTGTGATCTTTCACATTCTTCACGTTTTTCTCATCGTAATCATTTTCAAATTTCTTTCCATCATCTTACCGTCATCTGCATCGGCATATTAATATTCCTGGAATAGCCCTTTAATTTGTTTATACTCGTGATATTGTTTGTTAAACGTCACCCAATATAATAGCATAAACGGACAAAAGTTCAACATGACACGATAACATTACTATTCTCATCTTATCTTTTCATAATTGCTGGATGAGTTTTAGTTCGTTAGTATTAATCAAACATCAAACGGAATGTTGTTACACCTTAAATGCTCATATATAAATCGATATTTTCGTATTTTGTCAAGGATAAATATAAATGTGTACAACTTTATCGTTCAGTTGACTACATCGCGTGTCTGAGCAACCCTTGTCAAAACAACGGCACTTGTCGGCAAAGAGGAACGTCTTTCAATTGCACATGTACTGAACGTTATTTCGGTACAATGTGCGAAGGTAAAGTTGTATGTATAATATTTTATATCGAGTTTATCTTCGTCTTTTTTACATCTAAAGGTATACATCACGTGCAGTTCAAAATTACAAAGGCAGTCATCACGGCGGACACGTGGCCTGCGGAAGATGATTCGAATGCCCACGTACTTCGACAAACAATACTATGTCGCTATGATAATAACCCCCCCCCCCCCCCCCCCCCTATTACCTTCGCACACATTACCTCATTGACATTACAAACCCATAAATACTGGGCAAGATTTTATTGTACACGAATATAAACGTGTCGTTGTAACTCTGTAGAGTCATCGGTCATACTGACAAGTACAAACTGCAATGGTTAGATATTGGAGTAGAACATCACAATGTTATCAGGTGTCGCATTAAGAGAAAACTACAGTAGAAGGGATCATTGGCGTAGTTTGATATAGTGAATGTAAACAATAAATGATGCTTCAGTTTTGAAAACAAAATAATAAACATAATGAAGTGTACAGTCCATCGTGTCGATTCTCCTAGTGTCTTCAACAATAGGTATGTCTATCTTTTCATTCCTTTCGAACTAAAGTCAAACAACTGATTTTCTGTCGACTAAACCTCATTCCTCTTTCTTCCAATGCGGTCATCCACGTCTCCAGACACTCTGTCTTTTCTACCTGCTTTCAACCACACAGCACAAAGTCATCCGGGAACATAATAATTGATTATGGTGCGTTTTTTATCACCTGCTCTGTCAAGACGTCCATTACTATGACGAACAGATATGAGCTCAACGCATCATGTTAGCACAATCCAACCTTCACACCAAAGTTGCTACTTTCGCCAGCCACATTGCGTATCTTTGCCTCACTTCCCCGGCACATGCTCCGTATCACTCTGATATCCTTTTCCGGTACATTCCTTTCTTTCTCGCATCTCCATATCTCCTGTCTTGGTACTCGATAATATGCTTTCTCCAACTATATATATACCAATCTGATGTCCCTCTGTCCCTTCCTGTGTTTTTCTATTGTTTCTTAATTGTTTTGTTTATTTAGTTGAATTTATTTGTATTGCTTATTGGAGGTTTGCGTACGCAGAAGAACGCCACGCATGTACCCTCAAACCGTGTAAGAATGGAGGAACCTGTCAGCCGGATGGGAACCGGTATAACTGCATCTGCACAATGAAATATACAGGACCACATTGCGAAAGTAAGATATGTTTTGGTTGTGTCGTATAATCGAATATATTTTATATGTACTGAGTTCAATTGAATTCATGCACGAATGCAATACACAGATGCCCGAGTACCTTTGCATATAGTTGTTTAGCAAACTGTAAACATTAAATGAGAATGCTAGTAAAGACAGATTGTACAGTACATCAAATGCAGCATCATTGACGAGTAAACCTTACCACTCAGATAATATGTTAATTAGGATACTATATGTATATATATATATATATATATATATATATATATATATATATATGTATATATAGATGTATTATATATATATATTCATATATATATATATATATATATATATATATATATATATATATGTAATGAAAATGTTAATTAGTTCTGCCTTTCATTCACTTATGTAATATTACACGCACAGAAATACATATACAATATCTGCTTATTTCTTGAACTATGTTTAAGAGCGATGTGTTATCGAGAAAAAAATCAATGCCATGACAACATTTTGACGAATATTATTCTAGTTACTCCCGTATACAGAGAGCTCATTGCCAGATGATATCACGCGTTTCCCTATGCCATGGTTATCGTCGTAGTGATATTTGTTTGCCAATGTAGCTACAACTCCCGTCACCAGTTTCGCTTATATATATATAATTCAATCGCTACATATATATGGCAACATAAGCTAATAGACTCTTCATGATTTTAATTGATGACTTCATTTTCAATGTTTTTGTTTATTAGACGCTTGTGTCCGCAGATGAGGTCAACGCATGTACGCCCAAACCGTGTAGGAATGGAGGAACCTGTCAGCCGGATGGGAACAGGTATATCTGCACCTGTACAATAAACTATACAGGACCACATTGCGAAAGTAAGAAATGTATTTCATGTGTTATATACTCGAATATATGTTATGATGTAGTGAGCTCAATTATATTCTTGCAAGAATGCAACACGTATGTGCCGAAATACTTGTGCAAGTAGTTTTTACAAATTATAAACAATAAAAGGGACTACTGCTATAGAGAGATTGTACAGTGCATTAAATACAGCATCTACCAGTATATATATATATATATATATATATATATATATATATATATATATATATATATATATATATATATAATATATATATAATATATACTATATGTTATATGTTATATATATATAATATATATTATATGTATATATACATATATATACATATATACTATATATATATATATATTATGTATATATGTATATACATATATATATATATACATATATATATATATATATATATATATATATATATATATATACATACATACATACATACATGACTACATAAGCTAAAGGACATTTAATGATATTAATTGATGAATTCATGTTCAGTGTATTTGTTTACTAAATGCTTGTGTCCACAGCTGAGGTCAACGCATGTACTTCTAAACCGTGTAAGAATGGAGGAACCTGTCAGTCGGATGGGAACCGGTGTAACTGCGTCTGCACAATGAACTACACAGGGCCATATTGCGAAAGTAGGTAATATATTTGATGTGTTATATATTCGAATATATGTTATGATGTACTGAGTTCAATCATATTCGTGCAAGAATGCAACACATATATGTCCGAATACTTGTGCAAGCTTTTTTCAAATTGTAAACATTAAGAGGGACTACTGGTATAGACAGATTGTACAGTACATCAAAAGCAGCGTCTACAGTACACTATATCATTAAGATAATAAGCTAATCAGGAACCCTAAATATATTTTTATTTTCACAAAAGGGCAATGTCATAGCAACATTTCACGAAGATTATTCTAGTCACTCCCATATAAAGATAGCACTTTGCCAGATGATATCACCCATGTCCTTATGTCGCGGTTATCGTCGTTATGATATTTCTTTGCCAATGTAGCTAAAGTTCCAGTCACACGTGTCACCAGTTCCTCCAGTTCTACCCGTGGATCCAGTTCTTCCCGAGGGTTCAGTTCTACCCGACGGTTCAGTTCTACCCGAGGGTCTAGCTCTCTTAGACCCATGGCCGTGACTGGCGATTCAGTTACATCAACGCCGACTGTAAAGTCCAAAATGACAACAACTACAGCTGAGATTAGGACCGGTAAGTTCTTATTTCATGTTTACTTACGTTTGATTATGTATTCCGATAACGGGTATAATTATTTTAATCACAAATGCATAAGATGATAACAAGCAAGCAAATTATGACATTGATACAAATAAAACCATCATACAGTGTACTTACGTTGCTATATCACAAAAAAATTACTGTTATACTCGCGATAACGTACATTCAATTATTTTAATAAATCCTACATAACACAATAACACGCAAATAAATGATTACATAGATACAAGTAAAATTGTATATTTTCCGCTAATTGGGATTCCCGCCAGTCGCCGTCAGCTGCCCTGGAGATGGTAAAGCTGGCCATTTTTAGAACAATTTTGTTATCCTTTCCTCACAATATGAAGGTATGCAAGTCTATTCCTAAAACGGTCTGCTTAGTCGCTCAGGTAGCAGCCGAAAACCATTTCTGCTTCAGGTTAATTATTGACGACCTGAATCACCTAATGTGTAGGTTCGCGACTAGGGATCCCAATGCATCCACACATGCACCCTTCGTCGCAGCCCGTCACCGTTAGGCTCGACGGATATAGAAAGTTAAGAGTTGAAATGAAAAAGTCACTAGGATGGCCATGCTCCTTAAAATACAGTTGCTGTGGGTAGGGAATGTATCTAGTGTGGAGGACCATCTGCCAAAGATCGTGCTAGACGGAGAACTGCCCACTGACTACCAGAAAAGATACAACGACTCCTTGAAACGACCTCTCACTACTTACAACACCGATAAACGCCAGTGTTCCACACAATAACCCGATCGTATGCATGCTGGCTACTTCGAAACCATACGAAGGGCCAGCAAAACGCGATAAAAACATAGATCCTTCCGCACCCACTACTTAATAGACCGTGACGTGCAGCTGTGGGAAGCTTTCATTGTCTTGTCTCATCACTGGCTGATGAACTATATACGACTATGAAATGTCCTATTTCACTATGTTTTTGTTCGCGAAGTAGAATTATGAAATATATATATATATATATATATATATATATACATATATATTTATATATATATATATATATATATATATATATATATATATATATATATATATATATATATATATATATATATACGGTAACTTGTGGTGACTTCGAGTAATTGTAATGTGTGAAGTCTACATCGCGTACATATATCATATCGCATCGCATCGCATCGCATCGCATCGCATCGCATCGCATCGCATCGCATCGCATCGCATCGCATCGCATCGCATCGCATCGCATCGCATCGCATCGCATCGCATCGCATCGCATCGCATCGCATCGCATCGCATCGCATCGCATCGCATCGCATCGCATCGCATCGCATCGCATCGCATCGCATCGCATCGCATCGCATCGCATCGCATCGCATCGCATCGCTTCGCATCGCATCGCATCGCATCGTTTCGCTTCGCTTCGCTTCGTTACATTTCGTACCGTACGTATCACATCGGAGTGTGACTGGTGTAACATTTTTGCCTTGGAGTAGATTGCATAATATTATACAGTAATACACATGTGTTTGACTGGAGCGTGAGAACTATTTTGTATGATTATCAGTTAGACAATCTACAGTAAGGTATGTATTGCTCACTCAACTGTCTAAAGTTGCAGAATTTGGATTAACTCCAGTTGGTAACGTAACAATGCTGCCATCAAGTGACACAATTCCATGGATGTTGATTTCACTACAAATCTCTCTGATTCTGCTGTTACCTCTATTAATACTTCTAAGCTCGGCTCTGTATTTGTAAGTGGCTATTTTACATATGCACATATGCACGCACATACACACGCGCGCGTCCACACACACACACACACATACACACACACACACACACACACAAATACACGCGCTCGCGTTTACTATACATTTAATTTTAAATACACGCACAGCATGGAAAGTCATACGTCACCAATGCCTACTTTGTCCAGTTAGCTAGTCTCGGAATCGAAAACGTTATAATACTATTCCATATATATATTTCAATGTTTAATTTTCGCACGTTCTAGACAGCAAACTGTCCGGTTCAAAGTGTGGGCAAAAGAACTAGCACCATCCATTTAAGTAATAATTATATCATTTCTCTGAATTTATATTAGTCTATTTCAACTATTATGACAGCTCATAGGTCCAAGACGCTTTACACAATCGTATGCATGACGGGCCACAAATTCATGTTGAATATCGTGAGTATCGATCTTACTTTCAAGGAAAATGCGGAAAAAGCATGCAACAAACGCCACCATAGCCAAAGAAGAAGAAGAAGAAGAAGAAAGGGAACGAAATGACGAGGAGGAGGAGGAGGAGAAAGAGGGTGATGAAGAAGAACATGCGTAGAAACCAAGTGAAGACAACTTCCGATTAGCACAACTGAAAGAAAAAGCGAGCGTCTGCAAATCATAGTTTGTTTCCGCTGGGCTTCTGTTGTGGTCCTTGTGTAGACAGTTAGACACAGACATCTATTGACAGAATATTGCCAATATAACATACTACATAACTGTAATAAATAAAGTGGGTTTGGCTTCTCGAACTCCAGCATGTTGGCTACGTAGACTAACATCCACATTTTCCATACGATGTGTGTCCGTCAATTAGGAAGTATAGCTGCATCTTAGGAACAGTGCGTAAGTCCATGTCTCAGTTCCGTGTTCGTTCTGCTTTAATGAATCTTCGCGTATCTTCATCATGCCCATGCACAACAGTCATAACCAAGCGGTGCGTTATTGCTCCAAGGTTTCTTTCTGTCCTTCGTTCATACATTATATCATCTGATTCTACATAGGTTTTCAGCTGACCACACCTCCTCAATGTTCTTGTACATAGACATCAACATTAATTATAAATTGTCAAACATACTAGCGGCGTCTTTTAAATCTCAATTGTTGATAGCTGTACTGGCAGGTTGGTCATTTGTCGCTCCTTGCGTGTCAGCATGTACCTGGCAATGGAGAACCATATCCCATTGCAATGAGCCAGGTTGTTACAGCAGCATCTAACATGTGACCACCATGTGACCACCACAATGAGCCATCAAACGTCCACTGCAGCATGGGATGCTTTTGTCCATGTGTAGATAACATAATATGATGATACGTTCACGTCAATCACTTAATTGCAGTTCCCGTGAAATTATTAAAATAGCTTTCCTACCACAGAGGTTAATCGAATTTGAACGTAGAAAAAATGTATGTCGGTAAACTAGAAAACTTGGATCTATATCAATCATCGACAGAAATGTGATTGTTGATAATGCAGCATTTGATACCAGGCCAAGATTATTCGACCAGACGCGTAGAAAAGAACATCAGTAAATCCTGACAATGCGGTACGTGCGTCTCTTGAGGTGTGTTTACAGATCAGTTTGCTGAGGTATGTGTGTCTCCTTAGGTGCGTAAGTCAATCTACTCAGATATGTACGCTCCAAATGTGTATCAGTCAGTCTGCTCAGGTATGTGCGTTTCTGATGTGTGTCAGTATGCTCAGCCAGGTGTGTGTATCTCCTGAGGTCGTAACCTACGTCTATGATGTATAAGTCAGTCAGCTCAGTATGTTCAGTCCGCGTCTTTCTAGGAGCTAACTCTGTTAAAAAGTGATAGCATACTTACAATATAATTCTACAAATATGTATTTGCAATTGATTGTTTATTATTAAAAGAATAATTTTGACTAAAACAACATGTAAAAACCTTGTGTAGAGTATGTATGTATGAATTGATCGACGCGTTATTGGAAAGCTATGCTGACATGACGGCTAAAATAGTGGTTCATTTTGCTGAAGTGTGATCTTCACATGAACTACGTGTCACCCATAATCATTAAAAAAAAAATATGTGACGCCGGCTGCCCAAATGAGTGACAAGTCGGGATTTGACATTTGCCGTGAGTGCCATCTAAAGCCAGTTGGCATGATTTGGATGAATTTTAGGTTTTTAAATAAATAAAATTTATAACATCCGTTTTAACACTTCCACCCATCCTACACTATTTATTCCAAATAAAATGTGTATTTTAACGTATTATAATGCGAGCCCTCTTGATCAACTAGTCCAAAATTACTAAAACAAAAGGATTTTGCTTCAATTCCTTCGATGAAATCCGCCATGTTGCTTTGGGGTTACCCCTGTATATCGGGTATCACCAGAGAGGGCATTTCTTCCTCTCTGACGTAGAGTAACCCATATCCGGGCCAAGTACACCAAAAATGAGGACGTGCTCTGTCACGTGCGCGCTTCGGTGCTTGCAATTGGATGATCGCCTACGCATATGCGCAGTACGGCAGTGCTAAACGTAAACAAGTAGCCAAGGTCGTTCGTATTCCGCCGTGTTTTTCTACCGTTGTTTCCCTGTTATTAAATATTTTGCAACATCATGTCGGACGCGTTCCTATGTGTGCTGGAAGCACCAACCGGCGATGACATTGCTGTTGCGCGGATATGGGAGCAGTACGATTTCGACGCCTCGGAATGGGACGCTGACAGTGACAGCGAAACCGACAACGACGTTACGGTCGAATACGACTGGGAAGCCGATCACGATGACAACGAAGACGGGAACATGTTAAGCAACGACAATAATGCTCCAATTGTCCTGACATTTTGCATAGACCTAGAGATGGTGTATACTCATAATAATACTTTTTGGTCTGAAAAATCGACCATTTGTCAGCGCAACATTTCACAGCTCGCGCCCTGGGTATGCCGCGGAGGCGAACGTAGCAGCGATCAGGCGGCCTAAAATGGCCTACCCCGATGTTGAAACTCATAAAAATAAAGGTTCTCGATGGATTTTATTCAATTTTATGTTATTTAGCAGCTAAAACGTATGGCTACATTTGTCTCGCAGGAAGTAGGACATTTATCCGTTCAGTAATTATTTGGGTGCAGGATACTCCGCTAAATTAGCCTAAAAACGGCTTTGTTTTAGACTAATTAGCTTTGAAATTAATTAGCACGGAAATTAATTCCTGAAGTTATGGCACATATAATGTACCATAACTTCTGGTTGTTATTTGCCCTCTATCATTGCACTATGATATCATAGCTGCATGCCAAATTTGAATGCAATACACAAACTATTTATATGATATCTAAGCCCATGCATAATCCAAAACTTTAACGGCCGTTTTCTCCAGTTTTACTTGTTGACCCCTACCATACCAAATGTGATATAACTTCCCCAATTTTTGAATTACTGTAAAGTACTATGCCTCCTCTTTCCAAATATGTCAGAAAAGTACATCAACATTTTCCCGATTTGTCACTGATTTGGTTAGCCGGTGTCACATATATACTCATATATAATATATATATATAACTTAATAATAATAATTAAATAAATATATATATGTATATATATATTATATATATATATATATATACTTTTGTATATATACATATATATATTGTATATTACATATTATGTTTAATATGTATTTATATAGTAATTATCGTTTAATTACGCATTTCTATTTTTTTATTACTATTATGATTTTATTAACATTATCTTAAACTATATGCATTACATATATATATATATATATATATATATATATATATATATATATATATATATATATATATATGTAAGCAATACATATATATATATATATATATATATATATATATATGTATTGCTTACTTCTACTACACATAAGTAATCATTTGCAAATGTTGAAGATGTTTGATATTGTAATGATTTGGACGTGGGCATTAGAAAATATAATATGCTAGGGCGAACGATAAAGCATAGAAATTGTGTGTTGATATGCATAACACGTAACATACATGACACTAAATATTTGTTTCGTGCAGAAATGTCTATTGATTAAGTAAATAAGAAAGCAATCGACAAGCTACATTGAGTAGAACTTCGGTTAACAATGGTTAATGCTATCCAGGTTTGAAAAATTAATTAAAATATACCGTTGCTATGAGCTCATCAAGCCATGGTAACATATCCTCTAAATGTTTCTGGAAATGAAAATAAGTAAAACACTAAGCAAATGTGTACGTACAACTAATTGTGAACACATTTTCATTACACGATGCAGAATATTGTGACTTATGGGTGATGCATTAGAAAATAAAGTAACATTGATATGTTTTAATGTTGTGTATTTTATTGTGTATCAATGTAAATTGAATTTAAAGTAACTCAATTGAATTAATATAAACGAATATAAACAACGTTGGACTAAACCTTATACATATAATTACATCGGAACATATTACGACACAACACCGGATATGCGACATTAACGCAGATGTGTCTTCGGATAACGCGAGCTTTCGGATTGCAACAAGTTTAGAATGTGTTTAATCATATTTACATTGTGTTTCATTATTTGTATAGTAGTGGATGGATGTAATGCAAGTAAGTTGGTAACGGCGACGGCAAAGGCTACTAAAGTGTGTGAAACATATATTTTAGAGTGGCATTTGTCATTGACAATATAACATATTTATTGTAGACGTAGCCGTAGGCGTAGCAGTGTAGGGTTGTGTAGTCTGTAGAGATAGACTACAGTAGCTTATCCGTTAACGTCGACGGTTACAAAATTAACATTGCCATTGTTTTCTTATTTTCGCAAAACATCGGAAATGTCTTGTCTCCGAAAACGTGTTTAAAATAAACAGAATAACTGGACAGATTCTTCCATGAGTTCAACATAGTCCTACCTAGTCCTAGATAAGTCATGACATAACTAGTCATAAGTCATAACATAGTCATGACATAAGATATTCGTATTTCGATGTACCGGGTCTCTATCATACATTTTCTTAAAATTGTATGCCCACAATTTGTTTGAGAACCAGTTAACTTAGGGGTTAAAATGTTAATAATGTTACTGCGATTTTCATCTACAGTGAAGACAAGCTAGTTAGTACAACTAATTCAAAATAGCCGCATTATGCACGGTAATATTATTGTAGACGTAGTAATGTATGTGTTTGTAGCTCAAATGTTCCATTTGGTACTATTAATGATACATTTTATTAGTTTAATTTACATACTTGATTATTCATAGCTAAATTTGTCCCCAAACAAATAATTCAGCAATCTTTTGACCACTAGACCCTACCATTTGTGTCGGTTTTGTCTTGATTAATAAGGTAAACGCAGGCGGTTACCGCAAGATGTTAGTGCGGCGAAATTAACGTGTATTGATTATATGCCGTAGTGGCAGTAATGGTCTTAGGACTTAATAGGCCCGGTGGTGGTGTGATGTTGATTATGTTATTTAAAATGTTGTAAAATGTCACGGCTTGTTTGATAATCCTGCGTCGCTCAAGTGTGGGCCAATGTGTTCGAGTCATCATCATCATCATGCTGTCGGTCGCGAAGCGACAAAGACTGCTTCCATCACTTGACTCTTGCTCTCCATGTGTCTCTCTGCTGTGAGAGTGATGTCCAGGAGTCGATCTTTATGTCTCTCAGCTTCAGGATTCTCTTGATGGTATCTTTGAACCGGAGACGAGGGCGCCCTCTCTTTCTGTGACCAGAAGACAGTTGGGAGTAGAGAACCTGCTTCGGTAGCCTGTCTGATGACATCCTCATGAGGTGTCCAGTCCACCGGAGATTCTTTCTGATCAGAAGATCTTCCATAGATGGCAGCCCTGTCCGTTAGAGTATTTCCTTGTTTGTCACTTTGTCCATCCAGGTTATCCTCATGATCGAACGCAGATGTCGCATCATGAAGGCATGCAACTTTTTCACCTGTCGTCTGTACACTGTCCAGGCCTCGGCTCCGTATAGGAGGGTGGACAGCACAATTGCACGGTATATCTTGCCTTTAACCCGCATGGACACATGGTGGTTGTTCCAGAGTCTCTGGCGTAGTCGGCCGAAAGATACACTAGCCTTGTATTTCATCGTCAATGCATCCGTCACTTGATATAGTGCTTCCGAGGTAGGTGAATTCCATAACAGAGTTCAGCTTGTTTCCATCAACCATGATATCCTCCTCTCGGGTTCTTGTAGAGTTGGGTTGGTACAGCACCTCGGTCTTCTTGATGTTAATCTTCAGGCCGAACTTCTTTGACGCATTGGAAAAAGCATCCACTATTTTCTGCATCTCTTCAGCAGAGTGTGCAACCAGTGCACTGTCATCTGCGAATAGCAGCTCCCTCATCAGTATCCGTGTAGTCTTGGTCTTCGCTCTGAAGTGTGCGACGTTGAATAGGTCAGCGCTCTGTCTGGACTGTATGTAGATGCCATCCCCCATGTCTCGGAAAGCATTGTCGAGCATTGCTGATAGGAAGATGGAAAAGAGCGTGGGCGCCAGTACACAGCCTTGCTTGACCCCATTTGTGACCCTGAACGATTCCGAGACTTCCCCTCCAACATTAACAGCCGCCATCATTCCTGTATGTAGTGCCTCGATCATTGTTGTGAACTTCTCTGGGCAGCCATACTTCTTCAGTAGCTGCCATAGTCCGGTCCTCCCAACTGTATCGAACGCCTTACTGAAGTCGACAAATACCATGTACAGTGGTCGGTCCTGCTCAATGCACTTTTCTTGTAGTTGTCGGAGACAAAATATCATATCCACGGTGCTCCGGTTACCTCTGAAGCCACATTGTGTCTCCGGAACTACCTCTGGTGTCAGGTGGGTAGATAGTCTGTTGAGGAGGATCCTGGCGAAGATCTTGCCTGCTATGGAAAGAAGAGAGATTCCTCTATAGTTCCCACAGTCTGTTCGATCACCTTTCTTGTAGATGGTTATAATGCTTGCATCCTTCCATGCTTGTGGTACAGAACCCATCTCCCAGGCATTGGTGATTAGTTGGTGCAGTCTGCTGAACAGATTGTCTCCTCCATGCTTCCATACTTCTGCAGGAATTCCATCTCCTCCAGGTGCTTTGCCATCTTTCAGGCTGGCGATTGCTCTAGCCATCTCATCCATAGTTGGAATCTCATCAAGGCTTGTCTTGATAATGCGCTGCGGGATGTTGTCCAGAGCTTCGTGATCTATGTCGCCAGGGACGTTGAGTGTGTTCGAGTATGAGATGTATAACAGAAGCATCTGTTCAGTTTTTATTAGAACGGCGTAAACGTGCATACGAACGCATGCATGTGTTCACGCATTAACGGTTGCACACGCACGGACGCACGCACGCACGCAAACACACACACACCGTGAACTCGAAACACGAAATCAAGCATGAACATTTGCACACGCCAATTACATCGTCTTTGTGGTAGGCTTTTGGTATGTTGAATATACATATATGCATATGCAACGTAGCGTTATTTTTGTGGCAATAGTACATGCGTAGTTTATTTTCAGTTTAATAAAACAATTTAAATCGTACAATATATGATGCTATGTGTATTTACCGGTGTATACTATCTCCCGTGGACTTCATTCGATACAATTAACTTGAAAACTGCAGCAGTGAAGCAGCTTGAGGCAATTGGTTTGTTCGGCTTAATGTTTTCAAAAAATTTGAATTCGTATGGTCTATGGAACCGTAAGATAATTGTTTGTTCCTCTTTGGGAACTGGTGTTTGCATTACATTGGAATTTCGCATAATAAGTTAAGTCAAGATATGTGATTCCAGCTTCCAACAATAATGTTACATATCGGCATCGCGAAAGCACGGCGAAGTTATACACATTCGAAACATGCGAGTTACATAGCGTACAATGTGGTCTTTCAAATTAATGAATTGTTAAGTAATTATATGAACATATACATCAAGCTGTAATATACTACGACTTCAAGCAAACGGTGTTTTATTTACTATAAGCGTTAAAATACTCTGAAATGGCAACATTGCAGCCAATTGCATAGCTTTTAGTGTGTGTGCGTGTGTGTGTGTGTGTGTGTGTGTGTGTGCGTGCGTGCGTGCGTGCGTGTGTGGTGTGGTGTGTGTATATATATAAATATATATATATATGTATGAATAGCTCGATTTCACCTTTAAATGGCAGCCATGTTAAAAATATGACGTAAAAAAGATATTAAACGCTTCTAAAATGCCCATCACCTATTTTGGACATGTCAGATATCAGTGTAACTAAGAATCATAGTGGCAATTAGTCCCTCAAGTTTAAAATCAACCTCAATATTTGCTGCGATGGCTAATGCACGAAATACTATTTTTACAGACGATCTGTGCGTAGAAGGAGCCACATGTCTTAAGAACGACACGTTTTGCGGATGTGTATGCGCGGCCGGACACATCAAACTGGACTGCTCATGTAACTATTTGTTATTGCATACTACTTTGACTAGCTGTAGACTATTTTGTTGTATTCCCGATAGACAACATGGAACTTTTATTTGAAGGTCATCCGGTCGGATACATATTAAAACAGTGTTTCCGTTTTAGTTCAAATAAACATGATACTGTGAAGAAGGCGAAATAGTCAAGAGCTTCAAATAACTAGGTACTTTACTTGATGAGAGCTTGTCATTCTGTGATCATGTTGCTTATGTGTACAAGAGAGCCCAACAACGTTTTTTTCTCACTGACAAAGCTTAACAGTTGTTATGTTAGCCAAACATTCCAAAATGTATACAGAGGTTTAACAAAGAGCGTTCTATTTTTGTAATATAACTACATGAACTGAACTGAACTGAAATGTGTACATGGTATGACAATGTCAGTAGCAAGAAAAAAATAAAGCTTGCCCGCTTTGTCAACACAGCTAACAAGTTGCTTGGCAACGAACATAAATATCTGTCCAGTATATAATATATAATACTGCACTGAAAAGTAGAGTCATTCAAATACTATACGATCCTGCTCACTCTGTGAATGAAACATTTAAGAAACTTCCACCAGGGAGGCATATAAAGAATCCATTCGCTAAAAAGAACCTTTTCAAGAAATCGTTTATTCCCTCTGCCGTTTTAATTCTGAATGTTAATGAGTAATTTGTTTACTCCATGTACTTATACTGATTTATTTAATCTGATTTATTTACCGATTTTAATATAATTAATGTCATTATAGTCAGTGTTTGCCAACAAATGTAATATGTGTTATCAATTGTATCTGAATCACCAATTGTATTACTAGTATTCTAACGTGTAGCTAAAAATGTCCGTTTTTATTTTTAAAGGGACACTGAAGTATTGCATCTTTGAATTATGATGTCTCTAATGCATTCATGACCATAATTACGTTTATATGTATGTATGTATGTATGTACGTATATATATATATATATATGTATATATATATATACATATATATATATTATATATATATATATATATATATATATATATATATATATATATATATATATAAACCCCGTTACCTTCCTAGATACGGCTATAATAGCAGGAACTCGGGTTTTGATGTTGCGCTGTCGCACTCGTAAAATGAAACATCGAGCATTAGTCCTTTAATACAAATCCTGTGTTCACTTTTGTAGTGTTTGATAAAAGCCGCTGTCGATTCCCAGAGAAACCGGGACCACGAGGGAATTGCATTCTGCGTTGTCGATGTACCAAAGGATGCGATCCCGACACGGGCGAGTGTATCAACGGTGGTGAATGTGAGGACGGTCATCCCAGTGAATACCGATGGCGTGAACCAGGCTGTCAGACAGGTTAGTGGAACAGTGCAATCAGAGCAAACGAGCCAAAGTCATTATGTCTGTCATGTGTGGTAGGTAATACATGCACATACTTCGTTTGTTGAGTCTTTAACAACAGTTGCTGACAGATAATTACATTATGAAACAAAACACATATCTCGATAGGACGAAACACAAGATAAAAACAATTTCGAATCTACATACGAGAACGATGATCAATTACGAATAACAAATCCTCGTTTATCAAAAAGGTTGCATTGCTTTGGAAGGTTGGATGACATGTGGCATGTCCGTACAAATAAGACACACAATGTGTGTCAATACATTTATCTTGGACAAATCAACAAATTAGCTACAACCTGTCAATATAAGTTAGAGCGCACCAGATATAAAACAATTATACGAATTAAGTGTCAGTTCATCGATTCACGCCAGAAGACGAACTAATTTTTCAGGAAATATTGCCTACCAAAAGAAAACCACGCAATCAGT
Organism: Oasisia sp. SBJ-2009; assembly: GCA_964017155.1. Classification (NCBI taxonomy): domain Eukaryota; kingdom Metazoa; phylum Annelida; class Polychaeta; order Sabellida; family Siboglinidae; genus Oasisia; species Oasisia sp. SBJ-2009. The sequence continues at coordinate 17,191,664 of OZ024866.1, forward strand.
TCAATCAAGCGGCAGAGGTTCAAACTCGGCCTCAGCCGACCTTGCTGTCGACGGAAACACAGCCATAGGCGCTCTAAACTGTGCTCTGGCTGAAAGTGACCGCCTTCCTGCAGAGACAGCTTGGTGGTTAGTTGAACTTGGCAATGTACACATCATCGAACGTGTCATCATATACTCCAAGAACGGTACGTATACATAGCAGGAACATTACCTAAACTAGTCCATGAATGCTTGCATCCAAATGATGTGAGAGGCTGGTTCTAGAAAAAACTACGTATCCCAAGAGAGCAGTTCGGTTGCAAAACACCTTGATAGTCAACGAAACCGCAAAATACTTCCCGCGGTTAGAACGTATATCAATAATAACTTGATGTCGCTCACCTTTACATTACGTGTTTTACAATGTCCCATAACATATTCAACATTTTATCATACACCATGAAACATAATGCATAAAGGGATGAACATGTGTTGCAGTTTCACCCACCCACCCCCGCCCCGGCATAGTTTAAATTGTAATAAGTAGCGGGATAATTTGAGACATATCATGTAGCATATTTTACTACTGAGGTAAAACATATTTACTGCGTAGCACTCACACAGTTAGACGGCGAATGCTCGTAGTTAGCTGCTTTGGAAGAGGCTTTGTCTGTCCATAGTATTAAAGCGAAGTTTTATGTTTGCTAGTTCTAAGGAACAGCAGAGGAGTTCAACTCAGTGATGGAGTTGACAACAGTGTTAATTGTCGGTCTATAAGGGTTTAGTCTACCTGTCACTAGGTTGTATGTATGACACGCTCATGTCTCATATCACAAGGCGGTGTACATGACACTGTGGTTAACTCTAAATAAACTAATGTATGTTGTCATCACTTACTACATGCTAGATATTACTGCAGTTGGTGACCATTTGACTGTATTTTCTTCCAGATTTTGATTCGGTCACATTCAAAGGCTACGCAATCTATGTGCGTGATAAAACAGGGACGTATACGAGGTGTACATATGTACCTCCTGACGCTGCGCCCGCGTATACACCCACATTCGTACGCCCGTGCATAGGGATTGGCAATGCTGTCAAATACATGAGGACAAAAACGAAGTATCATTCATATATACCACAAAAGGCATATTTGTGTAGTAGTTGTAATTGGCCGTGAACGTACAGGTGAGTATTGGTTCTTTGAAATTGATTTGCTGGCATTTTCTGCAGGGCAACGATAATAAGCTACAATTAATACGTTAATAATAACAGGTCGACTGAAATATATTATGGCGCCTAATAATCGAGGCAGAGCGGCGGACTCTCCATTAATGCAAATATAGGTGAATTGCTTTGTAAGTAGCTTAGATTCCATATATAAAATAAAACCGGTAGAATATATATATATGTATATATGTATATATATATATATATATATATATATATATATATATATATATATATATATGTATATATATATATATGTATATATAATATATATGTATATATATATATAAGTATATATATATATATGTGTGTGTGTGTGTGTGTGTGTGTGTGTGTGTGTGTGTGTGTGTGTGTGTGTGTGTAAGTGAGCTGGCTATCCGGTATTGATGGCTTATCAGTAATGCTATTAAATTAATAAGACTGTAAACCCCAAGGGAAGTTGCATTTTCTGAAACGGATTATTAATACGTATATAAAAATACGAATCAAAGATGAAATAAAATACATACGAAAAATATAACAAACACTACAACTAAATGGACTAAGCTACATATCACCAAACCTTTTAATTGAAACTATAACGAATTTATCTGTTAATTTAAAATGTTCATATAATGTTTGCAACATCATCAAAACTACAAGATCTTTGAACTAAAATATACATATATTAAAAGGTAAAAGCGCAACAGTACTATAGTAGTCTCTGACATATTAACTTCATTTTGTTTCATCCCAATATACTTAATTTAGTCTTTTCCCAATTCCTTCAACGTCCACAACCTGTACGGGCATATTTGTTGGTAATTTATTTGGTAAATTTAATATAATGAATTTTACAAACTACAGCTGAAATTGTAATTAAAACAGTTCTGATTATCAATCATATTTTATGTTTATGGATATTTCGAAATACACAAAAACGACACGAGGCAAAGTGCTGACCCAAAGCATAATTAAATTATTACCAAGGCAGAAAAGTATAATCAAGATACAATATTACGTACTGTGTGATAGCAAGTTAGTTAAATGCAAACATAAAAGTGAAATGAAATCATTGTAAAACGTAAAATTAATAAATCATTTCCAAAATACGTTAATTTCAAATATTTTTAATGTAGGTAGTTATCCAGCATGCATGACATCAAGATTATCTGAATAAACCACAGGAATATTCCACAATAAACTAAGCAGTGTTAACATAGTCGCGTCAATGATTACTGGCACATCTCTATTGTACCAGCTATTTAAACGGACATTATAATATTTTAGGCGGTAAAGAGGCAGATGTCAACAGATATGCTGTGAATGATTACGATGGTAAATATATGATGAAGATTACGATAAATATAATGACGTGTACTATTATGGAACTTTAATTGTTTCCAGCACTAGGCCAAAATCTGTTAACTAACGAATATGCAGTTACAGACTTGTGATGAAGATGATAAGGAATGTGTCCACTAAGATGTCAAAAACAAGATGATAATTACGAACACGATGAAAATGAAGACGGCGAAGTTGAACATATGGTGCCTGCAATTATGATGAAAACGATATAATGAAGAACAACAAGTTGAAATTGTAGATGGTGTCGAAGTTCAAAGTCAAGTTTGCTGAGATGCTGATGATGGGAGGAGGGACGTGTAGACGAAACTACGATGGGTCCTTTCACGTGAACTCAGCCAGAGGTTCATGGATGACACCTCCGATATTGATTTAATTTCACCTGTTTTTATCACTATCTAATTGGTGGTCGCATCGAAACGACCAATGCTAAATTCCAATTAATTAGAAAGTTATAGTTAATTGAATGTAAGACCCGTTCACACTCATGTTTTAATGGCATGCATTCGGTCAACACAACACTTGCCAACGTTTCCATCATAACCTTTACGGTTTCTATTAATTACGATTCAGCAAAATACATTTTATTAATAATTACATACCCACAATGTTGTCCAAATACTTCATGAACCATTTAATTAGGATTACCCTCGTTTTTCACAAAACGAAATCACCTGCAGTCTGTTTTACTCAGCCGTATATTTGTTCTACTTTCATATTAGTGCTATTTGCTGTTGTTTGTTTCGCGTCATTAGTCACATATTATAGAGGATTTCGGCGCTATTGAAGTTTAGTACTGGTCCTATGATTCTCCACGTCTTTCTCATCGGAATCATTACCATAATTCATGCCGTCATCTGCATCGGCATATTCAGACTCCTGGTATAGCCACTTAATTTGTTTATTACTAGTTTTATTATTTTGTTATACACACACCCATCCTAACCCCATAATCGGACAAACCTCCAAACATATACAATATGATTACAATACATTATATTTCTTTAAGTGTTGGAATAGGTTTTAAAGAAAATAGTACCAACATTCAATTTTACGTCGTTTATTTTGTATTTGTAATACATGACATTTATACCCAACTGTTAAACATACATCAAACAGAATTGTTGTTATACATTACACGCTTATAGGAAACTTACCTTTTGTAATTATTTCAATATATCAATGCAACTTTATTGTTACAGTTGACTACATTGGGTGTCTGCGCAACCCTTGCCATAACAACGGCATATGTCACCCGAAAGGGACGGTGTTCTATTGCACATGTACTGAAGGTTATTCGGGTCCAAGATGCGAAGGTAAATTTTATGTATGATACTTTTTGTATCGGATTTACCTTCGTCTTGTTTAATCCTAATGCATATATCACGTGTAAGTTAATATTACAAAGACGTGTAGTCATTACTACGGACACACGGACAGCGGAACATAACACTAATGCCCACCTACTATTGAATACGCTGTTAGACAGTTATAACCTGTCATGGGCGATGGAGATGATAACGAAGAATATTTAATTGCATATGGTGATGAAGTCCAAACATGTATTATAATTATGAACATGATGAAAGAAGGACAGCAAAGATGAAAATATGATGATAACAATTTCAGCAAAAATATATTCATAATGAATAAAAACAAGTTGAAATTGTACAAGATGAGAAAGTCCAAAACCAAGTTTATTGTGATGATGATGAGGAGGAGGAGGACGATGACGACGACGAATCGATGATGGGTCATTTCCACGCGAACTCCGCCAGAGGTTCCCCGGTTACCATATCCGATATTGGTAGCATTTCTCCCATGTGCACAACTACCTAATTGGTGGCCGCATCAAAAATTCAATTACTTAATTCCAATTAATTACAAAGTTATTGTTGGTTGAATGTAAAACCCGTTCACACCTGTGTTTTAATGACGAATAACAAGGTGAAAGTGTAGGTGGTGAGTAAGTTAAAAACCAATTTTATTGCAACGATGGTGTGAGTAGGAGGCATGTGTAGACGAAATTATGATGTTTTTTGTGATGCACATTTTGCGTTTTGGGCAAGGTTTGCGGCTGGGCAAAATGTTTATATCAATGATGCCTCTGCGTTAGTTTGCTATTTTATCTGATATATTTAATTTATTTTATTAACCTAGGTCTATTGGTGAAGACAATATCTAAAATATTGTTGGCAAGATGTATCCTCCGAAGTGTTCTTACCAACATGACCGTTTACTCTACTGAGTTATATCTACATATGTATATTCGTGTAAATATTACCGGGGCGACGAGAATCCTAATAACACATATTATGTTTGGCTCTGATTGATACATTTGAGTAAATAAGGACAATCCAGAATAGGACAATTGAGAATAGGTTGAGGTGGCACCGTCATTGGAATGTTACTATGTGAAATACAAACCGCTGTCTGATGTTTCCGTGACACAGATGTGATGCAATATACTGTGTGTGTGTGTGTGTGTGTGTGTGTGTGTGTGTGTGTGTGTGTGTATGTGTGTGTGTGTGTGTGTGTGTGTGTGTGTGCGCGTGCGTGCGTGCGTGCCTGTGTGTGTGTGTGCGCGCGTTCATGCGGCGTATGGATATGTTTGTATATGTTGGTGTATATAAGTGTCTATGTGTACATATGTGCGTATGTGTATGCGTGTCTACGTGTGTCTATGCACATTCCACGACGGCGTTATACTAATTACATGTTGCGAGACTACCATAATAATAGTATTATACTATTAGGTTACGTATTTAAGCAAATAAGATTTGTTAATCATGATTATTATTATTTAGAAACGGTTTTAATTAAATATTTATCTGTATTTGTCTATTATTTTTAGATCTTTATTGTTGTTGTCACTCTCAAAACCGAGAAGTAATAGGCAAGTTATCATCAAATAGATTGATTGATATATTAGAGAATTATTTTATAAATTAGTGTTAAACAGCTCATTTAATTGAATTAATGTTCATTAGATGCTCATATACACAGATGAGGTCAACGCGTGTACGCCCAAACCGTGTAAGAATGGAGGAACCTGTCAGCTGGCTGGGAACAGGTATACCTGCACCTGCGCAATAAACTATTCAGGACCAGATTGCGAAAGTAAGTAATGGATTGGATGTGTCGTAGAAAAGAACACATGTTATGATGTACAGAGTTCAATCGTATTTATGCAATAATGCTAAAAATACATGACCAAATACGTTTGCAAGTAGGTTTTTGCAAATTGTAAACATTAATATAGGCGCAAATATTGGCCTAGACAGAGTGTACAGTACATCAAACGCACCATTGACCAGAGGTCCGTATCATTAAGATAATACACTAATTAAGAGCACTGAATATAATTGTTTTTTATTTTAATTTGTGTGCGTATGTATGTGTATGAGTGTGTATGAGTGCGTGCATACGTATGCTGTTTCCAGGTGACGAATCTAACATAATTATAGTGTTATTTTATTATGTTCAGATATTGTAATCTTAATGATGACTTGCACACGATTTTAATGTAATTAGATATTTATCTGCATTGTTTTAACTTGTATTTCTTTCTCAAAACCGAGATAAAATTAATGTTCACAGCTGAGGTCAATGCATGTACGCCCAAACCATGTAAGAATGGGGGAACCTGTCATCCGGATGGGAACCGGTATAAATGCACTTGCACAATCAACTATACAGGACCAGATTGCGAAAGTAAGTAATGAATTGAATGTGTCACATACTCGAATACATGTTATGGTAGAAATGATTATGAAATTATGAAAGCAGTGTTTGCAAATTGTAAAGCTCTAAAGGGAATGTTGGCAAAGAAAGATAGTTCGGTACTTCAAATATAACATTAACTAGAAAACCATATCACTAAGATAATAAACTAACAAGGAGCACTAAATATTAAGAAAAGTTAAATATATATATTTATATATATATATATATATATTAATAAAATATATACATATATATATATATATTATTATTATATAAACGTTCGCTTACAAAAGTCCTGATAACGTGTATGGTTATTTTAATTGATTTTATTGATACAATTAAAATAATGATGAAGTGTTTGTAGAAATGTACAAACAGTGAATATATATATATATATATATATATATATATATATATATATATATATATATATATGGAATTCTTGGTTATTTAGTACCGGTTTTCCTTGTTTTAGTAACAGCAGCAACAACAACAACAGCAATAAATACTACAGACATTATCACCAAAACAACGACGAAACCTTCAAATATATGGCCAATAATTTCGTTCAGAAAATACGGAGATGATGAACGTAAGTGTGATGTTACTTCTATAACACATCGACCAATATATACGATGTGGTGACTGTGTAGTATTAAGTATCCCGCACACAGTGAAGACTCGCTCAAGACTCGCTAAAGACGCAAGCGTGTTGAGCGAGATTGTTCGGTGTGCGTGCTCCTCGAGACGTCTTGAGCGAATTTTGAGCGAATCTTGAGGATCAAACATGTTAGATTTTTCTGAAGCATATTGAGATGTTTTGACCTCGTATCGACTGCGTCTTGTCTCACAACTTGGTGTGCAGGCAATTCGGGACAAGACGTGGTTGAGACGAGACGCGAAAATCCCATTTGCCCGTGAGGAGCAGGCCTGGAGTCACGTGATACTTCGGACAAAGCTGAATATGGCCGACAGTTGGACAGAAGACTTTGAGGCCCGCCTAACACACACACACATACACACACACACACACACACACACACACACACACACACACACACACACACACACACACACACACACACACACATATATATATATATGTATATTATACGTACATAGATACATAAATACATACATACATAATGTATACATGCATACATACATACATGCATACATGCATGCATGCATGCATGCATGCATGCATAAATATACAACAGTTAATTTTTTTTTTAAATGTATGTCAATTTTTACCAAGAAAGGTATTATAAAAAGTGTCTGCCATTTTTGTTTCCACGTTTTCACGTGACCGCGCGCGTCTACCCGTTTTTAGCGAGTCTTGAACGCGTCTCCGCGGTGTACGGGCAAATCACCTCCAGACCCGCTCAAGACTCGCTCAAGACTCGACCTCAAGACTCGTTCAAGACGCGGTCAAGAAAACGTCTTAAAAGCGTCGTTAGCGCGTCTTGAGCGAATCTTCTCGGTGTGCGGGCCGCTTTATTGACACGAAATGAAAACACATGACGGGAAAATCACGTGCATGCAGCACATAAAACTGTGAATATATGTTTTTATTTTATTAATTATAAATCCTTAGCACATCCTCAATACTAATGATATCATTTTATCCGTCACACACCAATCAAATAAATCACCACGATCCCCGCACACTGGGCGCAGACAGATTCACACAGATTAGTACAGCTGACAGCATCAGAATACTAATGCTATTGGTCAAACAGAAACGTTGAGCAATATCAATGAAACCAGTAAACCACTGTTACATTATTAAGACCCAAGGAAGCTTATTAACCGATCAAACCGAGAGTCCGATGAATGGCCATAACAGTATTAAAATACCTGTTAGAATAGATCGCATTTCATGACTTTCTGCACGATATGTTATATTCAATCGCGCCAATATGTTTGAGTATTGGTCTCTTGATATTTCAGTTTCTTACGTTCATCTCATCCTGTTTATTTGCGGTACCACTGTGGCGTGCACTGCGCTGATGACCATTGTGTTGTCAGTGATGTTCGTCGTCCTCTGTGTCGGTATGCGTCGACTCGCGAGAAGCGTGAGTGACTTGAAAGAACAAAGTATGCATCCGATACATTATCTATGTATAGAATGTGTTTAAAGGCATATCTTTTTATTATACCTTTGAATTAATTCAAATTGTTTTGAAATGACGGACATAGCTTTAGAATTTCTTTTCAGTGTCATACACGTTTTAACTAGATACAAAACTATTATTAGTATTATTATTATAAAGCAATAACAAGCATCGTTCTATGAGAACTGTCAAAGCATATAACTGCGTAAAGACATGCCCGTGGTATTCTGTATTATGTTAATTAGTGTTGTCTATGTTTATTGCCATTGCCAGCAATCCGTGCTGGTACAATGGATTTTATATCTCACATTGTTACCGATATTGACTTATTGACTTTACTGGTTCCTTTAAATTAAGGATGATTTTAGCTTCTATGTAATACACTAATGCATACCAATATTACGCATAATGAAACATTTCCCATTCTTGGTGCGTTCTCTATGTCAGAGTGTATATTTATCATTTTATTATAGTCAAACTGGCCTATGACTTATGCATTAACTTCTTTTGTTTTAGTAACACATGTGGGAGACCTAGTGACGTCACAAACTAGTCAAGAACATAAACCTCCTGAAGGTAGACAGGGTCGAAAATCCACCATCTCGCACCCCCAACCTCACAAAGTAGGATCACGCGGAAGAAAGTCAATTGGATATTGAACACTTTGCAAGTGCAACATGCTGTTGTGCTTAAACGAATTGATGGCGTGCTTAGTTCTAATTCAATTATTCGTGTTATATAGTGAAATGATGTTGTTAAAGCATATGTTGAGCCAGTTTGCAGCATACGTTGAGAAACGATAATGTTTTTCTTGTGTTAAAGTACTAAACTATGAAGGATATGTCGTGGTAACTCCTGTTCGGACTACACCGTCTCTCTCTCTGTCTCTGTCTCTGTCTCTGTCTCTGTCTCTGTCTCTGTCTCTGTCTCTGTCTCTGTCTCTGTCTCTGTCTCTGTCTCTGTCTCTGTCTCTGTCTCTGTCTCTGTCTCTGTCTCTGTCTCTCTCTCTCTCTCTCTCTCTCTCTCTCTCTCTCTCTCTCTCTCTCTCTTTCCCTGTCTATACTGGACTCTGTGTGGGTGTGCGTGTGCGTGTGCGTGTTTGCGTGTCTGTTTGTCTGTCTCACGCGTTTTCCCTCTCTCTCTCCCTCCCTCCCTCTATCCCTTCCTCGCTCCCTTGCTCCCTTCCTCTCTCTCCTGCTCTCTTTCCTCTCTATCCTCTCTCTCTCTGTCTCTCTCTGTCTATGCCTCTCTCTCTGTCTCTCTCGGTGTCTCTCTCTCTCTCTCTCTCTCTCTCTCTCTCTCTCTCTCTCTCTCTCTCTCTCTCTCTGTCGTACTCTTTTCATACTCAATAGCAAGTTAAGTTGTGGTGAAAATTGCATTACAGTCCGGCATACAAAGTGCACTTGCGAACTTTTTTTGCCTGATATAATTTCTTTTTTGTTGATTATTCATCTCATATTTCTGCCGCATTGCAAAAAGACTATATTTCATGTTTCACGAACCAAAAATAACAACACATAAGAAGATGACAACTTCTTTTATCTTTACAATTAACTAATGGCATGGTGGTACTATATAACTTGTTATTTCTAAAAACAAAAAGTGTAAAAAAATGTTTTAGTCGTGTGTGTCCGTGTGCATGTGCGTGTGCGTGTGCGTGTGCGTGTGCGTGTGCGTGTGATAACATAAGACAGTTTGCATAGCAAGCACCCAATTTGGCGCTGCCATTTAATTTTCATTAATTGTTTTCATTTAAATTATGATTGAACCGAATTCCTCATTCTGGAAACATATACAACTACAGTTTAAACATGTTTGTATCGTGTCTATTGCAGATATGAAAACTAATTGATTCGGGTGGACGTATTCGATTTTGTAGTTTTTTTCAAAATGCCCGCAGATGAAAACTCGACACCCATCTGGATACCATTAAGTACATGCCAAAGATTAATAATTAATTAATTAAATACTATATCAGGCAAAAAAGGATTGCCCCTTTTGGCTGCTGGACTAATAGCGATATTGCAACTAGACAGCAATAGCATAAGGGTGCAAGGTTTAAATTATTTGTCTTTGAGACACATACATATCGGTGTGTCTGTACTATTGTATTTTACATAAATCGACACGGTGAAAAGCAGTGCGACTTCCCATGTAAAGATATTGCATAATTTCACATCCGGTGTGTTGATATCCTAGACATTGCCGTGAAAAGAGAAAATTATTTAGTTTTATATGGCACGTTTGTATTATCAGCATTAAGTTGTTATCGTGTTACTAATAATAAAACAACTGTCGACACCCTTGTCTTGTAGTTGATAGTTTCGCTATTTACCATACTAAAATGATCGAGCATGAAGTATATATCATAGTGGAGTTTTCAATTTTTGGTTATCAGTCAATAGAAATCGACTGTTGTCTATGTAACTGTGGTAGGGCGATTACGGACTGGAAAACGTATTGCTTTGACTCACTTATTCATAACATCCTGTATCCATCGTCAAACCCATTCTCCATAAGGTACGAAGGCACTATACTAGGCTCGATACACCTTCCTTCCTGTGCATTATCCTGGAAATGTCTAGAATAGCTACAGCTTGACAAAATATTACACGATTTGTTCGTATGATTATAGCTTGTACATGTTATGCAGAATGTTCAGGTACATGAGTCATTTGAAGTTTATGTGTGGACACGGCGTCGATTCGGGTTTAAAAATGGGGGGACGGGGGACCAATTTATATATATATACATATATGTATGTATTTTGTATGTATGTATATAATATATATATATGGTGCTAATTCTAAAATAAGGCCTTTATGTTATGCTATTTAAAATAGCTATGTTGGCTACATATATTTGAAAGAGGGGCCATGGCTCACCCCAATCCCTGACAATTTGGAGGGTAGACTTTGGACCCATTACTGCTTGCATGATTCATAGAGTAACAACACGGACCTATATACATATAAGTCCGTGGCACAGAGTTAGATCATTACTCTTTCCCCTGTAGACAAGATGCAAATGTTACACGGGTGTCTGTGTAGGACTTCCCAATCCCACCATTTGGCAAGTAAATATAAATTGGCGATATAAGTATCCACCAGGGCACCCAGGCTGCAATCCAAGGGGTGACAAGGCAAATCAAAATGTATAATCTATGATGTGCTTGATGGCTAGTGCCTATTAATATATCAACACAAAGGTGCAAATTGACAGAGCCCGGCATGATGAATATTTATTTAAAATGTATTTATTTTTTCCACTGGGTAGTCGGAAGTTTATATCTGAACTCGTATATTAATTTTACTACTAGACCGATGTAGGGTTTTAAGAGAAAACATTACTAATAATATCAACACAAGGATACAAACTGATAGTGCCCGGCAGCGGCTCAGCCCGGTGTCGCGCTTACTTTTTTCGGATGGTTATAAACTTTCCGATTTACGTTTCTGCGCATGCGCGATAAATGTAAAATCACCAATGTGCTGAGAAACAACAAAGTATTTTTGGCATAAATGCAACGGGCTGTTCATCAACACTCCTCTGGTGATTACTGTGAAGATTGCTTAAAATATCATTCAGTACAATAACATCATACGTTTGTTGAAATCACCGTCACGGATTATGGCACACTATAGTCACGTGATTTACGCTTGCTATCAAAACATGCCTCAAAACTGTTTTGCCTCATGTTAATTTGCAACAAATAACTTTATATATATATATATCCTAACGAACAACCCGTAATATGTGTACCATAAATGCATTGTCCTTTCGCTACACATTAATGGTTTTACGTTTATCGCGTTTGAGCAGAAACGTCAATCGGAACGTTTATAACGCCGGGAAAATGTAAGCGCTACACCGGCATGATGATTATTTACTGAAGTAAGATCAATTTACGCGCTGTGGCCAGCTAAGCAATTTATCTAGTCGATTTTCTAATGGGTGGTCGGAACTTCATATCGCGAGTTTTTTGTCTAGCTACTAGTCCTATGTAGCGGCTTTTAAGAGAGAGGAGTGGTGACTCAGGCTACATGCCCCGCAATTTTTCTGAACTGAAAAGTGGAGGGGACAATTTCTATGCTGTCCCCCACGCCGAAAAGTGGGGGGTGCATCCCCCCCGTCCCCCACCGATCGACACCCGTGTGTGTGGAGTTCTAGATCCGCATACGGTAGGTAGACATAAAGGTAAACTCTCACAAAAAATAGTATCTCTCAAATTAACCAACGTCCAGAAAGTGTTAAAATCAGTTAACTAATTAAATACGGAGACTATGGGCGCTGGTCACTGCGACGCGAAGCAATGGTATCGTTTCTTGCAAATATCAAAGAACATCTTCATAGAATGACCAATGTACGTGATAGTTGCCCGGATTCTATTAACATTGAAAGCGAGAACGATCGAGTAAACATACATGAAACATTGAACAAAAGTTGTTGTTTTGGGATACGGTGCAAAAGATGTATACTGTGCAACTGAACACAATCGAAACATTGATTCACACCAAAAAGCATGCTTCGACATTGGTTTGTGTGCAAATCTGTTCAGCATATTTGCACTTTTAAAAGAACTAATAAGTATGTCTAGTAGCGTAGCAATTGTGTCATTACCATTTTAATCAGAGAAAGTGACTAAATGTTGATTTATATCCTGTTCCTATTTTCCGTAGGTTTGGGAGATGTAGTATGAGGAATATGATCGGGGCTATGTGTACGTGTCTCCATAGTACTATGTCGTGTTTATCTTAGTTCCCTACTTTAACGGCATACATTAAGGTTTGTGTTTCACTGATAGCTACATTGATCACATGCACACATACGCACGCACGCACGCATACACGAACACAGAGTTTTTCCTGGATGGTTGCAGAATCCTGGCTACGTAACTGCTCAATCGAAGCACGCTACAACATGTGTTACAACATGTGTAGTTTCTACTATATTTTGTGAAAACGCAGCCGGTGGACCGCAAGAAATGTGATCACAACCGTTTGACACCATATATAATGTAATTCAAAATACTAACATCCACATTATAAAATTCTATAGTGTAATTTATCCAATGTGTGCACTCTGTGAAGTAATCGTGCAGTGCAACAGCAGTAGCTTCATATGGTGATGATGTCTGCGTCGTAACCTAATGACCCTTAGCCAGCAGTTGGCGTATGTGTGTGCAGTTATTTATAACATTTTAATTATGAGTAGAAAACAAGAGTATGCAGACGCCACTGTCTGCGCTGACAACAACCAGTGTTAATTAAGAAAGTATTTGCATAGGTAAAGTACGTATTCTGTAAGAACAATTCGGTACAAATGATAGTTGAAACCAGCCAAGCCTATGTTGAATGTTCGTGTAATATCTTACACGTGTTAGTTTGACTCACCATGAGCTTCTTCTTCACTGCCACGGACGGGTTTTTTGACCAACGAATATGTCAAACGGCTGGCGAAAATGAGCTGAGGGCCGGTGAAGTCCAGACTGGACGCTTGCAGACATTGCACTACGCTACCCGTGCCGTTACTGCGCGATGTTTATGACGTCACTACGTCACATGACGGGCCATTTTTGGAAAGAAATGCTTTCACATTGCCAATAGGGCCTACTGTAATAAAACTATTGCAAAGGAATGGCAGTAAGTTTTAATTAGACTTACGAACTACTTTCGTATTACTCTTTATTAGTGGGGTTTCTCTTCGTTAAGGGTAACAGTAGTTTTAGAAATCAGGCTAAGAGACAACGTTATCATGGGTGGTGGTTAATTAGCAGTTTTAATAAAACTAATTTAACGTGTTGTACATTTTATGTGAAAGTTACCTTTTTACACATTATGTGGCATGGCTTTATTGTACAGCGATTTGAGTATAATGGATATTGCAATTCAAATATAAAAATAATATTATCACTAAAATTTTGATTTCTTATGGAATGTATACTCGCTTCCACCGAATCATCTGACTGAAATGTTTTGCTTAACCTTGTTTATTAATCGTTAAAATATGTTATTGTTTCGTGGTCTGATTGGCAAGTCCATAGTGTCGATATTTGTCTAAAGGAAAACTCATGCAAAACGGACGGACGGAATTGCAGTCTGTAATGTGAGATCATACTGTGCGCATTTTATCTCAACGAACTGACTAGAAATGTAAACATTTCTAAAGAAATTGCAGGAAAATATGATAGAATTATATGTTTACATGTACTTGGAAGAGAAAGTACGTATCACTTGGTAATCGAGTGTAGGTTGTGAGATATGTTGTGCGGGTGAAATGAATGATGTATGTAAATAAATAAGAAAACAATATAAAAGTTATAAATTAATTAGTAATACGAAATAAAGCTGGTACAGATTGCATACGATTACATTCTTATTGGATGTTAAGTTGTTATGTCCCAGTAAAACAACATTAATGCAATTGTACAGTGTAATGTATAGTGGATGTAGGTAAATCATTTTAATTAACCATCTCTGTTTTTAAGGCATTGTAAATTGACGAATGAAGACTGTCTGGGGTGGGCTAGACACGTTTGACCTGGGTTTGGGATGTCTGGTACATATGACTGCAGTTCCTCTGGGTAACACAGAATTACCTATCTAGCTGCAATTTGTCATTATGACACTGCCACAAGCTCCTTTTTAAGAAAATTAACTAAATGACAGAGTTAATTAAAAAACGTACTTCAATGATGTACCATTAACAATTTCGTTCACGCATAAAAGTGCCCTCGATCTGCAACTGCATCCTGTCCTTTTCAAAACCTAGCTGGAACACTAACAATGAAAACAGCGCATAAGTGTGTTGAAGTGAAATGCAAAAAATTAAGCACTTAAGTACTTATTATTTGCATTCCGTCAATATATTCTACAGATCGTTATGTTTACATATTCTTGGTTTTATATGTAACACATAGTGGTTGTAGTTGGTTCTTGTATATATTTCCCCACACTTCACATCAGTACTTAAGATAAGGCATGATGAGGCCTATCTGAGAGAGGCAAATCTGTTCACAGCGGTTACACATCACAGTCTGTTCAATGTTGGTTTCAGAAGGGTCCCGGTTTCTCTGTCTTCTCCTGTTGTCTTCCATGTTCATGATGACTACAGTTTTGAGGATATATTGATAGTTTAATCTGTATATATGCATACCTAGGTAGCTCAACTGCAGTTGCAGGACTGATCTAAGAACTTCAGCCTAATCACCACTGATACCTTCCGGTGTTTTATAGCATCAGCCACCATAAGGGGATGATTGTGGATGAACTTCAAAACCACAATCGTCGGGTAGGCCGGGAGGTGAGGATCATTCGACCTGCAAAAACAGAACATAACAATGAATACAACTGTTAGTGTATACAGGGTGTATTATAACATTAATGTTTCATTGAATGACTGTAGTTACCTGCTATGGTGAATGATATGGTTCACTGTTATCAACATGGCTGCTGAACATGCGTTCGTGGAACATTGTTGGTCACGTGTACCGTGTAAACACTGGCTATCGCGTGGATATACATGCTCTAATAATTTTATTGAATTCGTTGAGATCAAATGCGCAGAGCATGATCGCACATTATAATCTGTAAAATGCCTTGTTGCGGAACCTACCTACATTTATTAAATGAAATAGCAGACAATAACAGTGGGAGTTGAAAACGGTTTAGTGAGATAACTTAATTCAGTTTGACAGGCGTAGTAAAACGTAGCAGCGGGCACCCTCCTTTTAACGAAGGTGGACGAATATGCATTTAACCTGAGACTAAGCGTTAGACATGTATAGCGGAACATATTACAGTACAACACCGGACATGCGGCTTCCACGCAGGCGTGCTTCCTGATAGCACGAGCCTTTGGATGTCAGCATAAGATTAGTATGTGTTTAATTATATTTTCATTGGTTTTCATTATTAGGGTACTACAGCATGGATGTAACGCAAGTAAGTTGCGCTAATAGACTAAACTAATAGTATAGTTGCCAGCTGTATCATTTCAATGGTGAACCTGGTAATTGTAATTACTTTATTATGTAAGGTTTTTTGATTAATATTATGAGTGTCTGGTGTGGATGATGTCGAGCTTTGTTGGCACTGGGCCAACTTTGGGTTACATTTTAAATTAGCTATTTAGTATAATTACATTATTAAGGCAAACTAAGCTTGATCCAAGTGAACTATTAGGCCTAGAATCATGTGTGATAGCACTTTTCTATGCAAGAGGAATTCATTTCTGATATTATTGTCGTGATTAAAGGTCAAGGTTAATGTATACCGTCAAGGTCAATGTCATTTTTTG
>OZ024866.1:17213357-17238357 GCA_964017155.1 Oasisia sp. SBJ-2009
CATTCTCTATGTCAACGTGTATATTTATCAGTTTTTGTAGTGTATATTTTTGTAATTGTTGTTTTTGTGTAGTTTGTTTTATGCATTAACTTCGTATATTTTAGTGACACATGTGGGAGACCTAGTGACGTCACAAACCGGTCACGAACATAAACCCGGCAACCAAGAAATATACCCGCATCTTCCTGCAGGTAGACAGGGTCGCAAATCCACCATTACGCACCCCCAACCTTACAAAGTAGGACCGCATGGAAAAAAGTCAATTGGATATT
Organism: Oasisia sp. SBJ-2009; assembly: GCA_964017155.1. Lineage (NCBI taxonomy): Eukaryota > Metazoa > Annelida > Polychaeta > Sabellida > Siboglinidae > Oasisia > Oasisia sp. SBJ-2009. The sequence goes on from OZ024866.1 coordinate 17,213,630, forward strand.
GAACACTTTGCAACTACAACATGCTGTTGTGCTTAAACGAATTGATCGCGTACTTAGTTCTAATTCAGTTATTCGTGTTCTGTAGTGAAATTATGTTGTTAAAGCATATGTTGAGCCAGTTTACAGCATATGTTAAGAGATAATGTTTTTCTTATATTAAAGTACTAAGCTATGAAGCATATGTAAGCAAGTTGAACGACGGTCGTTTGGTATTCAATGCGTTTATTGATAAAGAATACGCTCCCAGAGGGCGGCACGCTCCTGTAACTCTAATAACTCGCTCTCGCACCACTTGGCAGAGCCGGCGCCTATTTCTGGCAAGCCCGCTTATCAGGCCGCTGATTATATACTGGGTTACTGGGTACAAGTGTTGACCGGTCGCTAGATGTAGTTGTTGACCAGTCGCTGGCCCAGGGCAAACTGCGCCTCAGCAGTTGTCCTAGCCTCGGTTACCAAGACTCCGTGAGGTGGCAGCACTTTTAAGCCCCCTCAACTCCGCCTGGCACAGTATATATGCTTAAGTTTCTACATCCGGGCAGCCTTACCCCAGATTAGGGTAGAGACGCTGAGTGGCTCTCAGGCCAACTATGAAATAAAAATTAAAATAACGATATACTTTTACAAGATAATAATATCATATGAAAAGTATTCACAATTGAACTTATATTAACACAAAAGTAAGTAAAAATTCAAATTTATAGTTGTTTATAAAATAAGAATTACGGCAGGATTAACCAGTGTCCGTGAGGTGGCAGCATTGTCTAGGCCCAATTGGATAGCATACAAATTAAATAAGGATACCTTTTTATTAAATAATGCTGTATTATAAAAACTATTCAGAATTAAACTTATATTAACACAAAATAAATAAAAATACACATTTGCAGTTGTTTATAAAATATATATTACGGCAGTGTCCGTGAGGTGGCAGCATTGTATAGACCACGTGGATACCAAACAAAAGCCGGTTAATGTGACCAGACTGTCTTATCGGCGTAGTTCCGCAGCCGACCGACAGTCGGTTAAGCGAGACTACAGTTGTCCAGCTCGACCAGCTGGGCGTGGCCTTATACTACAGGGCCCTCTGGCGACTATCAGTATCCACCAGGGTTACATGTCCCCCAACTTAAAAATTTAGCCGACCGCGGCTAATGAATAGAACTTAAATTGAAACCTTATAGGTGAAATTAGTTATCTAATACCGATCTCGGTTCTCTATGTGGGTTACTGTGATAACCCGCATTACGTCTCGTTGACCGACGTAGAGGTGGAGCTGGAGGGTTAACTGCCTCGCTATTGTTCGGGTGAGACGTAATTGTCACTTCGTACAATGGGACTGTTACCTCACTCTCATGGCCTAATCTACTCTGCCTGTTCACTGTCTCAGGAACACAAACCCGCAAGTCTTTACGATTAATCACGCGTTTCTTATGTCCCCTCTCGGGTACGACAACGTAAGTGTCCTCCATCTGTTCCGACACTACATACACTGTCGGGTCCCAGGCATCCCCAATTTTGTTACGTCCTTTCACCCTATTGCGTAAGTGTACATGGTCTCCAATTTGCAGTGTATCTTCCCTTGTACGCATGTCATAAGTCGCCTTTCGATTTGCTCTGTCTAACTCCAGTTGTTCCGTCGCTTTAGCATAAGCGCTTTTCAACTTAGATTGATGGTAATCAACCCAGTTCATATTGGTCCCACGAACCGTTTGAGACTGGAGTGTCTCGTCGTTTTGCAATCTGATATCGATTGGCAAGCGTGGAACACGACCGAACATCAAGTAGAAAGGACTAAATCCCGTGGCAGCATGAGGTGTTACATTGTACGCATAGGTAAGTTCCGGTAGGTGGTCTGGCCACTTGGACTTCTGAGCTGGTGTCAGAGTGCGTAACAATCCGTGCATTGTCCGATTATATCTTTCGCACTGCCCGTTTCCCATGGGATGATATGGCGTTGTGCGTGATTTGTCGACAGCGTAGATCTTGTATAACTCCGTGACGATTTTAGCATCAAAACATCTTCCTTGGTCTGAGTGTATCCGGAAGGGCACTCCGTAGCGCAGAACCCATTCACGTACTAGTGCTTTGGCCACTGTCTGAGCTGTTTGGTTTCTAGTCGGCACTGTTATTGTGAATTTACTGTACACATCGGTCATGACCAGTACATTCTCAATTCCGTTACTAGCGGGTTCGAGTATCGTGAAGTCAATTGCTACTACTTCTAACGGTTCCTTGGCGACAATGCTATGCATAGGAGTCCGTACTTTAAAATGTGGCATCTTTGCTAAATTACAACGTTCACACTTGGCAATCCAATTATGGATGTCTGAGCGTAAATTCGGCCAATACAACCTTGCCTGCACTAATTTCTCGACCCTATCTATGCCTTGATGTCCCATCCGATCATGTAATTCCTCTAATACTTCCTTCCTCATGGAACTTGGAAGCAACAACTGGTTTACTGTGTCTCCACTCGTGGGATCTGTCATTGTTCTGCACAATCGGCCAGAACAGATATGTAGGCGGTTCCATTGTAATAGCAGTTTCGCTACTGCTGGCTGTTCTTTCCGTCTCTCTCCACGTGTCGCGTTTCGACCTCGGTCGATGTAATGCCAGATTCGGCCCAACACTGGATCAGTCCGTTGTGCTTCCTGGATCTCGTCCGTCCTAAAACTAGGTAGGACCGGTGACTCTACATTTTCCAATATGTCGCGTCTTTGAGCAGTGGTGGCTCGGACCGTTCCTTTGAGTAACTTCTGGCGTAAGTCGCACGGCAAAACCGTTACTTGCTGGATATCCGCTATCTCTTCTTCTCCGATGACTGTGACCTCCGTCGTTGCAATCGGGTGTGATTTCCCGCTCAGACCATCACCCGATGCATTAAGTCGCCCGGGACGATACCTAGGATGTCCTACCTGGCTACACTGCATTGCATTAGTCGCTGTGCTACCTTTCGACTGACCCCTGTATTCGCGATTTGTTGATCGTTCCCCATTACGCCACCTGTCACTAGAGCGCTTCCAGCACCTCGCGAAGGTGTGACCCCTTCGGCTACAGTACTCACAACACACCGCGCCTCCGCTGCGTGGCTCCGGTTTGTCAGGGTTCACCACACCCACTGGCGCCTGTTGTTGTAATCGTAACAAAGAAACAATTTCCGACTGAGTTGTTGCAAGTAGTTCTAATTGTGCTGCGATTCGGTCCAGTGGACTAGGTTCGCCTCGGGTATGGTGAGGCTCCTGAATTCCCCGGACACATGCATTCTCATGAGAACTACCCATTCCGTCTTCCTCGAGACGAATAGCTTCGGTTCTCAAGGCGCTAAATGAAATGGTCGATTGACCTCTTACCAATCGTTTCATCTCTCTCTTTATGTGGACATCCACCAGGTTCTCGCAGAACACGTCAATTACCATTTCGTTCTTACTCTGCCATTTATCAGATATACCTTCAGAGATTTCTAACAGGGCCCGAGAGAATTCCCTAACACTTTCCCTGTTTATCTGTCTTCTATCATACAACTCCCTCTTTAGTTGAGCATTACTACGGTTTTTCCCAAAGGTAGACAAAAGTAATGTGAACACCTTATCTACAGAGTCCTTTTCTTCCTCGGGCGCATACCTGACTTCTTCACGGGCAGGTCCTCCATCATCCGGTCTTCTCGTGCTGTCGCCATTCTTCGTCGGCTCCCCTGGGAGCTTCCGTCGTCGAATCCCACTTCTGACACCACTTGTAAGCAAGTTGAACGACGGTCGTTTGGTATTCAATGCGTTTATTGATAAAGAATACGCTCCCAGAGGGCGGCACGCTCCTGTAACTCTAATAACTCGCTCTCGCACCACTTGGCAGAGCCGGCGCCTATTTCTGGCAAGCCCGCTTATCAGGCCGCTGGTTATATACTGGGTTACTGGGTACAAGTGTTGACCGGTCGCTAGATGTAGTTGTTGACCAGTCGCTGGCCCAGGGCAAACTGCGCCTCAGCAGTTGTCCAGCTCGACCAGCTGGGCGTGGCCTTATACTACAGGGCCCTCTGGCGACTATCAGTATCCACCAGGGTTACACATATGTCGTGGTAATTCCTATTCGGACTACACCGTCTCTCTCTCTCTCTCTCTCTCTCTCTTTCGCTCTCTCTCTCTCTATCTCTCTCTCTCTGTGCGTGTGCGTTTGCGCGTGCGTTTCTGTTTGTCTGTCTTAAGCGTTCTCCCTATTGCTCTCTCTTTCTCCCCTCCTCCCCTTCCTCGATCCCTTCCTCTCTTTCTGTCTGTCTGTCTGTCTGTCTGTCTGTCTGTATGTCTGTCTGTCTGTCTGTCTGTCTGTCTGTCTGTCTGTCTGTCTGTCTGTCTGTCTGTCTGTCTGTCTGTCTGTCTGTCTGTCTGTCTGTCTGTCTGTCTGTCTCTCTCTCTTTCTCTCTATTCAATAGCAAGTTAAGTTGTGATGGAAATTACATTACAGTCCGACAGCCAAAGTGCATTTCTTGACTTGTTTGCCTGATATTATTTTCTCTTTGTTGATTATTCATCTCATAATAGCTGACGCATTGCAAAAAAGACTATATTTAATGTTTCGCGAACCACTAAAAACATACGAAGATGAGAACTTGTTTTATCTTTACAATTAAAGAATGGCATGGTGGTACTATAAAATTTGGTATTTGTAAAAACATCGGATAAAAAGGTATTTTAGTCTTGCGTTTGTGTGTGTGCGTGCGTGCGCGTGCGCGTGCGCGTGCGCGTGTGTGTGCCTTATCTAGTTGATAATAGATGACAGTTTGCACAGCAAGCACCCAATTTGGCACTGCCTCTTTTTTATTGTTTTCATTTTAATTATGAATGAACCGAATTCCTCATTCTTGAAACATGAAACTACAGTTTAAACATGTGTATCGGGTATACTGCAAATATGATAACTAACTGATTCGGGCGGCAGTATTTATGTAGTTTTTTCAAAATGCCTGAAATAAAATCTCGACACCCACCTGGATATCATTATGTACCTGCGAGAGATGAATATTCAACTATTAAAATAATATATCAGGCAAAAAAGGATTGTCTTATTTGGCTGCCTACCTAGTAGCGATATTGTAACTAGACAACAATATCATAAGGGTGCAAGGTTTTAATTATTTGTCTTTGAGACACATACTTATCGATGTGTCTGTACTGTTGTGTTTTATTTGTTACACAAATGGACACTGAAAAGCAGTGCGATATTGCATCATTTCACATCTGTATTTATATCCGAGACATATTTTCGTGATAAGTTGTTATCGTGTTACTAATAATAAAATAATTGTCGACACACTTGTCTTCTCGTTGATAGTTTCGCTATTAACCACACTAAAATCATCGATCATGAAATACATATCGTAGTGGAGTTTTCCCTTTTTGGTGATCAGTCAATAGGTATCGACAGTTGTCTATGTAACTGTTGTAGGGCGATTACGGATTTGATAAACGTATTGCTTTGACTCACTTATTCATACCATCCTGTATCCATCGTCAAACGAATTCTCCATAAGATACGAAGGCACTATACAGGCTCAATACGTATACCCCTACCTGTTTATTAATCTGGAGATTTCTAGAATAGCTACAGGTTGACAAAATATTACACGATTTTTTCGTGTGATTATGTTTTGTACATGTTATTCAGAATGTTACGATACATCAGTCATTTGAAGTTTGTGTGTGGAGTTCTAGATCCGCATATGGTAGGTAGACAACACTCAAAAAAATAATAACTCTCAAATTAATCAATGTCCAGAAAGTGTTTAAAACAGTTAAATAATTAAATACGGAGGCTATGGGCGCTGGACACTTCAACGTGAAGCAATGGTATCGTCTCTTGCAAATATCAAAGAACATCTACATAGAATGACCAATGTACGTGATAGTTGCCCGGATTCTATTAACATTGAAAGCGAGAACGATCGAGTAAACATACATGAAACATTGAACAAATGTTGATATATGCCGATATGGAAACTGATACATAGTTTGATGTTATAAGTATCATCCACAATAATAATCCAACAGTAATAAACAACTTTTTTGGTTAAATAATTTGTGTATATGGTGCAAAAGACATATACTGTGCAACAGAACACAATTGAAATATTGACCCGGATTCATACCAGAAACATATTTCGAAATTGTTTTGGGTGTAAACGTATTGAGCAAGTCAATATATTTGCACATTTAAAAGAACTAATAAGTATTTATAGTTGTATAGCAATTGTGTAATTATTATTATATCAGAAGAAAGTGACTATATGTTGATTTTTATCATGTTCCTATTTTCCGTAGGTTTGTGAGATGTAGTATGAGGAATATGATGGCCCCCTGCTCTTGATTGATATTACATAGGGGCTATGGTTTCGTGTCTCCTTAGTATTGTGTCGTGTTTATCTTAGTTCCCTATATTGAAGGCATATATTAAGGTTTTTATTGCACTGACAGCTACACTGATCACTTACACACATCCGCACGCACCCAGTGGCGCATACACGAACACACAGAGTTTTTTCCTGGATGGTTGGAGACCCCCTCAAATGCATAATCCTCGCTACGTCTCTGCTCAATCGAGGCACACAATTACATGTGTAGCTCTAGTTTATATTGTGAAAACGCTGCAGGTGGACCGCAAGAAATAGGTCAAGTGTGCATAAAAACGAATGCGAGATTCCAATTGGTAACATGTGGATGCACAACACATCTTGCGAAACTGTTGACTCGTGCTATCACAACCGCTTGACAACACATATAATGTAATACTAAATACTAACATCCACATTATAACATTCTGTAGTGTAATTTCTCCAATGTGTGGACCGTAGAAATCATGCAGTGCAACAACAGTAGCTACATATCTTGATGATATATGCGTTGTAACCCAATACCCAGTTGCCAGCAGTTGGCACATGTGTGTTGTAATTTATAACATCGTAATAATTAGTAGAAAACAAGAGGATGCAGACGCCACTGTCTGCGCCGAGAACGACCAGTGTTAATGAAGACATATTCCGTAAGAACAATTTGGTACAATTGATAGTTGGAACCAGCCAAGCATGTGTTGAATGTTCGTGTAATATCTTACACATGTTAATTTGACTCACCATGAGGTTCCACTTCACTGCCAGGGACGGGATTGTTGACCAACGTATATGTTGTCCAACGGCTGGCGAAAATGGATCCGGTGAAGTCTAGATCGGACGCTTGCAGACATTGCACTATGCTAGCTATGCTGTTACTACGCGATGTTTATGACGTCACTACGTCACATGACGGGCCATTTTTGGAAAGCAATTATTTCACTTTGCCAATACTGTAATAAAACTATTGCAAAGGAATGGCAATTAATTTTAATTAGATTTAAGAACTACGGTGCTATTACTCAGTGCTGGTGGAATTTCTCTTCGTTAAGGGTAAAAGTAGTTTTAGAAACCAGGCTAAGAGACAACATCATCATGGGTGGTAATTAATTAGCAGTTGTAATATGACTAATTTAACGTGTTCTACATTTTATATGAGCGTTACTTTTTACACATTGTGTAGCATGGCTTTATTGTACAGCGTTTTGAGTATATTGGATATGGCGCTTCATAAATAAACAAATTATATTTATTACCATAATTTTTATTTCTTGTGGAACGTATACTCGCTTCCACCGAACCATCTGACTGAAATGTTTTGCTTAATCTTGTTTATTAATCCGTAAAATATGTGGTTGCCAACCTGACCACGAAAAATCGTTTCGTGGTCGGGTTGGCAAGCCCGTAATGCCGATATTTGTCTAAAGGACAGACGAGAGGACGGACGTGTTTTTGATTACCTTTACGTGACGTGATAATTGACTTAAGCTGACATGTGACCTTTATGTTTAGAAATTACCATACTAAATCATAAAGTGTCATTCAAGAACTGTATGTAATTTATTACTCTACATATATGTTGCTGTAATGGATGACGCATGTTCATAATATAAACCATACGAATGCATATTAGAGAGTGAACCATTAATTACATTTGTTTTTATAGTTAACCTACAATCTAAATGTAGGTACTGAATATTGAGACTTTTATACGAATAACAGATTGATCATAACTAACCAATGGGTATGAACTATATCATTACGTAACCTTTACGACCTAGATAATTTACATAGAATGACCATTGCTCTACTTATATTGACAAATTACATATTTAAGTAATTCAGCGTGACACACTGAGTTTAGCAAGCAAATATATGGTTCACCGTATGCAGCCAAAAAATATACTTGGAAAACAAGAGAAACAGAACTACAACTAGTTAGCTTCATCGCCTACAATGATAAATGAAAGGTTGAACTTAGTACATTGCTGATTCTGTGTAGGAATATTTAGGATCACAGCGAAGTGTATCAATGAATGGAACATTATATGTGTCAAGTACGTACCAATGTGTATCACTGTTCATAGAATATTTCACAGGCTCAGGTGATTCAGTTCATTATTTCATATATCCACGGAAGTGAGGCGTGCATTGTTCATAAGAAACTACAAACTCAGTTAGATATTGCCAGTCCATAGTGTCATACGTACAGGCACTTTGTTTGTGTGGGCCAATGCTCATGGTACAGTTCATCACTCGATGGTTCGCTGGTGTGATGGGCATTCTCGTTGATATTGTCAATAGAATTAATTGGTCACGTATGATATTTTCCTGTTTGTGTAGTTCTGTATCTAGGCAGACCTTTCTCGATCACCACGCTCACAAAGCTCCTGGATGTAGTGTTTCTCTTCAACTTTTTGTAGCAGAATCCTTCAACATGAAATATAGGAAACGTATTAATGTATTCATTTCATACGAATTAATGCAGTGCCACTTGTGTATATATCTGTGTATTTAAAAATAAAACAATTGGATTGATTAAGAAGAATTGTTTTATTTGCTTAAAAGACGAATGCTGTTGTAGCATAGTGACTGAAAACGCATGCATTATTTGACGAAAAACAATTATTTTGCAACCTTTATAACATATATGATTGTCATATGATAACATTGTGGTATTGTCTTTTTAAATGATAAAACCTTAATTTTACTGAAATGAAAACAAAATCGCACTACAGCAGAAAAACGCAACACCACTTTAGTAAATGCTACATTAAATGTACACATAAGACACGTGTGCATATCATTATAAAAACGTGTTTATGGTAATGGATTTAATGTTAACAAATCAATATAAATAATGTAAAACACAAACCCAGCCAAAATATTCCAAGGTCACACAGCTCTTATACTGTGGAATTAATAATTTAGGGTATACCAGACTTTTGCATGGCGGGATGGCGGCAGCGGTAGGCGGAGTTACGTTTGTTAAATGAAACAACAGACAATAACAGAAGGAGTTTAGCAGGTGTAGTAAACCGTAGGAGCGGGCACTCTCCTGATAACGAAGGTGAACGAATATAAACATAACCTGAAACTATAAACATAACCTAAGACTAATTTTTAACATAAATAATGACTTGATTAGAGTTATGTACAACTGCTTTGAAACAGTAAATGGCCCAATGTGGATTAGCCGGGCCAATTCATTGTACACAGTAACTCTGTAAGATAGTCATCATGTCTCGCATATAACTTTATTATTATTTATTTATTATTATATATATTTTTAAAGTCAGTAAGTTGTTTATATAACTTACTTTTCAAAAGGTGTTTATTTACATTAATTAAATGCATATATATTCTACAATCACATCCTGTATATTGCTCATTATTTTATCTGTTTTTCTACAAACTTACATTTAACTTTGTTCCATTTTGTTTTTAACATATTGGATCTTTTATAGGCTACTTAGATGTTCTAATGTATGTAGCGGAACATATTACAGTACAACACCGGACATGCGATTTCCACGCAGGCGTGCTTTCTGATAGTGCGAGTCTTCGGATTTCAGCACCAAATTATCATGTGTTTAATTATATTTACATTGGTTTTCATTATTAGGATACTACTTCATGGATGTAACGCAAGTAAGTTGCGCTAGCCTAATAGACTAGACAAATGTAATTCCCTTTTTTATAATATTGCCTTTAAGCATATCACAAAATTACAATGTGTTCAGAATAGGCCATATATAACTATCGCGCTCGAAAACGAGATTGAGGGCACTTGGTGGCAGGAAGTCCATTTTCTCCATGCTAAAAATATAGGACTTTATTTCGTTTCTAGTTGTCCCCAAATGGTGTTGATAGTTTTATTTTTCGATGGATAATTACAAGCAGAAGCAATGTGACACTGTTTCTTTGCCGGCGATCCTGACAATTAATGAAGAATGTCATCTTTCGCTTGTTTTGGGGCAAACGTAAACATATTCATCATCATATAATTATATGCATTTAGACAACTTGTCAGATGTAAGTGTTTATAGAACTGTTGTGAACCCACAAGTTGCACAGCAGCACAATGACAATGTGCAGTAATGTAAAATGCAAATCCTGTAAAAGACACATACGGCAAAAAATCGTTAATACAATCTGCTCTATGACTATGTCTATGACTATGTAATTAGTAAATCTCTATAGGCTATGGCCTATAACATCTATGAACGTGCGTTTGCCTTTAGTGCTTTACTTTATGTAAATCTGCCTTCCAAGCGGTATTACTGGTATCCAGCCATATAGCAATACTGGTCAAACGAAATCTTACTATAATACATAAATAGTAACATACGTTCCCCAATCGCTTCAGTTTATTTTCAACAGTCGAAAACTACAACTGTCATGCGTCATTTCACTATCATTTTTGTCCAATCGGCGTGTCTCCATGTCTATGCTTACTCCTGTTTGTAAGAAAACCTATTCAGCTTCGATCATCTAGTTCTCATTTACCTTTTGTCCCTAATGTTTTCGGTTAAAATCAATACTAATATTGGGACATCGTTTTTTCTGTGGATGCACCTACTCCTTGGGATATACTTATTCCTTCTATTGTTAAATCACTTGAAAATATTGCTAAATTCCACCGTCATCTAAAGACATAGACATACCGTTTTCAACATTAGCCTAGCTCCCTGACATATCAATCAATCTGATGGCAAGTGGGATTATTTATTGACTCTGAGATCGATTAACCCTTTTGTATTGATGCGCCTCTGAGATTGATTTCAAAGTATTTAGGAGGAATTGAAGTTACCTAATTATTATTATTAGTATTATTTTTAACCGTCAAGCTAACGGTGACAGCAAAAGCTACAAAAGGGTGCGGAACACATATTTGAGAACTGCATTTGTCGTATTTTACGCATGCCCTTATCACGTGATCATAAAACATTAATTAATGCTTGAATTCAATCGAAAGGTATAGAAAGGAACACGTTTTCTTATTCGAACCATTATTTGTACAGGGAACTATGCCAGATTGCACCAACATAGTGTAAACGTTCTACCGTTGGGTCACACCACAATTCATTATGTAATACCGTCATACAACATCAAATATGCATTTTATTTAACAAGAGCTGATGGCATTTAATATGCTGATTTAATTATGAGCAAAAATGAATAGGGTGTTTATGTGCAACTATGTTCAAATAGTTAGTCAATAAAACATATGAGGGCATAGTTATTTAACATTAATATTATTACATTCTACCAGGAAATAATACTTATTAAAAACAACTTGAAATGTTCATGTTATGTTACTGCTAATTCAAACTTCGGTATTCATGGTTAATGATAACGAACTATTATTTTATTACTTATAACAATTACAATATGTATAATATATATATATATATACATATATATATATATATATATATATATATATATATATATATATATATATATATATATATATATATTATATATATATATATATATATATATATATATATATATATATGTGTGTGTGTATTGTGTTGTGTTATGTAATGGTAACGAGGATTGAATGATCATAATCATATTGTGTTTCACCACTACGTTTTCTATGATACTCCTTTACAGTAAAGAAGACGCTGTTATTGGCCAATGTGCTGCGCTGGTGCCAGGGACAATATCGCTTTCACTATCAGCTGATTCGTTGCAGTTGCTGTCAATCGCTCTGTGTCACGATATTTCACCACCATTTAACTTTATTTTTTTAAGTTATTCACTTATCATTTGCTTCAGGACGTTATCTTCAGCAACAGTTCGATCCTAGAAACTGTCAGCTGTCAGACTGCTTTCAAACTGTTCTGACGCAGATCAAAATACGATTAACAAAATATGAGAATGCTTATCTCTTTGAAATAACTTCTACTACATTTGTACATATATTAGATGGTTCGCTGCTGACTCAAATGACCTAATTCTGGCCGTTTGACTCCAACAGGAGTGCTGGTCAGTACTTAATCAAGAAAAGACAATAAATCCCCCATCTTCGAAAGCGTTTTAAAAACAATATCGACAAATACATCAGAAAGGCGGGGTATACATAGATAGTATGGATTGGATTCTCAATAATCCAAAGGCTTCCTTGCCCACTTGCCATCTGGAGTTCAATTTCGGATGGCAATCTTGTTAGGCCTTGTAAATAAAACCACCATCGCGTTACCATTTCTCTTTTCATACTATTACTTTTGCTGCAAACAAGTCGGCATATCTTATGTCAGTCTCTGAAAAACATGTCCGTCGAGACTTAATAATGTTATGGCTCCAGCTTCCAGCACGCAAGCACCACTAAGATCACAGCCGAGTTGAAACATCACTAGTCCAGGAAGCGGGCAAGAAGCACCGGACAATTACAAGCACGATACCTTAATTCTAGGAGCATTTAAACTTCGCATAAAATGTGGTATTTATATTTAATTAATATATATGCTTTTGGGGGTTTGGTGCACATGTCAGTATATAGTAGTATGTAATATCAATGAATGAATGAATCATTCAATCAATATGTTTATTAAACATTTATAGTATTAAACAAAAACAGTATAAAATGTTAGAAAAACGAGTATACTACAGAAATTATCTTAGAAAGTTATATGCCCCATCACATCTTTTCATAGTTTATTTAATGTTGTAGCATCTATGCAGTTGTAACTATTTTATGGGCAATAAAGGCAACGCTTTGGTGATAGGGGTCTAATAGAGTTGACAAAAGGTAACAATTTCCAACAATAATCATTGTTTTAATGGCAACGGTTTACCAGAAAAAAAAACAATTTAGAACACATAGCCATCGAAAGCCCATGGACTACACCATTTTATCAACAGAATGACGTAGCATAGTCGACTTGGTCGGCATGAACTGTGAATACTATCTTTTACTTTCTGACCTAACCACGAAAACGACCACCAACAGCCACCTAACTTCTCACATATTTTATACACATATACATACAATAAGTTACAAAAACTTGCATTCCTCTAACGAAGAACATTCACAACTTCAAAGCGCATATCTCGGCGGCAACGCAACCTCTATAAAAGTGAGCTTTACACAAAATACCGTTAGGCGGCTCGTTTGTTTTATTATAATATAATTATAATATTATTTTATTTCATATAGCCCCAAAGCCATAATTGTTTGTGGCGCCTCACAACATACTGTTATTAAATATTCTACGAAGAATGCTACCCATAGGTAATATTTAAATAAAAATAATAAAAATACACGTGTCCACATGATTAACTAAGATTACCTCAAATATCGGTTTAGCTGAAAATCATAGCGACAATTACTCCCTGATTAATAATCAACTTCAAAATTTGCAGCCATGGCTCATGCGCGACATATTTTTTACAGTCAACAACTTGTGCGTAGAAGGAGCCACATGTCTGAAGAACAACACGTTTTGCGGATGTGAATGCGCGGCTGGACACGTCGAACTGGACTGCACAAGTAACTATGTTTTTATTACATATTGCATAGATTAAAGTAGCTGTACAGTATTTTATAGTCGTCCCTATCAACACGGAACTTTATCTGTCCAGATACACACTAAAAGGTGTTTCATTGTTTATCACAAATGAACATATTGATGTGTATTGCATCCATTACCATCGTATATATATATATATATATATATATATATATATATATATATACATACATATGTATTTGCGAAACGTTTAATTTAACCTTTACAAAAGTGAATTAAACAAGATTTTCCTTTTTTTTCAAGAAATTAATATATTGATGTCTATTATGATGCGTTATATAGGTACGTGTATATATATATATATATATATATATATATATATATATATATATATATATATATATATTAATTTCTTGAAAAAAAAGGAAAATCTTGTTTAATTCACTTTTGTAAAGGTTAAATTAAACGTTTCGCAAATACATATGTATGTATGGGATACATAATGTAATATATACTTTAGTTAGCCACCGTCAAATACGGAAATAGCGCCATATTCAAGGGTGATTACAAAATAGGTTAAACAATCTTCTAAGAAACACAGATGCATTTAAGACAATACATAACATTGACCAAAAGTTTAGATCTTAGATTTACTAAACAGATTACAAAAAGTACGATAAATGAAACTATACATTAATAAAGCACAACATTTTATAAATGAAACTGTATAATAAAACATAAATAAAACTATACCTTGATAAAACTTAGATAAGTAAACCGACACATTAATTAAACACTGTATGCATGAAAAATTAGCAAGGTTGATTGTGATCTGGTTAAATTAGTTTACGAATAGCAATGTTTTAATGTTTTTTAAAGTGCCTGATGTTATGGATTACACGTAGTTCCAGTGGGAGAACGCTCCACTGTGTCGGCTAAGCACAAGCCAGAACTGTCTAGATTCACCCGTGGAACAGCAGTGAATAAATAGCCACAGTTTCCCATGAATGTAGTGATGCTTAATTTAGATTAATTGCATAACTTTGTTACTTGCTATAATATCAGCTGTGCGTGTTTTTTATCTTGCGCTGTCGCACCCGTAAGATGAAACACCGAGCATTAGTCCTAATGTATGTGTTCACTTTTGTAGTGTTTGATAAAAGCCGCTGCCGATTCGCAGAGAAAGTGGGCCCACGAGGGAATTGCTTTCTTCCTTGTCGATGTACCAAAGGATGCGATCCCGACACGGGCGAGTGTATCAACGGTGGTGAGTGTGTCGGCGGCCATCCCAGCTTATTCCCATGGTATGGACCAGCGTGTCAGACAGGTTAGTGGAGCACATGTATTTAAGATGACTACTTTTAACAATGTAATCAGAGCAAAGGCGTTATAGTCATTACACCTTATACTATCAACACAGAATCAAAAGGCAAATCAACATACCAGAATGTTAACACATTACGAATAAAACAAATCCTCGCTTCTCAAAAAGGTTGCATTGCTATGGAAGACAAGTGACTTATCGGTACCGCAAATAAGACAATTTTCGTTATTTGCCTTGCATTTTAAACAATAAACGTGTATGGGATACAGTGTCAACAATATACAAAGTGCTAATGTTACTCGAGCACACCATTTATACAGCAATTAAATGCCCAGTTCGTCGATACACCGTCAGTACACAATTTCGTGTTTCAGGAAATATTGCGTACCAGAAGAAAACCGAACTGAGTCAAACAAGCAACAGTCCTACAAGACCAGCTTCAGCCGGACGTACGGTCGACGGAGACACTTCTTTCCGCAATCCTCCCCGAGACTGTGCTCGGGCTGAAAGTGACCGTCTTCCTACAGAGACGGCTTGGTGGTCAGTTGAACTTGGCAATGTACACGTTATAGAAGGTGTCATCATATACTCCAAGAACGGTACGTATACGTAGCAGGATCATTACCTAAACTAGTCCACGCAAGCTTTCTCTCAAATGATGTAAGAGGCCTCTACCTAGAAAATAATGTATCAAGAGAGCGGTTCAGTTTGCAACTTAGAGTATCTCACCTTAGCGATGCGTGTTTTATGACGTCTCCTAATATATTGAACACTTTATGTTACACCATCATACATAATGCAGGCAGTAATGCAAATGTGCAATGCCTCTCCACGGCGCCGAATGATAGTAGTGATGCAGTCGACAATGGTGTTAACGGGATATGTGTTCTTAGTTTACGGTAATATGAGCCTCTTTTTTCACACTGATTTTCTGGAGCCGTATGACTAGTTATGTGCTCTGTGAAACTTTGACGTGAAAGGTATCGTGGTAGGCTATTGTTGTTTACATTATTACATGCGTAGGTTGTTTACATTTTTAACGAGAACGAGGAGAATATGTCCCCAAATTGCTCATATTTAAACAAGTGTTGGTAATATGAGCATCCCCCATTGATAATATGAGTATACGTGATCATATTACCCAAGATGGACCCATATGCACCAATGCAAGAGTAATGAATGCACGCACGCACAAATCAAACATGCGACAACACTTACGAGCACACACGCGCGCGCATGCGCCGGCACACACACATTCACACACGCACACACACACACACACACACACACACACACACACACACACACACACACACACACACACACACACACACAGTACAATAAACGTTGTTCGGAGATCCATAGTATGCTGATAACAACAGTATCCAGAACAGCCTCACAGATAGCTTAACACAAATCACATTTGAATATCCTCACCCTTTACCCAGTTCCAGAATCCATTCCCTCAGTATGGATGACAAGTACCATTCATGGCATTATGAACATATCGGATTTTCTGCGGCTCGATTCGCGATTCGCGTCATCACTGGCAGTGTTTACTAACTGATTCACAGTTTTCGTGCCATGGGGTTCTGTACAACTATTTGTAGACGACCGTTTGCGTTTGGGTTTCTTCGTTCTAGCTTGGTAGGCTTCTGGTACTGACTTTTGATCTGTCTTGGATGTAACGACTTCACGTGCTTCAAGTTGTGATTTATAAAGCGACCTGGTGAGGAGTTTAGCATGAGCCACCTTCCTTTTCTTAGTTCTCGCTTTCCAGTTGGGTTTGAGGGATGGCGTGATCTCCTCGAATGGAATTGATTTGTTGTTTCTACGATATTAATCAGCAAACGAAATATGATCATTTGCTCATATTACCTGAACGTCAGATGGCTTAATCAGCTCACTTCCCGAACTAAAATTGGCGAACGATCATTCTCTTGTGCAGCTCCAAGGGCATGGAACCAACTACCCATTGCTGTGCGACAATGTACGAGTGTAAATAATTTCAAAGTAGCACTCAAGACGCATCTGTTTATAGCGTACTATTTTGACAGTCTGTGATCGCAGTTAATCAGTCAACGATTCACACATTTATTTTAATTAACTTATTATTTTAATTAGTATATATTTATACTATTTTATTTGTATTTACTATTTACAACATATTTATACTATTTTACTTATTTATTCATGCTTAATATAGTGTGTAGTTGTGTGCCAATTTAAGTCTGTATTTTAAAGTATCATATTTGTTTTATTAGGATATCCTCAGTTTATCAAAGTAGTATTGTATTAGCTTTTTAGTATTAGTATTATTTATAATATATATTTATTATTATTATGTTATTAGTATGTATTTTTATTATCATTATTTTAGGAATAATCATTGTAAAGCGCTCCAGAGCAATTCTTTGGATGGAGCGCTATATAAGAAAAAAGCTATTATTATTATATTACCCAGAAGGTATATCACTTCTTTTGTACTACAGGCGGGACATTTATTCGATGTGGTTGCGTTGTCAAGCATAACACGAACTGCAACGTTAACTAAGTCGTCTCAAAGCGTCGTTCAAATTGATATAGAGTTAACAAAATATATGATTTATATGCATTCACCCAACATGCGGAAATCGTCAGAAATGCTATGAATTGTTATTAACGTAAATATCTTTATATTTCGCCGTCTTACCACTCAAATTTTTGGTGGCCTGCTCCGCTACCTTCCTTAACTTAGTACTTATGTAAACGATAGACGGCAACGTTTGTTGTACCATTTTTGAGTAGTGGGGTGGACGATATTATCTGGTGGCTCATATTACCAGACTTATATTACTACTTATAAAACGCTCATGGCTCACAATAAACTACTCTCTTTTATCTTCACTTGCTACTTGCATGCTATTGCTGCAGTTGATGACCATTTGTGACATACACGTGAACTGTGCATTATTTCAGACACTGAATTGGTCACATTCAGTGGTTTCCTGCTTGAGGTGCGGGATAGCTCAGGGATATACACGGTATGTTCGGAAGTAGGAACTGACACTCTGCCCATATATACAGCCATCATCGAGCGTCGTTGCTCAGCGATAGGTGATGTTCTCAAATATAAGAGGACCTTGACGACATATGAGTCACGTAAACCCCAAATGGCATATTTGTGTGAAGTACTTATAATTGGCCGGGAACGTATAGGTGAGTCGTACATGTTTGATATTGAATTGTTAGCATTTTCTGTAGAGCAACTTGAATAAGCAACTAATGATAACGTCAATAATAACAGGTAGAATGCATTCTGGCGAGTGATGGCCTCGCGACAGAGCGGCGGACTCTCGAATAATGCAAACTTTGGTGAACTCGATGCATATGTCAATGTCATCCTTAAATAAAACAAATAGCACACAATCCAAAAGAACTGACTATCTGGTATTGATGGCTCATCACTAATTATATTAAGTGGACATGAGTGTATACCACAAGGGAAGAGTTGCAGTTTCTAAACGGGATTATTAATACGTTTAGAAAAACACTTTCAATAAGGTGCAGAAATGAAACTAAATGTGTACGAATAATGAAAGAGACAAGTAAATGGAAGAATGTTACCACAGATACATACTGATACATCTATATGAAATATTTACATATCTACAAGGCTTTTAACTAAAAATATAATGAATTTATCAATTAATTTGCAATGTTCATGTAATTTTTGCAACGCCATTAAAACAACAACCTTAGTATTGTACCGAACTAAAATATTAATATGCTATAAATACAAGAGCAAGAACGAATTTACGTACGGCGGGAATTTTATTTTAAATATGTTCTGCTTATCAATCATATTTTATGCTTAGGGACAATGCTCAGAAAGAAGAATATTCTACATAATGTGTACGACGTAACGCACAAAATAAAGAACCGATGTGAATCAGAACTCATGATATTATGATATAATGCCGAAATACATAAAAATAGACAAGTGTCCAAATGTGATCCAAATCATAATTAAATTAAACCAATGGAACTTTGCAAATCAAGATGCAATAACCTACGATAACAAATGAGTAAAATACAAATATAACAAACTTTAAAAGTATTGCTATTCTTTATTAGATACAGAGAAAACTCTACAAAACATTAAAGACAACCAACCATGAATTTCCCGAATATTGTATTTTATTGATTAATTTTAAAACATGGAATACTACTATCTTGACATGACCTTTTCGCAACGCTAAGCAATTGTATGTTAACAACTGTTTTAATTTAAAGGTGATATAAAGCACTGGCAAAGCAATAAATATAATCATGGTTTAAAAACGCAATAACAGTGTTTAGGCGGTGAAGATGGGGATGTCGACAAAGATGATGAAAGCGATTATGATGTTAAATATGTGATGAAGAGTACGATAAAAAGAACGATGAACACGAATATATAACTAACGAATATGCCGTTACATAGTTATAACCTCTCATGCGTGACGGAGATGATAACGAAGAAGATGTAATTGCATATGGGGATGAAGTAAGTGGTATAATCAATGGGACACCAGAACTTCTTGATCCATTTAATAAGGATTACCCTATTTTTCCACCGTCAAATATCTTCAGTAATCTGTTTTACCTAACCGTATACCTGCTCTGGATTCACATTAGTGTTCTATGCTCTTGGTTGTCTCGTGTCTTCGGGCACATAACATTTGATCTCGGCGCCATTGAAGTGTCATGATCTTCGACATCCTTCACTTCGTTCGCATCATAATCATAGGCTTCATTATTGCCATAACCTGTTGCGTCAATACATTATGATACCTGTTTTAGCCCGATGATCTGTTTATTACGCGTTTTATTAATTGTACTGCACCACACCCAAACTAATCACATAAATGGACACAGGTTCAACATGACGCAATAACAGTATTACAATTATATGTTTCTGTAAGTGTGGGATTACTTATTCTTTGTAAAGAAAAATAGTAACAACATTCCATTCTGGGTCATTTATGTTATATTTGTAATATACGCCACGTGCACAAAACGTCAAGTCATACATCAACCATAATCATCGTTACATTTTCCATGCTTAAGCAAAAACCGATTTGTTGTTATTTGTCCAAGATAATTATAACTATGTACACCTTTATCGTTACAGTTGACTACATTGCGTGTCTGAGCAACCCTTGCCAGCACAACGGGACATGTAAGCCGAAAGGAACTCTGTTCCATTGCGCATGTACTGAAGGTCATTACGGAACAATATGCAAAGGTAAATTCGTACGTAAACTATTTTTGTAACGCGTTTCGCACCAAAAATACCAGCGATATTAAAGTGGATGTAATAGAAGAGCATAAATACGTAGGAACGACAATTGACAGTATATAGATATGATACAGTTTATTGTGTGCGTGTTTGCTTGTGGCTGTGTGTATATGGGTGTCTGTGTACATTCCACTATGATGCTGCATTTATTACCTGTGACGAGACAAACAATAATTATAATACTTCATCCTTAGATGAGGCAGTTAAGCAACTAAGATATGTTAATCATGAGTAGAATTTAGAAACGGTTCTAATTAAATATGTATCTGTATTTTAATTAATTTACATTTCTTTATTCTTTTCAGCCACAAAACCGAGAAGTAATGTTCCCGTTGTCATCAAACAGATGGAGTAATACTTTTTTAATAGACGAATTGTAATTATATAATCTAATTGAATGCATTGTCAGTGCTACTGTTTACTGGATGTCTGTGCATACAGATGACGCATGCACTCCTAAGCCGTGTAAGAATGGAGGAACCTGTCAGCCGGATGGGAACCGGTATAACTGCATCTGCACAATGAACTACACAGGACCACGTTGCGAAAGTAAGTAATATATCCGATGTGCCGTATACTCCAATACATGTTATTATATATTGAGTTCAATCGTATTCGTGCATGAATGCTGGAACAAAACAAATGCTCGAATGCTTTTGGAAATAGCGTTTGCAAATGTAAAACTGTTAACGGGAATGGTGACAGAGAAAGATTGTACAATACTTTAAATACAACACTAACCAGTAAACCTTATCATTAGAATAATAAACTAATTGGGAATATTAAATATGATTACATTTATAACTACATATATAAATATATACATATATATATATATATACATATATATATGTATATGTATATATATGTTTATATATATATATATATATATATATATATATATATATATATATATATTCTAACCATTCACGTATACCGAGAGCTCATTGCGAATTCGTGTCACCGATACGCTTATATCCTGGTTATCGTCGTTGCGGTATTTCTTTGCCAATATAGCTACAACTCTCGTCAACCGTGTCACGAGTTCCTCGAATCCCTCCAGTTCTAAGGGAGGGCCCAGCTTTCATACTCCCATGGACGTGTCTGGCAAGTCAGTTACGACACCAGTGGAGGCTAAGACCAGTAAGTTCTTATTTTTAGTTTTCTGACATTTGTAGAGTGTTGAGGAATTATTATTTATTATAGTCGTGATAACGTACATTGCGTTATGTTAATAAAATCTACATAACATACAAACAAATTATTACATTGATACAATTGCTATTATAAAATGTACTTTAGTTTATGTAGCAACCGGAAGTAGCAAGCAGGCCCGGTATGACCTGCCATCTGGCGGACAACTGCATGAATTATAAGTCTCCCATTCCCATTTTCTAGCCTAACTCTCGCATAGCGTTTCTTCAGTTCACATTTCAGAGGTGCTAAAGACATTTCTTCATATTGTGACATCATTTGTACTCAAAACAAATGAAAGGGCTAATCTTATTTACGTCGTGCCAATGGAGTTCTTGCTTACCGCGAACCATGTAGGCCCGGTGACGTCTGGCGCCACCTGGCGAACATAGCCTGAAACTGACTTATAAAGTCTCCCATTAGCTGTTGAACTCGGATGACTCCGAAACCTCACAACATAGCTAAATATGGATATAGTCTAACATGTCCGTCAATATGAAGGCATAATATGTTCATCAACGTACTTTTACAACCGAATGAGTCGATAGAACGTCGACTGGTGGCCCGACAGGTATGCTAGAACGATTCCGGAACGGATGCTTAAAATCATCTACAGGCACAGCTTCAGACGAGACTGCTACTTCACACATACTGCATAGTTAAATATTTATATCGTATAACATGTCAGTCATTGTGCAAGCATAATGTCTACATCAAGGCATATTTACAGTGGAAATCACATGTTCTTGGTCTTTGAACTATCTACCTGAGATTATGTAGAAATGGCCTGCGTTTTCTTGCAGCGAACCGATCATATGATCTCCCGACACACTCGTTTGTATTTGTTTTGTACTAATGCCAGTGCGCGATATGTTAGGCGGGTAGAAACTATTACATTGTATCGTTATTTATCAAATAATGAATTCTATGGTATTGAATTTCATTTTGGTTACAGATACACATCTGATAGCGTCAATGAAACCAGCGTTAGGGCATTGTAAATAGTGTACATAATGTCATGACAGACTGGATTAGGCTGCATGTAATTAATTGTTTAAAAGAAATTGTGCACCAGCCTAGCCCTAGGTTTCCACGATGATATCGTTGCACAGCGTTTCTTTTTAAACAGAAATCATGACCAACAACAATTATGTCACCCTTTCCCTATATGATGAAATACCTTTTCATATATCTATCTATATGAAGGTGTGCTATTGACCGTGCAACGCGTAGCCAGCGATAGTTTACATGCGTGGGCATGCCGTAAGTGTGCTCAATTGACAGAACAGCCAAACCAACGCCATCTTGGCACTGAATTCGATCGAACGTCCCGCAACGTTCCATCGACTGTAAATGTACATTAATGTAGTCATTTTGGTTTCATATTGACGTACGTGTTATAAGATATCAATATTTAATTATGTGTGATGTAGCAGTCTCGTATGATACATACGGAGAGCTGTTGATGATTTTAAACATCCGTTCCGGCATCGAGCCGGCACATCTGTCGTCGCGGACCACAAGTCGACTTTCCATCGGCTGTAAATGTACATTAATGTACATTTTATGCCTTCACATTGACGAACATATCAGACTGTGTCCATATTTAGCTACGTGTGATGCTTCGGAGGCATGCGAATTCAACAGCTGATTTTAGGATTATTTATACAAGCGTTCCGCAAAATGTTCTGCAAAACATTCCGCATTTTACACACGTCAAGAATACGTAAAAGACAACACAAAGACCAATGTTGCGTTAGAGCGCCCTCAGACGTATTAGTTATGGTGGTACTTCATTACAAAGGAACCAGAAAAAACCACCCCGTCATCTCGCATTAATATGTGTTTATTACAAAAAGACAGCTCGCTCAATAGTTAGCATTTAATCATAAAAATCGCCAGCAGGCAAATTGGTTTGAAAACAATCGTGTGTACATCCATGTTTTCATCCCCGAAGCAAATGTTACAATTTAATTTGATTAGCTGAAAATATATTCACTGAGTGGCAATCATGACAAGTAGTGACATAAATAGAGCTTCACGCTGAGTTCGAATACAAAATCGCGAATCGAGTTCTCAATTCAAGTTGGAATTTGATCTTCTTTGATACTGTTTAATTTGGCATCTTTGTCATCATTGTTTTAATTTTCCACCTCTATGACCAATTTGATGTTGCTCATAATTATTATGTGGTCACTTCCAATTTTGACGTGGCTGATGATTGTTACGTCTGTGATTAAATTTGGGCTGTTTGTTAGGATGTAGTCAGTCTCGTTCTTCGTAACCCCGTTTTGGATTTTCTTCGCCCATCTCCTCCTCATAGTATTCATAATTCATGATACATACATACAAAAGTCATATTCAACATTTTGAAGAATGTTGTAGTCTTTGCCGTACACATACAGCACATTGCCTGATGATATTATCCATGTCATTATGTTTTTATTATCGTCACTACAATATTTGTTTGACAATGTAGCTACAACTCCCATCACCAGTTCCTTCAATTCCACCCGAGGGTCCAATGTCACGACAAACATGAACACGACAACAAGGCCTAGGACGGGTAGGTTCTTGGTTTTGTTTGTTTGGTTTATTTACTCCCGATAACGTGTATAATTACACACTGACACAATTAAAATCATCATGAAGTGTCCTTTACCCTCTGTACAGAGAGTGGAAACACACACACACACACACACACACACACACACACACACACACACACACACACACACACACACACACACACACACACACACACACACCGGGTATGTGTGTTTATAGATCATTAACATTGTGCAGCCATAGTGACCCGTGATTGGGCGAAGGCATCAGCATGCTGCTTCCACATATGCCTATCTTGCGCTATCCTCTGCCAGATGGTACCCTTCCAGTAGTCGTCCGGTTCGTCTCTACAACGTCTCGCCGGTCTTCCTCTAGACCTTTTCATTTCTTAGGGTTTCCAGGTGATGGTACGCAATGTCCATCGGTTATCTCGTATCCTGCTGACGTGCACTGCCCAAGCCC
>OZ024866.1:17243357-17245857 GCA_964017155.1 Oasisia sp. SBJ-2009
CGCATTACCAAGACAAGCCTTGGTGAGATTCCAACTATGGATGAGATGGCTAGAGCAATCGCCAGCCTGAAAGATGGCAAAGCACCTGGAGGAGATGGAATTCCTGCAGAAGTATGGAAGCATGGAGGAGACAATCTGTTCAGCAGACTGCACCAACTAATCACCAATGCCTGGGAGATGGGTTCTGTACCACAAGCATGGAAGGATGCAAGCATTTTAACCATCTACAAGAAAGGTGATCGAACAGACTGTGGGAACTATAGAGGAATCTCTCTTCTTTCCATAGCAGGCAAGATCTTCGCCAGGATCCTCCTCAACATACTATCTACCCACCTAACACCAGAGGTAGTTCCGGAGACACAATGTTGCTTCAGAGGTAACCGGAGCACCGTGGATATGATATTTTGTCTCCGACAACTACAAGAAAAGTGCATTGAGCAGGACCGACCACTGTACATGGTATTTGTCGACTTCAGTAAGGCGTTCGATACAGTTGGGAGGACCGGACTATGGCAGCTACTGAAGAAGTATGGCTGCCCAGAGAAGTTCACAACAATGATCGAGGCACTACATACCGGAATGATGGCGACTGTTAATGTTGGAGGGGAAGTCTCGGAATCGTTCAGGGTCACAAATGGAGTCAAGCAATGCTGTGTACTGGCGCCCACGCTCTTTTCCATCTTCCTATCAGCAATGCTCGACAATGCTTTCCGAGACATGGGGGATGGCATCTACATACAGTCCAGACAGAGCGCTGACCTATTCAACGTCGCACACTTCAGAGCGAAGACCAAGACTACACGGATACTGATGAGGGAGCTGCTATTCGCAGATGACAGTGCACTGGTTGCACACTCTGCTGAAGAGATGCAGAAAATAGTGGATGCTTTTTCCAATGCGTCAAAGAAGTTCGGCCTGAAGATTAACATCAAGAAGACCGAGGTGCTGTACCAACCCAACTCTACAAGAACCGGAGAGGAGGATATCATGGTTGATGGAAACAAGCTGAACTCTGTTATGGAATTCACCTACCTCGGAAGCACTATGTCAAGTGACGGATGCATTGACGATGAAATACAGAGTAGGATGGCCAAGGCTAGTGCATCTTTCGGCCGACTACGCCAGAGACTCTGGAACAACCACCATGTGTCCATGCGGGTTAAAGGCAAGATATACCGTGCAATTGTGCTGTCCACCCTCCAATACGGAGCCGAGGCCTGGACAGTGTACAGACGACAGGTGAAAAAGTTGCATGCCTTCATGATGCGACATCTGCGTTCGATCATGAGGATAACCTGGATGGACAAAGTGACAAACAAGGAAATACTCGAACGGACAGGGCTGCCATCTATGGAAGATCTTCTGATCAGAAAGAATCTCCGGTGGACTGGACACCTCATGAGGATGTCATCAGACAGGCTACCGAAGCAGGTTCTCTACTCCCAACTGTGTTCTGGTCACAGAAAGAGAGGGCGCCCTCGTCTCCGGTTCAAAGATACCATCAAGAGAAACCTGAAGCTGGGAGACATAAAGATCGACTCCTGGACATCACTCTCACAGCAGAGAGACAAATGGAGAGCAACAGTCAAGTGATGGAAGCAGTCTTTGTCGCTTCGCGACCGACAGCATGATGATGATGATGGTAAGCATTGTCAGTTGTCTGTGTATTTGCCTCACAATGCTAGTTACAGAATTGGTTAGGTGAATACGGGCATGAAACACGTGGTGCTTCGACTCACTTAATGATAATGTACAACAATCATTTGAAGTTTATGTGTGGCTATCCAGATCCACATATGGTAGTTAGACATATATATGCAGCTCTCAAAAATAGAAGCCCTCAAATTAAACAATGTCCAGAAAGTGTATAAAACAATCAAATAATTAAACACGGATACCAGAACCGCTGCTCACTTCAACGTGGAGCGAATCCACACTCTTGTCTGAATCCAAAATGGTGACTGTTTATTAAGTTTCATTTTATTATAAGATGTAAAAGACTCCTAACGTGCAGCTGACGACAAGCGAAAAACTGAACCAGATTCACGCCAGAAAACAATTCGAACTTGTATTGAGTGTAAACGTATTTTGCACGTCAGTATAGTTGCACATTACAATAACATAATAATAAATAATCCTAATAATAAATAGTCCTAGTCGCAGAGCGGCCTGTGAACGTCCCGCCACAGTTGACACCGCTGGGTTGACAGATGTCATCGTTGATTCGAGGCACGCCGTAAAACGCTGCAGATGGTCCACAAGACATAGGTCGTGAGTACATAAGCGTAATAAGTGGACACACAACGCATCTTGCTATGCTGTTGACATATGCAACGGTTTGATATCACATATTAACGAGACCACACTTAGTTTTGTTTTATTCGTTTTCAGCATTTCTAAAATTACTCATCTTGCTTAAGTTGTTGTACATTAAACATTGCTTTAATAAAAGCCTTTATATTACTCTTGTGATTTGTAGTACTATTATTATGATTTTGAA
>OZ024866.1:17253357-17295857 GCA_964017155.1 Oasisia sp. SBJ-2009
ATGACAACTGACTCGCGCATGCGCAGAAACGTCACCTGGATATAATGTTGACGCTCGGAACAATGCAAGCGCAACAACGTAAGTCAGTTGTATCCTTTCCAGGCGTACGAGTTGAGAGCGCCCATGTCCCTGTAGATGGAGTCCTTCTGGGTGCGTCTGGAGTCAGGGACGCCGATCTTCTCGGCACTCCGCAGTCGCTCCACCTGCAATGACGTCATAGTTGGTGCAGGGACGGCGTGACATCGCAACATCATGGGTAAGCTACATGACTAATAAACTGTGCCGGTGACGCTATTCCGCAACTCGATCCTGAAGTTGTCAACCATACATCCCGTTATCTGGTTACGCCGCTTTCACAACGCGATTACGTCACGCGCCCCCTAGCAATCTTGTAGGTTGCCGTTTTTGCATTAATTTATTTTGGTATATTTCTTACATGTGTTTACAAGTGTTTATTTTATATATAATTTTTGTAATCTAGGATATTTATTAAAACAAATTCAATTGGTATTTTAGGTATTGCGTTATGAAAGTATATTAGTTTATTATTATTATTATTATTATTATTATTGTTGTTATTGTTATTGTTATTGTTATTGTTATTGTTATTGTTATTGTTATTGTTATTGTTATTGTTATTGTTATTGTTATTGTTTTTATTATTATTATTATTATTATTATTATTATTATTATTATTATTATTATTATTATTATTATTATTATTATTATTATTATTATTATTATTATTATTATTATTATTATTATTATTATTATTATTATTATTATTATTATTATTATTATTATTATTATTATTGGGAAAGCTTTATAGAGTGTCATATGTGTCCGGGTTAAAATTATGTTCGAATTAAGGCGCTAACTGTCTAAAACAAGTAAATACATATATGCTAAATAAATAAGTAAAATAAATACGTTAAATAAATACGTTAAAATAAGTTAAATTAATAAATTAGTTCAAAGTAGTATAGTAGGGGCTTATCATTGGTAGCTGTGCGCGGCGCGGCGCGGGAGGAGGAATTCCTCCGGAGGAATTCCTCCGGTCAAGTGTCGCCACCTGGCGGATAGTTCGTGTACTAGTGGCGCCATCTGGCGGATAGATCATGCACTCGTGGCGCCAACTGGTGGGCAAGTCACGAACTAGTCGTGTTAAAAATCGTGCGTCTTATTTTTTAAAGTGGCGCCATCTGGTGAATAAGTCGTGTATAATTTTCGCCCCCTTCCGGACAATTCACGAACTAATACTATCAATATTCGTGTGTCTTATTTTTTAAATGACGTCAAAATGGCGGTAGGGGTTATGTAGCGTCCCCTCGCGGATAAGTGACAAATTATACACTAGGTGAAAGAACAGGTGGAGTCATCTGCCGGATACGTATTCGGCTAATCGATCACGTGACTTAATATTGTACTCTATGACTGCTGTTTTTTCATCCAACAATGTTGCAATATAGTAAAATATGAAAAAACATGACAAAGTTATGGGATGTAAACACTAAGAACACGTAAAATTGACAAAGTGATGGCGGTGAAACGATGAAAAAAAATTGTAAAATGGTATAAAGTTGGCACAACGAGTTAGTAAATATGAAAAACATGACAAAGTTATGGCGTAGAATAGAAAACTATACTATTTTACTACAAGTTACAAGAATAACTTAGTTAAATTTGTGAAAACACCACTTGTGTAACGCAATGAAACGGTGAAACGTTACGAAATGGAACGAGGTGAGGACACTGGCTCAGTAAAATAAGAAAAGTTGGCAGGGTTATTGCGTGGAAACTTTAAATGGCACTAGTTTTTAACGTTATCACCATGATTGAATGTGTAATTTTGCAAGAAATTGTGTTATGGTCCTGATGTGACCCGACATTTTTACGGAAGTTGTGTTTTGCACGTGGTAGGAAGCGTATTTTAACGAAAGTTATGGTCTGCGCATGACATAAAACTGTCCTAGTCTCGTGTGTATGGATTGGGCAACGACAAGTTATAGCATGTAAACACAAAAAATACATGAAATTGACAAAGTCATGGCGGTGAAACGCTAAACATATGTGAAATGGTATAAAGTTGGTGCACCGTGTGAGTAAAATATGACAAACTTGATAAAGTTATGGTATGTAAACCCTAAAAATAAGTGAAATTGACAAAGTGATGGCGGTGAAACGCTGAAAAAGTTGTGAAATGATACAACGTTGGTGCACCGGGTTGGTAAAATATGAAAAATCTTGACAAAGTTATGGTGTTGAAACAGAAACATATTCCATTTTACTACAAGTTACAAGAATAAGTTAGTTAAATTAGTAAAAACACTACCTGTGTAACACAATGAAACGGTGAAACGTTACGAAATGGAACGAGGTTAGCAAACCGACTTAGCAGAATATGAGAAACTTGTCAAAGTTATAGCATGTAAACACTAAAAATACGTGAAAATTACAAAGTCATCGCGGTGATGCGTTGAGAAATTGTGAAATGGTACAAAAATCGGCACACCGAGTTAGTAAAATATGAAATAACTTGACAAAGTTATGACGTATAATAGAAAATATTCTATTTACTACAAATTACAAAACTAACTTAGTTAAATTTGTTAAAACACCACATGTCTAACGCAATGACACGGTGAAACGTTATGAAATGCTATGTAGATAGCACACTGACTCAGGCAAATAAGAAAACTTGTCAAGGTTATCGCGATGAAACTTTAAATGGAACCAGTTTTAACGTTATGAGTATGGTCGAAGGTCTAATTTTACAAGAAATTGTGTTATGGTGCTGGTCTGCCCCACCATTTTTACGGAAGTTGTGCTTTGCACGTGGTAGGAAACGTCATGTTAGCGGAAGTTATGGTGTGCGCATGACATAAAACTGTCCTAGCCTCGTGTGTATAAGTGCAAATGTCCTGTTTTATTTTAGGAGACTTAGAAAATGAAGCATTCCTTACAAGGATAGTATAATAAAATAACATAAAATAATATAACACTACATAATAAAATAAAATAATATAACATAACATAAAGCAACATAATAAAATAAAATAACATGAACAAAAATAAATTAATATAACAAAACATAAAATGAAATAAGACGAAATAAAATAAAATAATATAACATAACATAAAGCAACACAATAAAATAAAATAACATGAACAAAAATGAATTAATATAACAAAACATAAAATGAAATAAGGCGAAATAAAATAAATTAATATAACAACAAAACAGAACATAACATAATGTAATATAACACTGCATAAAATGAAATAAGGCGAAATAAAATAAAATAACATAAAACATAGAACATAACATACAGCAACATAATAAAATAAAATATGTAGCAGAACAGAACATAACATAATATGATGTAACATAACATAACTTAAAATAAGGCAACATAATAATATTAAATAACATAATATAAGTAATATAACACAACATAAAATTAAATAAGGCGAAATAAAATAAAGTAAAATAATATAACAACAGAACATAACATAATATAATATAACAACATAAAGTAAAATAAAGCAACATAATATAATAAAATAACATAAAATAATATAACACAACATGATAACATAAAATAACATGATAACAATTAAAGTAAAATAAAATAACATGAACAACAATAAATTAATATAACAAAACATAAAATGAAATAAGATGAAATGAAATAAAGTAATACAACATAACAGAACATAACATAATGTAATATAACATAACATAAAGAAACATAATAAAATAAAATAACATAACATATAGAACATAACATACAGCAACATAATAAAATAAAATATGTAACAGAACAGAACATAACATAACATAATATGGTGCAACATAACAAGTTAAAATGAGGCAATATAATAATATTAAATAACATAAAGATTACAAACACGTTATATTTACAAAACAAAAATGTACAGACAAGTTATGTTTACAAGACAAAACTTAGGTTTACCAACACGTTATGTTTACAAAACAAAATACAAAACAGAAAGTTTACAAACACGTTATGTTTATAAAACAAAAACAAAATATTTACAAACAAGTTATGTTTACAAAACAAAACTAAAGTTTACAAACACGATATGTTTACAAAACAAAATACGAAACATATTTTACCAAGTCGGCGTGTCAACTTTGAACCATTTCACAACTTTTCAGTGTTTCACAGCGATGACTTTGTCAATTTCACGTAGTTTTAGTGTTTACATGCTATCACTTTGTCAAGTGTTTTCGTATTTTACTTAGTAGGTGTGCTAACCTCGTTCCGCTTCGTAACGTTTCACCGTACATTGCGTTAGACAGGTGGTGTTTTCACAAATTTAACTAAGTTATTCTTGTAACTTGTAGTAAAATGAAATATTTTTCTGTTTCATATTTTTGATATTTTTGAAAAGTTTTTTCTGTTTCATATTTTACTATGTCTGCGTGCCAAATTTGTACCATTTCACTACTTTTCAGCATTTCACCACGATGACTTTGTTAATTTGACGTATTTTTCTAAGTCATCTTGGTACTTTCATAACCTTCTGTGGAAAAACTTTGGCACTTTCTATCATACACCGTGAACAATCTAGAAAACTCTTGGGTTGCGACGTCACTTCTTTAAAACGTATGCCACCTAACAGATAACTCTGACACTACGTTAGACGCGAGCCCCATCTAGCGGTCAAAACAGCCACTAATTTGGGTTTGACATAGAAAACTATGGCTTCGACTATATCCATAACAGAAATTTTTGTAAAATGGTGGTTTCGGTCACAGTCATAACGTAACTTTTAGAGTTTTGGGGTGAAAACCTTATTAAATATTCATGTTTTACTAAGTCTGTGTGCTCACTTCGTAGCATTTCGTAACGTTTTACCGTTTCATTGCCTAGACAGGTGGTGTTTTCAGAATGTTAACTAAGTTACTCTTGTAACCTGCAGTAAAATAGAATATTTATTCTGTTTCCACGTGATAACTTAGTCAAGTTTTTCATATTTTACTTAGTCGGTGTCCCAACTTTGTACCATTTCACAACCTTTCTCCGTTTCACCGCCATGACTTTTTCACTTTGACGTATTTTCTAAGTCATCTTGTTACTTTCATAATCTTCTGTGGGAAAACTTTGACACTTTCTATCATAAACCGAGAACCTTGGTGGTTTTTCTTACGACACACATCATTTTCCTAACCAAATCTAAAACAATCTAAAACAAATCTTGGGTTGCCAGGTCACTTCTTTAAAAACTGGTACCACCTAGCGTATAACTCTGACACTACGTTAGACGCGAGCCCCATCTAGCGGACAAAACAGCCACTAATTAGGGTTTGACATAGAAAACGATGGCTTCGACTACTTCCGTAACATAATTTTTTGTAAAATGGTGGCTTCAGTCACAGTCATGACATACCTTTTCGTGTTTCGAGACCATAACCTTGGCAAATATTCGCATTTTACTAAAGTCAACGTGGTAATTTCATAACATTTGGCGAGTTAACGAGATAGAAAGAGGAATCTTTCCACTTCTTACCATATTCGTATCATAGCTTCTACAAAAATGGGCTCCTGCCACGTGTAAAACGTAACTTCCGTAAACAATGAAGCTTCCGGTCACGTGCAAAAACATAACTTCCATAAACAGGATGATACCTCTCACGTGTAAGACAAAACGTCCGGGAAAATGGTGGTCTCGACCACAGCCATAACATAACTTAACGTTTTGATGTGATAATTATGTCAACTATTCGTATTTTACTAAGTCATTATCGTAAATTCCCAACCAAATCTAGAAAAATTGTGTTGGTTTGTGACAAAATATTCGCTTGCCACCTCACTACGCTAGACGCTAACCCCATCTAGCGGACAACCTTAACGCTACATTAAACGCCAGCACCATCTAGCGGATAACCTTAACACTACATTAAACGCCAGCGCCATCTAGCGGTTAACCCTAACACTACATTAAACGCCAGCGCCATATAGCGGATAACCTTAACGCTACATTAGACATCAGCGCCATCTAGCGGATAACCTTAACACTACATTAAACGCCAGCGCCATCTAGCGGATAACCATAACACTGCATTAAACGCCAGCGCCATCTAGCGGATAACCCTAACACTACATTAAACGCCAGCGCCATCTAGCGGACAAAACAACAACTAACTAGGGTTAGACACAGAAAAAAGTTGGGGTTAACTCAGCAACATTTTTTGTTTTTTCTTCCCCGGAGAAGAAAAAACACAAATTTGTTAAGGTTATCCGCTAGATGGCGCTGATGTCTAGTGTAGCGTTAAGGATATTCGCTAGATGGCGCTGATATCTAATGTAGCCTTAAGGTTATCCGCTAGATGGTGCTGGCGTTTAATGTAGCGTTAAGGTTGTCCGCTAGATGGGGTTAGAACGTGACCGGAAGCTTCATTGTTTACGGAAGTTACGTTTTACACGTGGCAGGAGCCCATTTTTGTAGAAGCTATGATACGAATATGGTAAGAAGTGGAAAGATTCCTCTTTCTATCTCGTTAACTCGCCAAATGTTATGAAATTACCACGTTGACTTTAGTAAAATGCGAATATTTGCCAAGGTTATGGTCTCGAAACACAAAAAGGTATGTCATGACTGTGACCGAAGCCGCCATTTTACAAGAAATTCTGTTAGGGAAGTAGTCGAAGCCATCGTTTTCTATGTCAAACCCTAATTAGTGGCTGTTTTGTCCGCTAGATGGGGCTCGCGTCTAACGTAGGGTCAGAGTTATACGCTAGGTGGTACCAGTTTTTAATGGAGTGACGTGGCAACCCAAGATTTGTTCTAGATTGTTTTAGATTTGGTTAGTAAAATGATGTGTGTCGTAAGAAAAACCACCAATGTTCTCGGTTTATGATAGAAAGTGTCAAAGTTTTCCCACAGAAGATTATGAAAGTAACAAGATGATTTAGAAAATACGTCAAAGTGACAAAGTCATGGCGGTGAAACGGAGAAAGGTTGTGAAATGGTACAAAGTTGGGACACCGACTAAGTAAAATATGAAAAACTTGACTAAGTTATCACGTGGAAACAGAATAAATATTCTATTTTACTGCAGGTTACAAGAGTAACTTAGTTAACATTCTGAAAACACCACCTGTCTAGGCAATGAAACGGTAAAACGTTACGAAATGCTACGAAGTGAGCACACAGACATAGTAAAACATGAATATTTAATAAGGTT
Organism: Oasisia sp. SBJ-2009; assembly: GCA_964017155.1. NCBI lineage: Eukaryota > Metazoa > Annelida > Polychaeta > Sabellida > Siboglinidae > Oasisia > Oasisia sp. SBJ-2009. Next base: position 17,260,574 of record OZ024866.1, read on the forward strand.
TTCACCCCAAAACTCTAAAAGTTACGTTATGACTGTGACCGAAGCCACCATTTTACAAGAATTTCTGTTATGGATATAGTCGAAGCCATATTTTTCTATGTCAAACCCAAATTAGTGGCTGTTTTGACCGCTAGATGGGGCTCGCGTCTAACGTAGTGTCAGAGTTATCTGTTAGGTGGCATACGTTTAAAAGAAGTGACGTCGCAACCCAAGAGTGTTCTAGATTGTTCACGGTGTATGATAGAAAGTGCCAAAGTTTTTCCACAGAAGGTTATGAAAGTACCAAGATGACTTAGAAAAATACGTCAAATTAACAAAGTCATCGTGGTGAAACGCTGAAAAGTAGTGAAATGGTACAAATTTGGCACGCAGACATAGTAAAATATGAAAACTTGACAAGTTTATCGCGTGGAAACAGAAAAATATTTCATTTTACTACAAGTTACAAGAATAACTTAGTTAAATTTGCGAAAACGTCACCTTTCTAACGCAATGTACGGTGAAACGTTACGAAATGGAACGAGGTTAGCACACCGACTAATTAAAAAATGGAACAACTTGACAAAGTTATCTCATGTAATCACTAAAACTACGTCAAATTGCCAAAGTCATCGCGGTGAAACGCTGAACAGTTGTGAAATGGTACAAAGTTGGCACGTCGACTTAGTAAAATATGAAAACTCGACAAGTTTATCGCGTCAAAACAGAAACATATTCCATTTTACTACAAGTTACAAGAATAACTTAGTTAAATTTGTAGAAACACCACCTGTCTAACGCAATGTACGGTGAAAAAGTTGCGAAACGGAACGAGGTTAGCATACCGATTTAGTAAATGTGAAAAAACTTGACAAAGTTATCGCATGTAAACACTAAAACTACGTCAAAGTGACAAAGTCATAGCGGGGAAACGCTGAAAAGTTGTGAAATGGTACAAAGTTGGCACGCCGACTTAGTAAAATATGAACACTCGACAAGTTTATCACGTCGAAACAGAAACATATTCCATTTTACTAGAAGTTACAAGAATAACTTAGTTAAATTTGTGAAAACACCACCTGTCTAACGCAATGTACGGTAAAACCTTACGAAACGGAACGAGGTTAGCACACCTACTAAGTAAAATACGAAAAAACTTGACAAAGTGATAGCATGTAAACACTAAAACTACGTGAAATTGACAAAGTCATCGCTGTGAAACACTGAAAAGTTGTGAAATGGTTCAAAGTTGACACGCCGACTTAGTAAAATATGTTTCGTATTTTGTTTTGTAAACATATCGTGTTTGTAAACTTTAGTTTTGTTTTGTAAACATAACTTGTTTGTAAATATTTTGTTTTTGTTTTATAAACATAACGTGTTTGTAAACTTTCTGTTTTGTATTTTGTTTTGTAAACATAACGTGTTGGTAAACCTAAGTTTTGTCTTGTAAACATATCTTGTCTGTACATTTTTGTTTTGTAAATATAACGTGTTTGTAATCTTTATGTTATTTAATATTATTATATTGCCTCATTTTAACTTGTTATGTTGCATCATATTATGTTATGTTATGTTCTGTTCTGTTACATATTTTATTTTATTATGTTGCTGTATGTTATGTTCTATATGTTATGTTATTTTATTTTATTATGTTTCTTTATGTTATGTTATATTACATTATGTTATGTTCTGTTATGTTGTATTACTTTATTTCATTTCATCTTATTTCATTTTATGGTTTGTTATATTAATTTATTGTTGTTCATGTTATTTTATTTTACTTTAATTGTTATCATGTTATTTTATGTTATCATGTTGTGTTATATTATTTTATGTTATTTTATTATGTTGCTTTATTTTACTTTATGTTGTTATATTATATTATGTTATGTTCTGTTGTTATATTATTTTACTTTAGTTTATTTCGCCTTATTTAAGTTTATGTTGTGTTATATTACTTTATGTTATTTAATATTATTATGTTGCCTTATTTTAAGTTATGTTATGTTACATCATATTATGTTATGTTCTGTTCTGCTACATATTTTATTTTATTATGTTGCTGTATGTTATGTTCTATGTTTTATGTTATTTTATTTTATTTCGCCTTATTTCATTTTATGTTGTGTTATATTACATTATGTTATGTTCTGTTATGTTGTTATATTAATTTATTTTATTTCGCCTTATTTCATTTTATGTTTTGTTATATTAATTTATTTTTGTTCATGTTATTTTATTTTATTGTGTTGCTTTATGTTATGTTATATTATTTTATTTTATTTCGTCTTATTTCATTTTATGTTTTGTTATATTAATTTATTTTTGTTCATGTTATTTTATTTTATTATGTTGCTTTATGTTATGTTATATTATTTTATTTTATTATGTAGTGTTATATTATTTTATGTTATTTTATTATACTATCCTTGTAAGGAATGCTTTATTTTCTAAGTCTCCTAAAATAAAACAGGACATTTGCACTTATACACACGAGGCTAGGACAGTTTTATGTCATGCGCACACCATAACTTCCGCTAAAATGACGTTTCCTACCACGTGCAAAACACAACTTCCATAAAAATGGTGGGGCAGACCAGCACCATAACACAATTTCTTGTAAAATTAGACCTTCGAACATAGTCATAACGTTGTAGTAAAATGGAATATGTTTCTGTTTCAACACCATAACTTGGTCAAGATTTTTCATATTTTACCAACCCGGTGCACCAACGTTGTATCATTTCACAACTTTTTCAGCGTTTCACCGCCATCACTTTGTCAATTTCACTTATTTTTAGGGTTTACATACCATAACTTTATCAAGTTTGTCATATTTTACTCACACGGTGCACCAACTTTATACCATTTCACATATGTTTAGCGTTTCACCGCCATGACTTTGTCAATTTCATGTATTTTTTGTGTTTACATGCTATAACTTGTCGTTGCCCAATCCATACACACGAGACTAGGACAGTTTTATGTCATGCGCAGACCATAACTTCCGTTAAAATACGCTTCCTACCACGTGCAAAACACAACTTCCGTAAAAATGTCGGGTCACATCAGGACCATAACACAATTTCTTGCAAAATTACACATTCAATCATAGTGATAACGTTAAAAACTAGTGCCATTTAAAGTTTCCACGCAATAACCCTGCCAACTTTTCTTATTTCACTGAGCCAGTGTCCTCACCTCATTCCATTTCGTAACGTTTCACCGTTTCATTGCGTTACACAAGTGGTGTTTTCACAAATTTAACTAAGTTATTCTTGTAACTTGTAGTAAAATAGTATAGTTTTCTATTCTACGCCATAACTTTGTCATGTTTTTCATATTTACTAACTCGGTGTGCCAACTTTATACCATTTTACAAGTTTTTTTCATCGTTTCACCGCCATCACTTTGTCAATTTTACATGTTCTTAGTGTTACATCCCATAACTTTGTCATGTTTTTTCATATTTTATTATATTGCAACATTGTTGGATGAAAAAACAGCAGTCATAGAGTACAATATTAAGTCACGTGATCGATTAGCCGAATACGTATCCGGCAGATGACTCCACCTGTTCTTTCACCTAGTGTATAATTCGTCACTTATCCGCGAGGGGACGCTACATAACCCCTACCGCCATTTTGACGTCATTTAAAAAATAAGAAACTTATACACGACTTATCCACCAGATGGCGCCACTTTAAAAAATAAGACGCACGAATTTTAACACGACCTATCCGCCAGGTGGCGACACTTTACCGGAGGAATTCCTCCGGAGGAATTCCTCCTCCTCCCGCGCTACGCCGCGCACAGCTACCAATGATAAGCACCTACTATACTACTGTTCAATAATATAAATCACTCGAATACAATATCAAATTGGTAACACTAGATATGCATGAATATAAAGAAGGCAAGCGAACATTTAAACACATCAAATTAGTAGCGTATTTAAAAGTGCGAAAATATTAAAATTTCATTTAAATGTTGCTTAAGCAAGCCACATAAGTGTTCTATACCTATGCGGAAGAGATGTGTCTTTAGCAGTGTCTTAGATGTTGCCCGTGAGTTTGCTTCTAACAGCAGAGGGTAGATTATTCCACAGTGTCGGTCTTGCCACCACGAAAGACCACCGACCTTATCGCTCAATGTGGTACCGCGTTATTGTCAATACAAGTTGGCGGACAGATCTCAGTGATCAGGTAGGTGAGTATGGTGTCGCTAGTGAGGTCAGATTTCTAGCCTGTGGTGGTCACTGACCTATATAAAGTTATATAGAGGTCAGTGGTGGTGGTGACCAGCGCGATACACGAGGAGGATCTGTTTCTACGACGCGACTCATGGGACTGGCAAAATAAATGATATCACACCGGTTCTGTTTACTCTTCACTGGTTGCCAGGTCGCCAACGAATTGAATTCAAAGCCATCGTCCTCGTGTGTCGCGCTGTTCACTGCCCAGAATATCTTACCTCAAAAGTGATAACATGCTCACCCATCCGATCACTGAAATATGTAATACTGATCTTGAACGGTCTTTCTCGGTGTCGGGAACTAACTTTGGAACAATCTACCCCCTGCTGTTAGAGATGATGACTCATGTGCAGCTTACAGAGCAGAATCACACTCGCTTGAGCTCAAATAAAAGGTCTTAGATTGTCTATGCTTCAGCCGAAGGAGCCAGGCGAAGAGCAAGGCGGAGATTATTACCAATTGTGTGGCAGCAACAGTAAAGGCTCACAAGCAACATGGTGCTCTCTGGACGAATTGTGCGTGGTGGGTTACGAAGTGTCTGCATGTATCGGAAATATGGATTCCTTCAGCGTACATATATAGAGCCCGTTGAAAGTACGTTATGGCGTGCAGTAAGAGGCACTGACGGAGTAATCGAAGGAGTAGCACAAACAATTGAAGGCGTAGCACAAACAATCGAAGGAGAAGCACAAACATTTGAAGGAGTAGTACAAACAATCGAAGTTGTCGCACAAACAAGCGAAAGTGTAGCACAAACAATCGAAGGTGTAGCACAAACAACCGAAGTGTAGCACAAAAAATCGGATGAGTAGCACAAGCAATAGGTCTACAATGAAGCAGGTAAATAATATAATTATGGGTTATTCCGACAGCGATTGATTACGATTGCAACCAATCTATGCAGGTTGGGCGTAGAGTTTTAAATGTAATCGCCGTTAGGCATATTAAGCAGTATTTTGTAGTTTTGCAATGATCTTTCATACGATACACCTGTCGTGTGAATGTGGGGATTTTTCAAAAGTAATAATTCATTCTCATTTAAATCCTTTGGCAATTTTGAGAACTCGAAACATCAGCATGACACCTATTCGATAGTTTTCTTGCAAACAATGACGGATAATCAACCTTTAATTACAGCATAATCGGCCATGTTCAATTCAATAGAACACTTTGCGGGCGTGTACATACACGATAACATTAGTAATTGGAGAGACGACAGTATACCACCTAACGGAGGCTTCGTCAATGGCAAGGTAGCAGACTTGCCACATATTTGGGAAGGCACTCCGTATTTTTGACCAAAAATTTTGTAAGAATCCATATCAATCCGTAGCATTAATGAGATCTTCCAGTTATCTGGCCTAAGGTATTAAGGCCTTTAGAAAACGGTTTTTCCACGGGGCCAGTTAACTGGAAGATTACCGAAGTTTTACTTCACTTCAGCACGTTTAAACTGCGTACCGCAAAACAGACAGTGACATCAAATAATAACAATTTATTTCAGCAGTTCGCGCGTATATCGAAGTTTCACTGGCAAATTTCACTTGAAATCAGAAATGCAGGCGATTTAATTGAACTCGGCGTCAAGCTCCATTTCCTGTACTGCTTTTTATAATCGCCACGCGCCTAACACGCGCCCCGTTCCCACCCGCCTGCCGCAGTTTTCAGTATAACTAAAATTTACCAGAACGCCATCTATTACGCGCTACAATAAACGAATCGGTGGTTTAGTTCGTTCGTTTCGAATCGATTTATTTAGTCACTAACAGTAAACAAGTATTCCATTATGCAGTATAGTTCTGTGACGCATACAAGCCATAATGTCTTTAAAAATAATTATTCCATAAATTTTGTTAAAATCCGTATCAAAACGGAGTACGGCCATATCACTTAAAATCCGCCAAAATCCGTATCGGATACGGGTAATCCGTATCATGTGGCATATATCTGAGGTAGTCGGACCCACCATAGCCTTGATGCCGTACCGGTCGAGGTCGGCCTGTTGTACCCGGGGGTGGACCGTCTCACGGCGCTGGGCCGGGCGACTCAGTCTGTCGACCGTCTGTTCCAGCTCATAGGACGTCAACTTCTGGTAGCCGAGACCAAACTCCGGGTGTAGGATCGTTCCCCAGGGTTGTTTCGAGCTCTTGGGGCGCACGGAGGAGCGAAAGGTCGTCATCGCTCTGTCGGGTTCTTTCCTTCTTTAAACGTAATAAAGAGCAGTTAGTGTTGTCGTCTTGTATAGCAAACATCACGCCACGTCTACAGTAACATAATGAGATGTCAAGTTGATTCAGGTTAAAGTCACGCGACGATAATTATGATGTTAATAACCTAGCTGCGGTATAATAATAATAATAATGACATAATAATAATAATCATAATAATAATTATTATTATTATTATTACGATATGCATAGGCATAGCATAGGCATTAATAATAATAATAATTATTATTATTATTACACTAATAAAAAATTATTAGTATTGCTATTCATATATTATATCCTATTCAACTAGTCTTCGGTGTTTACACCATTGTTGACACCTTTCATTTGGGCAATATGTGTACAATTAGTTTTACTTTCTTCACGCAATTACAGATAATTGCCATTTTAACATAAGACTTCTTTACCATCAGTATCAACGTCATTACTTTTCTTAAAATCATGACATTTTACCTGGTTACTTTGGAGAAAATGGACGAATCAAACACCCTACAGTTGCCAACACTCACGGGTGATAATCGGTCTAATCTCTAAACCGTACACCAGTAATTATGTAGCAACGTGAATTTGACGAGAACATGCGCAGACAGGAATTGTTGTTTACGTTTGTCGGGAAGTGGAATACCTATGCTATCTGGTATTCCGTATGCATGATCATGTCGGCATTGCATGCACTCCTTCGAAGTTGCATACATATTATATAATCCGTTGTAATCGTTAATCAACCTTTACAGCATGGTGTGGCTATGGCTTAGTTGATTGATTAAGCATCGTAATACACAAGCTCGAATTCGAGCGTGGACATTTCTTTGACCACTTTAATAACATTAACAATTTGCTGTAACAGGAAATCATTTAATTACTAAAGAAAAGCATGTTCGGAAGACACGCACACAAATAAATTACACACCTTTTAAACGACGAGCCATATCAAAGGTGAGCAGTATTAACTTCACAGTTGACTAAACACTGATCAGCTGTTGTGGCCAGATCGCGAATAACGGAACAACAAGCCGGGCAGGTTGCCATAATTAATGTTTATGTATGTGTAGCCATACGATCAGTTATAGATACTCCGAGCTACTTCGCCGTGAAGTGTCTAGACGGTCCATTCACGACGGGACCACGAGCGACTACTCGGCAATTGCAACTCTGGCCCGAGTTATTGAGTGTGTGCAATTGTGTACGTTGGAATTAATGCACATGTGTACATGTTTGAAACGTGATCGTGTGTGTGTGTGTGTGTGTGTGTGTGTGTGTGTGTGTGTGTGTGTGTGTGTGTGTGTGTGTGTGTGTGTGTGTGTGTGTGTGTGTGTGTGTGTGTGTGTGTGTGTGTGTGTGTGTGTGTGTGTGTGTGTGTGTGTGTGTGTGTTTGTATATGTTTATGCGTGTGTGTTTCTGCGTGTGTATGTGTTTGTGTGTGGTGTGTGTGCTCGTGCGTTTACATACGTATTGTATGCATACGGTATGCATATGATATGCGCATATGTGTTACTGTGCGAGTTACATGTGTTTGCCAATTATAATTATTTGTGTGCGTGCATGTTCTTACGAAATATAAATGCAGCTTATTGATGCAATAATAACTTAATTATAACAGTTGAGTAACATGTTTAGCACAGTTATGCTGCATTTTATTATTTTAACAACACAATAGCAAAATACTGATTAGTTGAGTAAGAATTCATAGGACCTTTGCAGCCACAATATACACAGACTAGTCAGCTAATGGAATGACACCAAGCTATGGAAATATCTAGAAGAACATTGCATATTATATCTACTTGATTACGTTATTACATCAGCCATCATGACTTCAGTACCCACCCACACCTGTTCAACAATGTATGGTTTCGATGACCGTTACACACACGCGCACACGCGCACACGCGCACACACGCACACACACACACACACACACATATACATACATACATACATACATACATACATACATAAACACACATAGACACACACGCACGCACGCACACACGCGCACACATGCCACGCACGTACACACACATACACACGCACACACATACACACACGCACGCACGCACACACACACACCTATTTTACAAATGGGGTAATATATGGAGATCAGCCATTTGTCGTGATGCTCAACTGGCAAACTTACGCCGCAGAAACAATCAGCACCAGCAAATTCGACAACCGAATTGTAAATTCCCGTATCACGTCGCATTGGCACCATATGCTGGACATATGCAGTGACATGCGACAACATGTCCCTCCTGGACATGACACCTTATTTAAATTGTCACTTACCCACTTCAACGTCGATATCGATTTGCCCTACACGCAGCAATCGACACCAATGTCTTGTTTCGCGAGCCAACGCCGCTGTGCTGTAGACTACATTGTAGGTATTCAAATGTGTAGACCTTGCATTCACAACGTCAACGGTCTAGCATGCCGAATGAGTATACCACGTCAAACTTGCCCACGAAGGAGTACAATCGTTCTTACGCTCGTCAAAACTGGAGCAGCGACGTGACACTGATCAAGTGATTACCTTAGACCGCGTTGTATCTTGCACTGGTTACGCATGAACAATATTGATTACATTTATCGGTCTTATTGATCTCTGGTTGCGGATTAAATACCAAGCAACGCAGGTAACAGGACGAAACAATAGAAGAGTGTATAGGCACTACGATCAATTAAACAGCGTCTCCGTTTAGCATACTAGGGGCCTACCAAGTCATCGTTAATTAATTGATAGTGCTATTTGGGGGTGTCATATACATTTATATGATGTGCAAGATTCGATAAATAATTTCAATGCACTTTTAAGGAAAACAGCAAAGATCGAGTGCGTGTCTCTGTGTGTTCCTACATACATACGTGCATGCACGTGAGAGTGCGCATGTGTGTACGTGAGAGTTCATGTGTACATGTATCAACTGTGTATGAGCGTGCGTGAGCGTGTGCATTTGTGTACTTACTTTTGTGCGTGCAAGAAAATCGTTCCCGCATGCACTCAACTTTTCCTGTCACACGTTTTAAAATGTGTTACGTCATCCGTATGAGCACGGGACCTTTCTATAAATATTTCTTTAATACGCGCTGAAACAACATAACGCAATTTTCAAACATACTAGCGCGGGTGAATACCCTGATCAGTAATAATTACTTCACTCGGTAGGTGGCAGCAGAGACATTATCCACTCGTTAGGTGGCAGCATCTGAGTGTTGACAAGTGTTGTGGGTGTGTACAAAATATACGCTTGCTGAAACGCATAAATCCTACATTTGATCGTATTAACAGTAATCGCATGACACGTCACCAGATTCGATGACGCATGGTGAATCTTAGGTACAGTATGATCGCAAACAATAAGGTTTTAGAACAGCTGTTTGGGCCATCGTTTCACACGACCCTCGACACGACAGTTACCTGGTGGCCGATGGCCTTGACCTGGCCAGGCGAAGCTTGCCGTACCGGTCCAAAGCAAGCTGACGTTTAGTTTTGACTGGAAACGTAGGATTTATATCGGCTACGCCCACGCTTGCACAGCCTACAGTTAACCGTAAAAATAGCAGAATATGCCAAACTTGTAATAAAAAATAAATGCCGCCATTATCATTGATCTTTGTGAGTTTTGTCATCGAGATTTGAGTGGTTGCCGTCGCTTGACTACTCCGACGATGAGACATTCATGACATTCATGATCATCATGAGTAGGCCTACTCTTACTTCTAAGGCTATATGGACTACTCGTCTAGCTTTTTGTACTCACTGACAGACACTGATACTGGATCAGCGCTACCCTATAAACATACTATAGCCTATACAATGTATGGCCTAATGCCTATAAACAATTCTGTCACTGTGATTGTCGACTGTAGCGTACCCCTTACTATAAAGCCTAAAGGAGCTGTATACCACATATCTAACCACTTATTTAGTTGGCCGTGGCTATTTGTCCGGATACGGACGAATAGCCTGGGGGACTATTCGTCCGTATACGGACAAATAGCTCATGTTTGCGTATACACTATTTGTCCGAATACGGACAAATAGCCTATGTTTGCATATACGCTATTCGTCCAGACAAATATAGCCCATGTTTGCATATGCACTAGGCTTATTTGGCCGGATAAATACGGACAAATAGCTCAGGTTTGCGTATGCGCTATTTGACAGGATGAATATTCAAATAGCCTAACATCGCACATATGCTATTTGGCGGGCCGGCCAGTATATGTCACATAACACGTACAAGCGATTTATATACATGGCACAGTTTATATACTCTATTTGAAGGCATTATTGGTATTATTTGTAATTTCCTTTGAAAAAACAGTAGTGGCGAACCTGCGAAGGTACGTAGCTTTTTTCGCAACAGCAGACGAAATTTAGATGTTGTGGTGGTCTTCGTATTATGCCATATTTCTACAAAAAAGGAAATGGACAAGTAAAATAAAGGCCTAAAATAAAACAAGGCTGCAAATGTGGGCGTGGCTCCTATTTGTGCCAAGTATATAAATCGCTTGTGTTATGTGACATATACTGGCCGGCCCGCCAATCAAACACATGAGTAAAAACTTGCCGTATTGCAACAATTTCAGAAGAACCAGTTGCTATTTAAACACATACAAACATGCCTTCTTAATAAATAGTATTGTTCTTACGTTCGTCACGTGAGAAGGTAAATGTATCCACTTCTTCAAAGTTATATCTAACTATCTCTCCGGTCAAATAGCATATAATTATATGCGCGATGACGGGCTATTTGAATGCATTTATCCGGTCAAATAGCGCGTATGCAAACACGAGCTATTTGTCCGTATTTATCCGGCCAAATAGTGCATACACAAACATGGGATATATTTGTCCGGACGAATAGCGTATATGCAAACATAGGCTATTTGTCCGTATCCGGACAAATAGCATATACGCAAACATGAGCTATTTGTCCATAGCCGGACGAATAGTCCTCCAGGCTATTTGTCCGTATCCGGATGTATAGCCACTCCGTATTTAGTTCATGTTTTGTATAGCCATATTACTGGACAAGCTGGTTTTCATGAACATTTTAAATACTTGTTATTTTGGTCTTCTGGTGTTCTAGCAAAGCCACTAATTAGGTGTCGGAATGTTTGTATGCCTTTTTAATGAAATATGTTTATTTATAAGAGACATCAACTTGTCAGGTCAGCCTGGGAGAAAAGCACTTTGAGTGGTCCTAAATCCTAATGCTTGGAGCTGTGAGCACTATAATTACTACAGAACTGATCTTACCTTTTTAGTGACACTTTGGCCTGCATCTAGGCTCTAAATAAATTACATTACATGGTTCGATTTTAAGGTAAAACATCTGGTATCCCTGAAGGATTACCAACACAAGGAATGCAGTAATCCATCTGGAAATCCATCAAATTCATATACAATGAAAAATGCGACTATTCCGCGATTTTTATTTTATAATGGTTTAACACCAATTGGTCTACACATGGAATGTACGTCTTATAAAAAATCTGATGAAATCCTTGCGACACACATTAATATTACAAATCTCTAGACGTCTGATTAGTATAATTTTTTTATAATAGAAACAAATTCTTACAATCAATGATTCCATACTGATATATACAACATTTTTATAGCAGCTGTGAAAATCCCCCTTTTACCGTCAGACAAAGAACACTGCTATTGCTAAATCGACCGTACAATGCAGTTTGTTTACATTCCAGTAATTGATATAATAATTAATTGCATTCAACATATCGCACTTGGTAATCCAGCTGAATTCCCACAGCATAGAGGTCCGTTGCAAAATCTGGGATGTTCGTAGTAATACCATCTGAGTATTTTGTTGTAAGTCTGTTTCTTTTACCAGGCAGAAGGGTTGACAAATAGACTTTCAAAATGCAGCTGTGGACTAATAGAAGATTTAAATGTTGATAAAAATATTGAGAGTCTGACATTAATAAATACATAACAACCATTCAAAAATCCAATGGGTGGGGTTGGAGGGCAGGGCTTTATTCAGGATAAAATTATTATCAGTCACACATATGTTTTGGTGGACACATGTATGTTAACTGTTAAGCCAGTTTACAAACACACACGTGACACCATTTGCACTCACTTCTAAGGCATAACTGACAATATATATGCTTTTGGAAGACCTTTTTTGCTCCTTCATTTTTTTCCCATCCACCCATATTTCTACCCGTCCACATTGGTTTTTACCCGTCCAAATAACAGTTTGACGGGTCTCTGTATAAAGCTAAGGTGGAGGGGTACACTGCCCACCACACCCATCTCATTACATTCATGTGGCATATTTCTTGTTGAAACAGTGTGGAGAAATCTGGTTTCGCTCATATAATTTTGGTGCCAATCAAGTAAGCAAATTTTGGTCCATGTCATGATTGATGAAGTAATTACCCGCTAGTGCAAAATGCAGTACTTAGTTGACACTGGTCAGTCATAAATTATTGTGGCTCAATAAAAAGGTCAGTTCTATGTTCAGTAATCCTAGGTCTGGATTTCCTTGATTTTTCATATCTTAGGATGAATTCAATACATCTTAACTGCATTATGCAATCTACTGTTTTATCTAATTAATTTGTTTAGCATTTGTACAGTCATTTACCTGTGAACTTTCTATTTTTCAAACTTACAGCTGTTGTGAAGATATATATATATTGTGTAAGTTTATCATGTTTAGTATTATTTTTTATTATATGCCAGGGGTAATGTAGTTCAGTTCCTACCTGTGAGGTGAGGGTGGACATACAATGTGTTCTCCGTAGTACAGCATGGTACCAACCTCATTGGTAGTGTGGAGTCCCATTACACTATCACGCTGGGGACTGGGCAAGTTACCCGAATGATGAGGTGAATCAGCAAAGTTGATTTCCAATACTTTACTGTTACAAAAACTCGGGACTTTTCTTAGGTGATTTTAATTGTGAGGTCGCTGTATTGTCAATGTTACCATAAAGAGATATACCATTGTGTAATTGTTGTTGTGTTCTGTGCACAGAGATGTCAGTGAAATGTGATCAACTCATCACCAAGTTGCAATGGATGAAGGAGAAGAAGATATGGCCAAATGGACTGAGGTATCTGTGGACTGATGCTCATGGAGTGTGTGCCTTACTCACTCTCTATCATGAGCTCAAGGTAAGCAGCATAGCTTTATGCAGAGACCCGACCACCCGTCATTTGGATGGTTAATACTGTTGTGGACGGGTAGAAATATGGCTGGACGGGTAAAAAAAGGCGCAAAAAATGCCTTCCAAAACCATAGATATTGTCATTTATGCCTTAGAAGTGAGGGTAAATGGTGTCACATATGTGTTTGTAGTCCATTTCAGGTCATTTTAAAGTTTGTAAACTGGCTTAACAGTTAACATCCATGTGTCCTCCAAAACATGTGTGACTGGCAATAATTTGGTCCTGCATAAAGCCCTGATAAGCAGAGATCTAGTTGTATAGGAACACAGCTAGGGCAGTTGTTGATTTAACAAGGTGGGACCGTGTTGGAAATTTGAATATATTTAATGGTATTAAATTATTTATTAATATAAAAAACACTAGATATTTAGTTTGGGAAATATCTTTACTCACTTTTTTCATATTTATGTACTCATGAACTTACTTCATTCCATGACATACTTTGCACTTAGCAAACATTGACAAACCAGACCTCTAAACCCAATCAGTCACATTTCTTGAACAGTTGCATCACCTATGATTTTCTTCCGCCTGTGAAACCAAGCAGTGTGTTTCGGTTGCCAGGACGATGCGTATTTGCAGCAGGCTGAGGCAGTGGTGGAGGACGTCTATCGGGTGCTGGGAAGGCCACGGGGACTGAGGATCGGGGAGGAGCCAGACAGGGATGGACAGTACTACCACTACCTCACCAAGTGGATCTACGCCCTCGGACAGCTCGGGAAGTAAGGTTTACTTGTTATAAAGATAGTCTCTGCCTTACTTGTTTTGTCATATGTTAAAGAGATACCCCAATAAGTGAGAGATTCACACCATTTACTTACATCTGTATAATATATTGGTTGTGCATAGTAATTGTGCACAAAGATCGTTAATAAATAATTAATTATAGTATAATTGTACCAGAAACATTCCATGTTGGATTCAGGGCGCTGCCATGTTGAGATTTATGCGCCGGTGACGTAAACCGCTTATGTCACTTATGCATGCGTGTTCGAACATCCTATGTCTGTCCAATGGTTTTTAATATATCCAGTACGTTGCGGATTGCTTACGTCACAATCACAATTATTTGGGAAAATTCCGCCACTCCTTGCCTTTTTCAACAATGCGCCAGTGCCGTAAACGCTTTGGCTTACGTCTTTGGCGCATACGTCTTAAGATGGCAGCACCCTGAATCTAATTAATACCATTAAACTATAATTAATTATTTATTAACGACCTTTGTGCACAATTACTAGGCACAACCAATATAGTATACATATGTAAGTTAATACTGTGAACCTCTCACTAACTGGAGTATCCCTTTAATACACATAAAGTTGTTACATATTTTTTATGTTTACTCATTATCCGTACTCATACAAAGGCTGTCAGTAATAGCTCTCTAGAGTCGTCCTTCCTGAGAAGTACCATCAACCTGCTACCAGGTGTGTCCCAATTATTTAGTGTCCACCTGTCCCTTTGCCAGGTCTTCTCCTGGGGCCGGTTTCATAGACCCTGCTTAAGACATTGTAGTGGGCGATAACTCGTTGAAAGCCCAAAACGTCGTAAATTAGTGCCAGAGATGGAGTGAGTACAATACAAATGTACTCGAGTACGAATACGATTACTTTGAACATGCATGAGTACGAGTACAAGTACGAGTACTCAGAAAACAAATGTACTCGAGTACGAGTACGATTACTTTACAATGTACTCGAGTACGATTACATTAGAATGTAATCATGATTACTTTCACGATTACTTTATTGAATATCCTGTTTCTAACATAAAGACGATCTTTCACAGAATCCCTATGTGTCATTCTTGTTCTGTTGCTGTGTCACTATCTAGTGTTCTAACGGTGCGCGGACAAAAACCCCTCCGGACAAAACCCCCTCGGACAAAACCCCCTCCATACATAACTCCCTCTAGACATAAGCCATTTCCGGACAAAACCCCCTCCATACATAATTCCTTCTAGACAATCCATTTCCGGACAAAACCCCCTCATCAATGATACTAGACAGAGGGTAACTTGCTTGAATAGCACCTTTATTATGCCAGTATTATATATCTATATATATATATATATATATATATATATATATATATATATATATAATATATTATATATATATATAATAATACTAAAGCTTTATTGCCATATTCAACGTGCATTACATGATGATTTGGAATGTGGTCTGGCGTTGACTCATATATAGTGCCTATATATATATATATATATATATATATATATATATATATATATATGTATATACAATAACATGAAATATGGCAAATAAATATAAGATATATATATAAGATATACATATTGTACATCATTTGTTCTTTAAAATGAAAAAAATTATTTTAATATAATAAATAAATAAAGACAAAATTAAAATAATATATTATCTATTTAAGAATAATTGTGGTGTAAACTAGTTAATAAATAAATATATATAACATGTCCTTTAAATTTTTTTACAAAATATATATCTCCTAAAAATATAATTTAAATTAGTAGATATACATTATAAGAGGACTAAAATATCATTTACAATTATAATTACAATTGAATGCGTCCAATTTTGTTTAAAAAATATATTTATACAATTATTAAGTTAAGCTAACATTTCAGGAGAAGAGAAGATTGTTGTTCAGCACCACCGATCCGCTATATTATATATAGTATGCACAAATATACAGCCAAGCTAAGTTTACTTCTTTTGATAATTCTTGAGGCTAGTATCTATGATGAGGGGGTTTTGTCCGAGGGGGTTTTGTCCGGAAGGAGCTTGTCTTGATGGAGTTATGTATGGAGGGGGTTTTGTCCGAGGGGGTTTTGTCCTACCTTTCGTTCTAACTGATTAGTGATTACTGCTATCCACTATCCAGGTGTTATTATTATTAATAATCAGATGATTTTTTGGGCGGGTTGGTATGGTTTCTGAATCAAATACAAATATGATGCATTTAAGAATTTAAAATGTCCTCTGTTTATTTTAAATGTCAAAAACACATGATCAAATACATTACAACAACAACATTTCAAATCCAGGGGGTTCAGATTTAAAGGGTATCCAATTCAAATATGTAGTATATAAGACATGGGTTCAAATACATTTGTATTTGATAGTATTTAAATACTTTTGTAAAATATTTGTATTTGAATTCAAATACTTTTTCAAATACATTGTCAGTATCAACATTTTGTTTTCACTGTCACATATAATGCCTGCCAAACTGATTACCATCACTGCAACTTCACCTAACAGTGCAAACTACTGATGAAGACACTTAACAGCAGATGTCCCCCATGGCCCTGCAAGGACCACAACTTTTGTTTGCTCAAAGCCAGAGCCAGAGCCAGAGGATGGATTAGCACCTGACCCTTTGTTCTAGCTATTCTGGTTTCCTGGCTGAATTTGAAGGTGAACTGTCACACTTCCTCACAAGATCCTACCAGGGATTAGTAGTGTCTCTTCTGAAGACAACATAGGCATGTTATTACAGACCTCCTGGCTTAACATAACAGACAACATATTTTGGCCTTTACCTCTGTAGGCAGGTTTACAATTTGCACTTAATTAAACTCAATAGACAGGGATTTAGCAGCTAACTGCCCAGACCCAGTCAGGATTCTGGATACCTAGGAACCATGGCCAGTCATTCACACCATACTGACAGAGCAAACAGAACAGGTGGGGTGGAGTCTAAAATTACAAAGCAAGATGTTAGGGGATGCTTATCTACTGCAGGGCTTCCCAGGGACTGTGGCAATATAACTTTATACTACCAGTACTACAGTAAGCAGGAGGGTCAGGAGATATGGCTTCTCTGGGGAGAGAAAGTTTTAAGTAGGGAAATGTGACTGAATATTTATTTAACTGAAATGCTTAACAGTAATAGAAAATTAATAGCTCAATTAATATTACATTTATTAGATTACTTCTAATATTGTCATTTTATCTGTCTAATATATTTGCTTGCAACTGTTCATATGAAAAAAATGTAATCGTGAGAAGTAATCGTGAGTACGATTACTTTGGTAATATACTCGAGTACGAGTACGATTACTTTGCTTCGTACTCGAGTACGAGTACTCCAAAAGTACTCGTACTCGAGTATGAGTACGATTACTCCATCTCTGAAATTTACATTACACCCTGTAGTTGCGTTTCACGAGTCTGCTCCATAGTTGCACTTAGGCTGCACCATGTAGACATAATTTCACGGCAGTTGAAATATTTACGTGATGCTCCCTAATTTCGTTGATGCTCCCAACACGCCCACTCTCAACTTATTATTTTTAATGTTTACACTGGATATCCTATACATTCATCATAGCTTGCCATTTGCTATATGAATGGCAAAGGTGGCAACTAAAGTAAAAAAGGGTGTCTACAGACACCACAAATACAGGGACCTAATTAGGTCAATTCAAAAGTCTATGTGTTAACATGAATGCTAAATTGGTCTCATAAACCTGGCTGTAAGCTACACTGTATAGTCACTGTTAGCTGTGACCAGTAGACCACATAATTGCTCGTAAAGTTACACAGCTTTATGAAATTGGGCCCAGTCCACTTGCCTTGCAGTTCCATGTCATAGCTGGCCAGACAGACAATGCTTGACATCAGTTTCCCAAGAGTGGTCTTAAAATTGAAGTAAATATAATGGTTGTTGGTATTAGGACCAGAACAATGCACCATTGTATCATGATACACAAGGTACAGTACATGATACAAAATGTCCATATTACGATAAACAAAAGTGGTAGGCAAAACAATATTCATGCCACCTTCGTGAAGCAATCAACAGTTGTTTTTGTCTTAAACTGGACAAGGATTGGCCTTCGTGAGACGCTACATTTGGTTGTAGAGTTAAGCCGGAGTACCACCAGAGGGCAGTCCAGTTGGTGAAGGACATCCACCCTGCTTTTGTTGTTCCCGGAGTTGGCGTCCATTGGAAGATGAAAGAGGACTTGTCTGGACCCTACCCTGTAAGTACGCATGTGATGGGGTTGATGTTTGGGCCATGATTTGTACTAGTTTCATGTTATTATGGTGATGTACTGTTGGATATGTTATGTACTACCGGTACTTTCATGTTTTCATGATGGAGTAATGTTAGCTATGTGACACATGTCATGTTATTTTTAAGGGGAGATGCCTGCTCCTCTAACTAGAATTGGCAGAGGAATAATTTGGTACGAGAAGTCTGCTCTGTAGAATGTGGGAAAATTAAACATCAAAAGGTATTCTAGTCCCTTTCAGGGTGTTCTGTTTTCTAGTCCCTTTCAGGGTGTTCTGTTTTGTACTTGACAACACTTTTAGGCCCAAAATGGCTAACTGAGAGCTACTCACAGTGATACAGTTCAGATACCACGACAGACAGACCAGTTTCATTGAGCATCAAATCGAGATTCTGAAATGTGCCTATATTTCCCCTCAAACTTGTCTTGAATTATCTCCACATGCTTACAAGTGATGTATTTGCAGGGGTTTGGCTTGGGAGGTTTGGACTATTACGACGGTTACGTCCTGTACAAGTTGCTGGACCCCGTGGCCCTGTCCTCAGAGATTGAAGACATGGTTCGGCTGATTGAGAAAAGCTACAAACAGTTCTCCTGTACTCAGGTACACATGACACATTGCTATCATGTATTTTAATATTATATTTCCAAAAGGGAGGCTTCATTAATTATATTATGGGTAATCAAGGCTAACCCTGCCATAAATCCTGCTTCATAAAAAACTTGCAAATTTATATTTCTTCTTATTTTTATGTGAATATAAGTTTACTATTGAATACTTTTAATAGTATAATATTATCTTATGAGTATATCCTTATTTTGGTTTTTATTTCATAGTTGGTCAGTCAGCCAGTCAGGATCTCTAGCTGGAATAAAGCTGCCCTAGTGGCAACATTGGCAATTTTTCCAGGCAGATGTGAGGGGCTAAAAGGTGCTGCCACCTCACTCACGGAGCCTGGGTTACTCAAAGTGAAGCAGGAGAAGGCACCATGAGTGTGAGTGTCCTGAAGACTGTGCTGAATGAGTATCAAGTTTCTGCACTCTGTCTCACTCTGTCTTATCTCCCAAGATGACTGTTTGTTGCAGGACCTGGGACTTGGAGAAAGCCTCTGGATGAGTCATTTCTTCCCAGACGAGCCCTGGGCAAAGGTTCTCCGTAAGAGGTGAGAGCAGAATCTGTATTTCCACAATGGAGGCTTAATTAATTATACACATATTAATATTAAAATAAACCTGCCGGTTTCTTAAGTTACAAGTCGACTGAACACGTGCAATTGTTTACCCATTTGTGTCAAAAAACAGTGTTTTAATAAATACAGTATATTTGGTAAATAAACATACAACACATGTGTCAATTGACTTCTCGGTTGTGTCTGGTAAAGGGTTGAACCGGTAATATAACGTGTATTTTTCTATAGTATTCTGAAATTACAAATACTTGGGCTTGATAGATATACTATCATTATCATATATTAAGTACTGGCATAAGCCATAACCAAGTATAGTTAATAATCATCATGTTCAGAAGTCACCATAACAAGTTGTCCAAAAATATTGTAGAGAAAAATCTACAACTGCAGCACATGCATGGCTGTTATGACAACAACAAACTTTTCTTAGAAATACCACTTGTAATGGTAATATCACATTCAGGTTCTGTAGGATACCGTATGTGTTTTTGATGATAAGGTTTATTAAAACAAGTATTCATATAAATCAGGTTACGTGAATCTAGTTTGTTTTATCTGCTAACGCTGTCCCCTTCTCAGTGTGATTGATTTCTTGTCCACCCCAGATCGGAGGAAACTTTGGCGAGCATGTGGATAAACACGGGAAATGGTGGCTTCTTTTGTCGACATCCGCAGCAGCGAACCACCAAGTTTGCATTTACCAATTTTGGCGTGTCCTACGGCCTAGCAAGCTGGAACATCTGGCCAGAGAGGGTCGATCGGATCAACCAGTTTTTTGAGTGCTATCAGTCGCATGACGAATATGATACAAAGTCGATAACGCACGTGATGCACATGAATAGTATTCACCCTGGAGTGCTGCTCGCGTCATATCAACCCCCTAAATGATCGCCTTTACACGTACCTTGGAATGGACATACCGGTGATTGACTCCATGAAAGAAACCAGAATGGACTAATCATGCATTTAGACATTTTTGTTAGAAATCGATATCTGATTCACGGATGTTTAATTATGTTTGAGTGAGAGTGTTGTTATAATTCCCTCACGTTGCTATAAAGGGTGTATCTTATTAACTAGGAAACCATGAGGCTATATTGGTTAAATTAATGGTATTGAACTTAAAAATACTGTGATCTAGATTATCATTTTGTCTGATAATGGGTTCATTCTGGTAGACCAGACTTGACAAATTGAATCAGAATACTATTGGTGTTGGTTGACATATGTTATCTAAACAAGACTAGTGGCTGGCTTAGATAGTTGATTAATGTTTTCTAACCGATGAAATTGTAACAACTAGTTTGTTATATGAGTGTGGTAATAAAGATAGTGTTAAAGCCAATTAGTTTGTTTAAACAGTGTCAATTTATTTAAGTTTATACAATTTGGTTTGACAGATGATAATTATGTAGAACAATGAAGAGTTGTTGCATTGTTTGAATGGAAAGGTTTTAATGAAACCTGATGTTTTTATATCAACCATCTTATTGACCATAGTTGGAAATGTTAACATTGATCACGACACATGTCATCAATCAACAATTTCACATGATTAAAACAAATATAATGCAAATTTGTTTTGTAATTATATGTGCAGACTTTCAAAATGTATTATGAAATGAAGCTGACGTTACTGGTCTGTTATAATTTCGTGTGGATATTAATTGGTTTATGATTCCATAATTCATGAAAAATGTCATGGAAAATATATAATTATTGCTACAAAAAAGAATGAGAACATATGATTGTGTGTCTTCACATACATTTTGTTAATATTGGCAAGGTACACAAATGGGTAGACTTTCTCACACTGCGACGTCATAGTTGAGCCAAACGGTGAACGTAGCTACTGTAAGAAACTGGTCTAGCTTTTCTAAGTTGTCGTTCATGCACATGTACATATTTACTTACATACATACATACATACATACATACATACATACATACATACATACATACATACATACATACATACATACATACATACATACATACATACAAACAAATATGGTACATATAGACCCACAGAGCCACTACTTGACCCCTATGTTTTGGTGAAAGCCATCTGAGAAGCCATTGGACTGAGTTTAATATTTGAATGATCTGTCCTATATAAAATGGCTAACTTTGGCGTCGCGTACGTCTCCTCTGAGAATGCCAAGGTCCACCATTTTCATTAAACTGTTGCCTTTATGACCAAGTGACATCATCGCTTTAGAAAACATAACAACAGCTACATAACATGAGAGATTTTGCTACGCTAGAATTTATAGGACTATTCTTAACTGACATAATTTCGCCGACATTATCGTCAGTGATAGTTAGAGATAATGGGGTTGACGTTTATATAGAGGCGATATATCAAATGGCTTTTTACATGGACGCGTGTATTGCTCGTTTTACTACGAATAAAGACAATATAAAGCAGACTAACCCAGCCGTTGGTTGTTTCTCCGGAAGGTCTGAGAGCATGCTGACAACGATGTGGGTGGACGTGGCGCCTGACCGAGGGTACTTCTGTCGAGAGCCCGGTCACAAGAAAGTAAAATTTGCCTTCACAAACTTTGGTGTTTCGTACGCGCTGAAGGCCGTGGGGTTGTGGCCCGAGAGAGTTGACAAGGTGAACGCGTTCTTCGAATCGTACAAGTCCCACGACGAGTATGACACCGACGCAATCACACATGTGATGCACCTGAACAGTCTCCTGCCCGGGGTGTTTGTGGCGTCGTACAAGTCTGTCAGTGGCTAGGGGGTAAGACTATTGTTAGTTGCCTCAATCCTGTTATGTTGTGAGTTGTACAGGCACTTACGTAGAACATGCAGATGATTGAAATGTTGTTTTTGAGCGAAATGTGTTAAACAGATCAGACACATTATCAGGCTGTGTACTGGCAGCGCAGTGTTCGTATTTGGAAGAGTGATTGTTGCTGTTTCTTTCACAATACACGTGTGTCTAGACAAACGTGGCTATCTTGGTAAATGTCAACAGACACCGTGCATGCATGCGTGTTACTAGCCGCACTGTAGGAAAGTGGTTTTGACGAAATTTAACCAGCATATCAGTTGTGTAATGGCGGTTTTTGTGTAGAAAAAAAACGGTTTTTAACAGCACATTATTGATGTATCTGACAAAACTAAGATGGCTACCAGTGGAAAGTCATCAGTGTGGCTTTAGTGCGTGGGACTGTGGGGGAGTGTCGTTGTTGTGCCAACTGCCTCGCACGAGATTCTCGCGAGAAGTTAGAGTAATCTGGCATGTTCTTTATGCCATTTTCTTCGCATCTTCCATATTACTCGCATGAGGTCACCACGCCAGGTTCAATCTGTGTTGGTCTACATGCCATACTACTAGCACCAGCTAAATTCCTCCCTGGTGCAAATTCTCATGATCTCTTAGCTATAATCTTCGTGTTATCAACACATTAGATTTATAGTCGTTTATCACCTAGATAACGGGGCTAACGTGTTCGCGAGATATTGCGAGACCCCGCGTGGGCAGCTAACGTAGCGCATGTGCAGAGTGGCAGGTGGGTATTAGGCGTCATATCAGCATGGTATCACAATCCCAACCCGTTTTAGGCTCCAAGTGTTGATGGACTCTTTCTCTCTTGCTGCCACATCCACCCCTGTCTGTTTGTCCAGTAGAAATGAACATACATACGACTTGATATAGACGACTGTTTTAATTATTGTTATTCAATTTGTACAAGTTGTTTTTAGTTGATGGTTGTGTGCACACACACACACACACACACACACACATATATATATATATATATATATATATATATATATATATATATATATATATATATATATATATATATATATATTGTATTAGAGTAGTCTAGTCGTCATTGCTATGATGAATAAAACTGCTCTAAACAATGACAGAGTAACCAATAAGCACTATATAGGCTAAAGGTACATGTCCCTTTACCATGTGTCTATTGAAACATGTACATACGGCATATATGAATGTCTGCTCTGGATGTCAATTCTTAGGCGAGATGTGCCATGAGCACACCACGTAATTCCCCGGTTGGTTGCGACGCGGTTGATAAACGCCGTGGTTGGTATCGGAGGAGTCGTTGCGGCATTAATGTCACTTACATCGTAACAAGATGTTAAGTCTCGCTACATAGTGCTGGCGCTCTGTGTTGACTTCCATACGCGAGTTGTTGTCAACACCTGTCGCCGGAGCTTGCGAATTTTAGACCATACATGATACCATATATCACATGACAGTCCTAGTGGCTCCATGAAGCTTTGAACGCGAGCGTGCACATCGAAACACACACGCATGTACACCGACACACACACACACACACACACACACACACACACACACACACGCACGCACGCACGCACGCACACACACACACACACACAAAGTTACGCACACACAAAGTTACGCACACGCACAGATGTGAAAATCCGAAATAGCAACGTCTAAACGCCCCTTTTCATACTTTCATACACCTCTGATAAGTGTTATCGCTTCCTGATCATAACAGTATATCAGTATATATTTTTTGTTTTAACCTTAAGTTTGTTGTAAATGACGATATCATCATGTTGTACCTACGCTGATCAACACTGTACTGATTCATACAAAGCTACGCTAGTGTTCAGTGGACAATATTACAAAGTGCATTGCAGTCAATGGTCATTCTCATAAGACAAGACACCACGTAACTCCGCGGTTGGTTCTTCTACATGACCACATTCCACAACAGTACGTCGCACGTCACGCTGTTGTCCTAGCCGTTTAAGAGATGGATTCGATGCTAAGAACCGTATTTTCGCTAAGTGCAACGAAACAGACGTAACATGCATGGTACTTATGTGGGATGTGTTGACTTTTTCTGCTAATGTTTCGAAACTTCGTTGGTGTGTCAACTGTCAACACGGCGACAACGGAGTACGCGACCGACTACGTCGTTTGGGACCATGACGCTGCTCGACTGGGAACAATTGCGTGCGTAGGCAAGCCGAGCAGTCTTTCTGGTACATCAGCCTGCCTAGACAACGTAGCACGGGCATGATAAGACAGGAAAACACAAAACGTCTATCTGGTAAGTTAGGTGGGTTAGCAGTTAGCACATATTATATATCCCTGGTGTACGTTGGCGCACCGTAGTAACTATACGTGGCGTATGTTAATACTACGGGAATCCGTGATGATCTTACCCCGGACGAAAGTCACGAAACCGTCAATACTTGTTTCTATTATGTCTTACTGTTACTGTTTCTATTATTGTTACTATTTAAAGATTGCTTCTATTACATGTTGTGCAGTTTTGTTAATGGGTGTTCTCTGTATATCACGTAAAAATAACAACTCTATGTGACGTGAAATATTTATATCTATATTTCCTACGGTTAAATCATGTTTTGGAAACAAAGTAGATTTATGGGTGGTTACATAAGAGAACGGAAAAGTAGGCTGCTTTGAGATTGTTACGCTAGTGATTTAAACTATAGTGCGTTATTGCCTGGCTTTCATCAGACCATTATACCTGAATAATCTACAGCGTTAACATACAGAGTGAATAGAAAACTATGTACTTTGTTGTAATCGTATAGGTTTCTATTATATTTATGTTAACGTTACATTGTGTTATACAGAAGATGTAGGCGTACCTCGATATGGCGGAAACGTGTGTTGCTGCAGTGGCAAGTGTACCACTGAACACATCCGTGTAGCCTAGAGACACAAGACAACACAATGTGTGATATTAACGTGCACAAGCCAAAGTTTGTGAAACAATAAACACGATTCTCACATTCTCTGCTGTCTGCGTGTACTGCTGTTGTACCATTGATCGCGATCATGGTGACTTGACACATCTTGTGTCATGTCGTTCAGCCAATGTTATAACCCGTATTAAACAAGACTGGCTGGATTGTGGCTAGTGTCAAATACCTGTTGCCAGTTTCAGTACCTCGACTACGTTTAATTGGTGGACATTTGACCTATGAGGAGAGCATTGGCTCCGTGAGGAGTAACATTAATACTGAATAACAGTGAATATGCATGTTACATCGCCGAGGACAACAACACTCGCCAAACAGAGTCATCAAATGTTCCTCGAGTGACGCCGGAAATGAATCGTATGATGTAAATACAGCACGACACGTTAGTAACAACGTTTTGTTTAAACGCAGATGTTATGTACGTGTTTTGTGAATATTTATAATAAATAAGCAAGCGTGTCGTCGTGGAGAATATTTGTAACTTGTGTTCTTATCCTTGTTCTGTTCTTCGTATCGCTGTCGTCAGGGGTGCGGTTGCTCACGGTTACCAGCGTCGTTTTCTTCCTATTTTCGTTCTTCACATTTCTGTCACTACGTTCTCAATCATCAGTCTCCAACTTCTATATGTTACTGTAGTTCTCCATTCTACTCTCACTCTTTCCAGATCTCTCTTAACGCAGTCCTCCTATTGAATTCTCTCTCTTTCTTGGCATGTGATCGATATTTCCTCTCCCATTTTTTTCCACATAACTGCATAAGCCGAGATCGCCATCGGTGTCTTCACTGTGCTGTTCACCAACGCTCTGTATTTAAACCGGATCCAGGCATGGACGCTAGATTTCGTTTACAATCCTGGCACTCAACATTGGGGATTGTGTACTCCTTGGGTTTCGGAGATTGCGCAAATGTTGATCTCATCTCAATTCCATATTGCCGTAAAAGACCATCTGCGAGCGTCCTTCATATTAGCAGTCACTCCCTCAGTGTGGGCATAGAACTGCCGATTTGGCGAAATTATTATAAATAATGCTAACTGTGTGAATGAGAGCCACATTATACCGTAGAATAGAAATTTGCCAGACACCGAATATAATAGTAGACACAATAGGATATAGGTTGCAAACAGGAGAAGATAAACTGATCTGTGTCTTGCAGTGGCGGCTATTAATAAGTACAGATGAGATGCGACTAGACCAACTTAATATCTTTCCGTTGGCTATTTGCGTGACGTAGGCTGGTCTGGGTATAACGGAGAAACGTCAAGACAAACTTCGATATATCCATTGGTAACCAACCTATGGGGAGAACATTGCATAAGATCGCGAAGGTGCAAATCGGTAGAGATGAACGAAGGAACAAAGGAACGAAGGAATGACAGAACGACAGAACGACAGAACGACAGAACGACGGAACAACCGAAGAAACGAATGAACGAAAGAATGAAGGAACGAAATGACGAAGGAACAACCGAATGAACGAAGAAACGAAGGAAGGAAAGAATGAAGGAACGAAGGAACGAAATAACGAAGGAACAACCGAATGAACGAAGAAACGAATGAACGAAAGAATGAAGGAACAACCGGAGGAACGAAGAAACGAAAGAACGAACGAAGGAACGAAGGAACGAAGGAACGAAGGAACGAACCAACCAACCAACCAACCAACCAACCAACCAACCAACCAACCGACCAACCAACCAACCAACCAACTAACGAACCAACGAACGCACGAACGCACGAACGAACGCACGAACGAACGCACCAACGAATGCTTACAGGAGTGAGAAGAACGGGAAAAGGAAAACAAAGAAAACAGAAGGAGACAAACAGTGAGAAAATAATAACAAAATTAAGAAAAATTATTTTGTCGAAAACGTCAGACAAGAGTATCCTCGAAAGCCAAGTGTTCATTGTCTACACAACGATGCAACGGGCGAACCTCTGCTGAATTAGATTAGTTGTACATTTCTACTTGGTACTTATACTTGAAGTTTGTCTTCGTCCTAGTACAGGTAGGTTCTCGTGTCGATTATTATCCAGTACACAGGATTGCTCATGACGCTTTACACTTTAATCCCTGGCAGAGATGTTCATTCAAATACCATCTCGGGTTCTCTAGGACACATCCAGCCACGCTGCAAGTATTGCACGCACACAGTTTGTACACAAATATCCACCACTTTCTATAGTCATAATCATAAACATTCGCTATGACAACGCGCTAAGTTTGTGACCTCTAGTATCATCCCCCTCCGTTGTGCATAGGTCCCTTCGCCTCTTTCAACGTTCCCGCCCTTACTTAATTACATGTACTCATTTATACAGCTGTTTAAACTGGAGTAATGGAGAGTGGAAAAACGTGCCCAGGGTGTTTGACATGGTAGCACAGAATTTAAACCGGGGTTTCGTTAGTCGAGAGTCCGACGATCTAACCATTGCGCCACTGTGCCACTGCGCTTCCACAGTGTCGTGTTGTGTTCCATTTCAAAACTCAGATAAATCAATAACGTAACCTACTGTCTATTAGGCTTAGCGTTTGTCGAACACTTACGAGAGTTCTACAGAACAATCAATTATCCGGTGAAAACAACAAAATCATTCATTTTAATGTGAAGAATTATTGCTGTGTATGTTATTATTTTAAAATATATATAAGTGTATATATATATAAGTATATATATATATATATAAATAATTATATACATATATATATACATATATATAAGTGTATGTGTAAGTATATATATAAGTATATATATGTGTGTATATATATATATATATATATATATATATACGTATATATATACGTATATATACATATATATATATGTGTATATATATACGTATATACGTATATATATATATACGTATATATATATACATATATATTCATATACATATATATATATATATATATATATATATATAATTTCTCTCCTTGTGCACAGCCGGCACAACGGATGGACATTCTTTTCGGATCTTATATAATAGATCTGCCGACTCCTAATCTAATTTGAGAAAACCTTCTCGAGGTCACGCGTAGTACAAGCCGTGCAATGCGTCCTACTGTCCTAGTTGCGAAGAAGACGTCGTGAGAAGTGTTTTGCTAAAGCAATTGTCTCTTTTCAATCAGCGGCCACCGCAAATCAATGCCGCCATCTTGACATTTCTCACGAAACTACTTCCTGTTTCTCTAAAATGAAGCGTGATACTAAAGAGCCACGGAATGGCGGAAACGAAGGTCGTTACTAATGAAAAAAGATCATAGATCTATGCGATATTGATGTGGGTTGTTAGACTGAGCATTGCCATTTCTGGGAGAAAAGCTGTCTTTTGGGTTAGATTTACAATTAGATGCGTTCTAAAATCAGTGCATGGGCCTATGACGTCTCAGTACATGCAAGTACCGTCTCAGTACATGCATTGATGAACACAATTCATTGATCAAGTTGATTACATCAAGTACAAATGATGTCCATCGTACAACGCTGGCCTCGTAAATTAGCTGTGTCACACAAGCTTTGGAAAAGATTGGAGGCCTGAACCGCCGCTATTTTATTTATGTGGCTCTAATTTTGGGTATTCCCCAATATGTAAAGAAGTGGTGGACTTTGGATGG
This sequence comes from Oasisia sp. SBJ-2009, assembly GCA_964017155.1. NCBI lineage: Eukaryota > Metazoa > Annelida > Polychaeta > Sabellida > Siboglinidae > Oasisia > Oasisia sp. SBJ-2009. Next base: position 17,289,843 of record OZ024866.1, read on the forward strand.
AAATGTATTTTTGTGAGCCAGAATATGGGTTTTGGGGAGCAAGAAGGCGGATGTTCTAGTGAATCATATTCCTACTATTGGTCGATATTTAGGAGGAAAACCGCTTCGTGTGGTGTAGTTCCACCTTCAGGACATGGATTGTTAAGTTACGTGCATCACTACCCAGGTGATATTACCTTGCACGCACAACGGGGCAGAACAACACATAGGCATTAAGTATGTATAACTGTGATTGTATTTTATAAATATATTATAACGAATTGGTAGGTCAGAGGGCAATGGCCAAGTAAGGGCGTGAACATTTAGAAACGCGAAGGGACCTAAGCGTAACGGAGGGGATGATACCAGAGGTCACAAACTTAGCGCGTTGTCATAATGAATGTTTATAATTACCAATATAAGAAAGTGTCGCTCCGTTGTGTTGATATTAACGCGGACATTCGTTTAATTTAAGATGGTAATGCATTCATCCATCACTGAAACGTGCACTGAAACCAACCTCACCGGCGCCGGAACGAAATAAATATTGGGGCTGATCAAAATCTTCAGCAAATTTTTTTGTCGGACGGAAGGCTTGGACATTTTCATTTTCACCACTTATGACGACATAGGACCGAGAGAGGGAGTGTTGTTGTTGTTGTGTTAGTTGTCGTCGTCGTTGTAGATTTGTCGGCGACGTTCGAATCTTTTCAAATCTCTTCAAGTCGTCCGTGTCCGTAAACGGCGATTTCCACCACCCCATTCCAGCTCCACAAATAATGCCTTAATGCTATTCGAAATATCGATTGGAAATAAAACACACATACTTCAGTAAATACTTGGTAGGGTGATTAATACTATTTCCAGTCCTCATCCCCCAAATCAATCACACCACAAAATGTCATAACACTAAATATTGGAAGTTATGCCCGTCTCCTTGAAATTCGTACGGCGTGGCTGAGTCCGGTAGTATCTGACATCAACTCCTCGATACCGAAGCCTAGTGCACAGACAACTTGAAGAGTGATACACCTCTCACAGCCCCACAAAATGCCAAGTGTCACGAACCTTCATTACACCGTAATGGAGTCTTGTCACACGCTCACGTTTAAATTGGCACTTTCTAGGGAATCCAGCAAAATCGCATCACAATCGGATGAACATTTGCAAATGCCGGTCTATGGTGCATAGTTGGTGCCAATTCGCACTGATGGGGGGCAGCCAACTGCACTATACTGTCAGGCATTATGTTTAGCATAAATGGTTTACATTGTGTTAATCTAGTCGTATATGGAGAGGACTGGCGAGCGAGCCCATTAATAATTTGGTAGTGTCATCTCAATAATTGAGGGAGGGAGGGAGGGAGGGAGGGAGGGAGGGAGGGAGGGAGGGAGGGAGGGAGGGAGGGAGGGAGGGAGGGAGGGAGGGAGGGAGGGACGGAGGGAGGGAGGGAGGGAGGGAGGGAGGGCGGACGGACGGGCGGGCGGGCGGGCGGGCGGGCGGGCGGACGGGCGGGCGGGCGGGCGGGCGGGCGGGCGGGCGGACGGGCGGGCGGGCGGGCGGGCGGGCGGGCGGACGGACGGGCGGGCGGGCGGGCGGGCGGGCGGGCGGGCGGGCGGGCGGGCGGGCGGGCGGACGGACGGACGGACGGACGGACGGACGGACGGACGGACGGACGGACGGACGGACGGACGGACGGACGGACGGACGGACGGACGGACGGACGGACGGACGGACGGACGGACGGACGGACGGACGGACGGACGGACGGACGGACGGACGGACGGACGGACGGACGGACGGACGGACGGACGGACGGACGGACGGACGGACGGACGGACGGACGGACGGACGGACGGACGGACGGACGGACGGACGGACGGACGGACGGACGGACGGACGGACGGACGGACGGACGGACGGACGGACGGACGGACGGACGGACGGACGGACGGACGGACGGACGGACGGACGGACGGACGGACGGACGGACGGACGGACGGACGGACGGACGGACGGACGGACGGACGGACGGACGGACGGACGGACGGACGGACGGACGGACGGACGGACGGACGGACGGACGGACGGACGGACGGACGGACGGACGGACGGACGGACGGACGGACGGACGGACGTGTGAAAACCAGTGCCAATATCGAACCATGTACGTACACAGAAAAAAAACAATTGACATAAACATTATTCACAATGAAACATATGTTGTGTTGTCATTGCAGCATTATTGGCAAACAAATATACACATCAGACTTGCATGGGATACTTGTATGTTTGCTGTTGTGTGTTTACTTCGGACACATAAAACCAGCTATCGTGAATGTACATACACACTAGTGTACACACTCTATTGCCACATACACCCACTCACGTACACAAATAAAGACACATATACATACACAACAAACAAACAAACACACACAACTACATGCACGCACATGCATATCATATGGACTCATATACAAACACAAACAAACACACATAGGTACACAAAAACAAGCATCCAAACACACACACGCGCGCGCACACACATACAAACTTAAACACACACAGATACACACACTCACAAAGAAACACACTCACGTATATACATGCACGCGTGCACGCACGCACACACATACACACATATATGCACACACACACACACACACACACACACACACACACACACACACACACACACACACACACACACACACACACACACACACATACACACACACACACATTAACAAACGCACATACACGCACACGCACGCATATACATGTATATACTCACTCAAACACAAACAAAGCAGATACAAACGAACACACATACAAAAACACATACACAAAACGTACAAACACACACACATAAACAAACACATGAACAAACATAGAAACACACACGCACACCCACACCCACACGCACACGAACACCCACACACACGCACACGCACACGCACACGCACACGCACACGCACACGCACACGCACACGCACACGCACACGCACGCACGCACGCACGCACACACGCACACTCACACACACACACACACACACACACACACACACACACACACACACACACACATACACACACACACACACACGATAACGATTACCACGCATGCCCACGATGAGTACGAAGCAGTGTTCGCGCTCCGTTGCGCCCTCCATCCAGCCTCTCGCACGATCGGCCGTCACGTGACGTCGAGTCGACCACTTCTTTCGGTGTCGCAACAACACGTACGCTTGGGCGTCTACAATCAACCAATACTCCCACCTTTTGCCGCAACGTGAGAGTCGAGAGTCGCATTCACGACAATGTTTGTGTGACAGGTGGATGGCATGTTAATTACGCCTAGTATCGACCACCGTATCGCTGTCTCCACGCGCCGTCAGTCCGCAGTGTTGGGCCGCCGTCGCCTCACAGAGAGCGGATGTCATGCTCGCAACAGTGGGCGGCGCTTCAGACAGCGGGAGAACGGCGCGCGGAAGTAAGGCCAGATAAAACCGGTGATTTAACGATGCATTTCTGGGAACCTATTGGGATACGTTGTTCTCTGCTCGTTTTCGGTTGGTCGGCGCAAAGAAACGTCAGAAGGATGGCGTCACTGGGACTGCTGGAAGTCTTTTAATCAGGAGACTCAGAGGTTGAATTGCCGACGACACTTCCGGTGATTCTTTGCTGACCGGAAGCAGTGAGAAGAAACGCTAAGATGCTCAACGCGCAACCGCACCTATTTTGGTTTGGAAGTATCGATACAATTCCACACGGAATGTACTCATTGCCGATGGAATAACATACACGTGACTGCGTGACTTTGCTCCTACAAGTTGGATGTTAATGCGTACGCCCCGCTGCATGCTGTGTACAATGCGGCAGCGTGTAGACCGAAGACCTGTCGCTATGATGCCGATGACCAACAACATCCCGTACAGACGAACGATTACCGGATAACGTAACTTGATGTCAAGCAGTAATCCGGCATTATAACACAGTCTGCGCAACGTAGCGACGATGCTGCTGGAAGGTATTGTCGTCATTGTCGTCAGTGTCGCTATCGTGGTAAGTAACACGATCAACCTGGTGGTTTGGAGTCGGGTCAAGGGGGTGTCCCGTACCACTCTCCTCTTCTTCCTCAACCTATCAGTGTCAGACCTCCTCGTCGGCGTCGTCGCATGCGCACCGTCAGTCTACCCGTCGTTCGCCGGAAGTTGGCCCTACGGCGCCGTCTGGTGTCAGATATCTGGCGTGACGCACGGGACGTCAGTGACGATATCCATCTGGAGTATCTCTATGATCGGAATCGACCGCTACGTGGCCGTCAGTAATCCGCACACGTACCGCCATCTGGCGTCCGTCAGAGGGAGCGTTGCCATATTGACGGGATTGTGGACGGCGGCCATTGTGACTTTCGTCGCGCCGATTCTCTTCAAGCGCGACTTTGTCTACTACAAATATCGCAACGCGGTGAAAATGTGCGGCATGCACTGGGAGTACCCCGCCTACTGCGTTATCACGGGTATGTACATACCGGTTGCGTCCGGCTGCGTTCTCGTCTACACTGTGTTGCGGATTCGCGCGGCGCTCGCCAGGGAGCGCGACACACTGCGCATGCGCTGTAACCGGCGCGTCTTCAATATCCTCGTCGCCGCGTCACTGACCTACTTCGCCTGCTGGGGGCCCTACGTCATTCTCGTCATCGTCACGGCCATTACGTCACTGCGACCGCCGGGGTGGCTGTCGTTCTGTTCCGCGTGGCTGGCGAACGCCAACAGTTTCGTAAACGTGTTCGTGTACTCGGCCAGTAGTCCGGCCTTCCGCCGGGGCCTCAGGGAGCTCGGTGTCTACCCGGCGCACGGACTCAGGCCGAACCTGTCGGAAACAGTGCTCGGGACCGACAACAACGACGGCAACTTCGTCGACAAAAACGGAAAATGCTCAACCGCTGTTTGACCCGAGGGCATTTCGAGCTACAGCAACGAAACTACTTCAGGGTCTTCGCGTAAAGAATGAATTGTGACTTGGTCGGGCTGTTCGTTACAGTCGATGTTATCTACGTCTACTGGTCATTACGACATGCCAGACTGAACGGGGATTTTGGTGCTATTCCCATGGGATATATCAAGAAAAACACTTAGACTATGATGATGGTAGGATTATTTGGTCCACATAAACATTCCGAGGGACATTTTTCAGTTTCGTTTTGGTTCCGCAAACACACCTCTCAGAGTTAAAGTTAACTTACTTCTGACAACTTTCCCATCGTTTGAACATCATGAAATTATTTCAGTTTGACGTATGTCACTGTGAAACACGAGCGCGGCGTGTCAAGTCGTTTTATTGCGTGTCTGTCAACTTGTCCTCTTTACCGGTCTGACCAGACCACGACAAATTGCATAGCCAGTTGTGCATGGCTATCTTCTTTCAAGCGAAAAACGTTCCTGACGATTTACTTATGGATCTATGTTACTCGCTGCGTATATGAAGAGTCCATTGTCCTAGTAGGCTTTGGCACAATGTTGCCGTGTGAAGGAGATCTACCAATCGAGATCTTCGCGGAACAGGCGTGAACAGCGACAAGTGTTTGGCTCAACAAGACAGGGTAAAGTTGCTATAAAACGGCACCAACAGCTCACGCAATCCGTTGTCGAATCAGATTCGTTGACGGTCACAGTAATAGTAAGGGGATATTATATACCGTCAGCCTAGTAAACGGGAATGAAATTTATATTGGAGGAGCTGAGAAATGGAGCTTCACCACCATTTCGCGATCGGATCGTGACATCGAAAGACTGGTGAGAGATTGCTTTCTTTGGCAAGAATAATAAAACCGAAAGTAATAGTTTAATCGTACAGTAGATAACTTCTGAGATCGTTAACTCAACTCAACATCAAAACGAAAGTCAAAAACGTGTGCGTACGGACAGGCACGTACATATCTAGAGAGAAGGGATATGATTGGGTGGAAATCATTACTTCCATGAGCTTATCCGAAATTATTGGTGGACTGCATAGTAGAAAAGGCAGTGT